>CM056549.1:8806856-9396856 GCA_029721515.1 Synanceia verrucosa
TGCCACCAGATTCTGAATGAATACTGGACTGCAAACAGCTTAATAATGACGTGTTCCATGTGTACATATAGTGTATATTATTATGAAAACATAATATACACCAGTACTACACTACACTAATGATGATATGATATTTATTCAGGGATACCTGCATCAGTGCAATCAAAACTAAAGTCCAAATCTTTCAATAGTATTGACAAAAAATAGTTTCATCAATAATACAAGCAATTTCTCTCAGTTACCGAAGCAGCAGTATGGCGACACGTTATGAAAAAAAATTAATGAGTTGTATATCCAGATTGCCTCACAACAACTGAGTCGGCTCTGTGTCTTGCCAAAGGACACTTTGGCATGAGAAATGGCTGCTGATGAAAAAGTCTGTCAAAGATATTTAACCAATGACCTTTTTAAGTTACGGAACAGTCTCTTAAGCCACCATAGCCACTTACTTATCAATACCAAATGTACATACATTCAACATCTCAAACTCAAGCACTGGCCTTCAATGAGGAAACATGTATATGTTGATCACATAGCAGCTACAGTAAAAGAAGTAATGCACAAATCAAATATCAAGTGGCATCTTTCTGTTTCCAGCACTTTTCGGATATTTCAGCTTGTATACTGCATTTGCTCCATGGGGCTATCATTTACTTGAATATTTTTAAACGGTCCAAGTGCTACACAATGCAACACACAAGCTGTGGTTAATGGAAGTCCTAGGTTTTGTGTGAAAGAAAGGCAAACATCTCTTTGAACAGTCCAGGGAAAAGTCTTTCTTTGCATCTGACTGTTTCCTCTGAACCACACACTTAATCTCACTAACACTCACACGTTAACAGTTGCACAGTCAGGAAGAAAAACAACATGCTTTCTACACACATTAGCGGCATGAGCTTGGAAGACAAAGTGAGCTTGTTAGGACATGGTTGAGGACTCTGCAGAAAGCCAGTCACTCACATACTGTTACTTCTCAATATTGAGATGGAGGGTAGCTCGCTCAACCCCTCTCCCCCTGCTTCGAAAGACAGTATTATTACAATAAAGTGGTATAAAATAAGGATTGACAGGCCAAGAGGAGGTGAATCATTACCCCACAGGAAGTCTTTTTGGTTATCTAAAATCTGTTCTCCGTCTCTCATTAGGCTTTTAAAATTTTATACAGAGGATAAATAAGTACAATCTAATAAGATACATTTAAGGATCAACAATATGTGATCCTGTATGAGATGGTACAAGAGTCAGTCTGTCTCAAAGCACATTGTTTTAGCTAAAAATTTAGATAATTGTCTGAAACACACAAAAGCATTTACACATGCAGGTATTAGTGCATAGGTTCCTGCAGAAAAAAAGAGTAGTATTGTGTAGTCCATTTAATTGCCTTCCCAAACATCACCAATGAATTTGGCATAGTTATATAAATAAAGAAAATGACTTTATATGGAGATATTATTTCACACCCTCCTAGTCCTTTGATTAACATATATTTAAATATATTTCTATCTATGTACAGTATGTATGAATAAAAAAGAGGACAAAGCATAAAACAAATATAGAGTATCCTAGAGCTCAGGTAAAGTGTCTTTTAAATCACAGTAATTTTGAAGATCTTGGTAAAATGAGAGGTGGACACAGTGAAGTCTGAAGACAGAAAGAAAAGAAAAGCACACACAGATACAGTTTATGTGTGTTTCAGTTTGGAGGAGCACAGGAGGGTGTGATCAATCCTCACAAATTGGAAGGGAGTTTAGAGCGCACAGTTTGAGGTTCTAGATCTGATGAGTAGGCAGCAGAGGCTCTCCGTAGAGGCAAGGCCTGCGAGGCTCCAGGGGACTGAGTCTGGTGAGGGGGCCCCGGAGACATCTGGCTAGGAGGAGTCATGTGCCCTGGCACTGAGCTACAGGGTTTGGGCACAAGAGTAGGTGAAGAAAAGGGTGAGGGGTAACATCCTTTTTCCACAGAGGAGATAGCAGTATGGTGGCCTAAGGCCTGGGCCAACTCCTGGGGTAGAGATGGTTGCGAGCTGGATAAAAGCTTTAGGTCCTCGGAAAAGCGGCCCAGTGGAGAATCTCCACCTGTTGTGTGTGGTTGGCTGGGAGGCTGAGAAGGGAGAGAAGACTGAGGCATAAGCAGAGAACTGTGGGATCCAGTTGCACTGGAGGGATCGCTGTAGTGGAAAGTCCTGCCTGCTACAGGGCTTTGAATAGTAGGGCTGGGTGCCACTGGGGTAAGGCAGGGGGAGGCGTTTGCTGAACCATACTGGGCCAGAGAGGCCAGGGCAGACCTCTCCAGGGACATCTGGTGAGGCACTGTGCCAGACTGGAGGCCTGCCAGGCTAAAATGGCCAAGGGACAATGGGGAGCCCTCAGCAGGCTGCTGGCTGGGCTGTCCTCTACTTGAGGATGGGGAGCCATGTGGGGGGGAATGGAAGAGATTTAATCCACTGGTAGTCCTGCCTCCTCCAGTAAACTGCTGAAAAGGAGTCACCTGAGGAGGCTTGGGAGGTGGTTGGCCATAGAGCAGCTGACCAGGCATAGGGCTAGAGGAGCCGGTAGATATAGGACTCTGGCAACGGGAAGAACTAAGCAGTCCAGCTGTAATTCCAGCAGAAGTCTCTCCTACAGGACAAACTGTAGAGCCTCCTATATGGCTGCTTACTGCCCCTCCTGGTGCTCTACCAATATGTCCTCCGATCACCCCTCCCCCTGACCCACTAAAACCTCCTATATGGCTAGTTGTGGATCCACCAGAAACCCTTCCCAACAAGTCTCCAGGATTCCCTACTGTAGAATCACCAGAACACCCTCTAAGTGGTACCCCAGAAGTCCCCCCTGTCAATCCCCCAGAAACCACTCCTTCTGATCCACCAGAAGCCCTCCCTAACGACCCTCCAGTGATCGCGACTACCAGTGATTCTCCAGAAGCCCCTCCTATTGATCCCCCTGAAGCTCTTCCTATTGATCCTCTAGATGTCCCTCCTACTGATCTCCTGACTGCGTCTCCTATTGACCCACAGGTGATGGCCCCCACTGATCCACCTGATGCCCCACCTGCTAACCTGCCACAAGCAGCACCCACTGAACCTTCAGATACCCCTCCCATTGAATCCCCTGAGAACTCTACTACTGATTCACCAGGAGCTCCTCCTGACCCAAAGTGCCCACCAGGCAGCAGCCCTGTTGTTCCAGTGGTAAAGTCCTCTCCAGCCCAAGCAGTGTCTCCCCCTGTGGCCTCTTCCACAGACCCTCCAACTGCTCCACCTGAAGACCACCCTGTAGCACCACCACAGGCTCCCACTGCCCCTCCACTTATTCCTGACCCTGTGCTTCCACTTGTAGATCCTTGGTGGAAGAGATTTGAGAGAGGTGGGGTGCTGGAGCGAAACGGCTGTTGATGCTGTGGTTGTGGGTGTAGTTGGGCCATACTAGATGAGGGTGAACCAGAGGAAGAGTACTGTCCAAAGGGAAAGGCTGAGGCCCCTCCTCCAATGGACCCAGAGCCAGCCCCACTCGGTCCACGCTGGCCTCCGGTACCTGAGGCCTCTTGGCCTGAGCCAGTTGTTCCTGTACCTGATGTCATGTGCAGGGCCCGAAAAGAGGCCAGTAATGGCATGTCCACCCCCGTGCGCAGTTTAGAGGGTGTGCTACAGGGAGAGTCCCCAGCAGAGCCAGGTGCTGTGGATGGAGGAACAAATGTGTGGAACTTCTTCAGCCGACTGGAGGGGTCCTTCAGAGATCCCAAAACTGAAATCGGCGGCCTGAAAAGAGTTTGGGGAAGGTGGGGATGGTGTGTCAGGGCAATGGCTACTGAGGTGGTGGCAGCTGCTGCCTGGAGAGGAGCCTGGATGAGAGGGGCCCAGATGACGGGCGTAGGCGAAGGAGGCGTCTGTGGTGGGGCGTTTTGCAAGAGGTGGGCACAGTGGGCCATGTCCCTGTCGTGCTGCACAATCTGCTGGATAATCTCATTCTCCTGGTAGTTGAGTACACCAGAGCTGAGGTCGCGTTGTACTTTGTGCTGCAGGATGGAGTTTTTCTTGCCTGTATAAGCAAACACAAAAGCAGATTCATAGCGAGTGACAAGTGAGAGAGAAAAAAGATAGTAGGAGAGTCAACATAAATTGTGTAGGAAGATAGAACCAGGTTGGGTGTACTCGAGTAACCGCCCTATTTACCAACAACCCTTTCCAATATGACAAAGAAACAGTGATGAAAAGATAAAATAAAGAAACCTGAAAATCACAAGTGGGAAGAAAGTATGAAAAAATATTTAAAAAAGAGACAGGTGGATGGAGCAGATGAGGAAAGACAGAACATAAAAGAGCACAGAATAAAAGAAACAACAAAAGATAGGTGGGAGATAACTACACAGAGACAGAAACACAGGATGACAGCCTCAGGTGTAGGTGCTGAATGTCTGACTAGCTCTTACTGCGATTCCCTAGGTAAGTAAGCACTGTACCACAAGATGCATCTTCAGCCCATGATGGAGTGTAGGCTACACTGAGATCATGGATCAAGTCTACAACTAGTTCTTCTGGTTTTTGGCTGAGAATATGACAAGAATCTTCTTGAAAACAGAAATATTGCTGAAATATATTGTTCTAAACTTCTGTGGAATAAGTCACCTCATAAATCACAAAACAAATGTACTAAAATGTGAGATTCAATATAAGCACAGGCTTTTTCAGTTTTTTTTTCTCTTGGTTGTCATCTTACACTACAACCTCTGCGAGCTGAGCTCAAGGTCAAAGAGACAAGTTGGAGCTGCGTCACGATGACAGACATACTGCGGCAGCTCCAAGACAAATGTGGGAACTCTGACCGCAAAGTCCATTAGTCATTACTGAATGGTCGCAGCAGCGATGACAGGGTTAATTCACATGACTGCCATTTTTAATATGTTGCAAACAAAAAGCTGAAAACTGATTATATTGTAAATGCAATTAGGCCTGCGACAATCTCTTCATTTTCTGGTAAGACTGGTGGCAAATTAGTAGAGATGTTTCACTGAGGTATTGTATCTAGATCCAGCTTGATCCTGGCACCACCTGACCCTTTATCACCTGCATACCTTCAATCTTACTGTGCAAAGTCCATCAAGACAGTAATTAATTTGTGGATCATGTATGAGTGACTTAATTAAGGAAGAGCCCAGGAGAAAGGATGTACGCAGGAGACCATCTCACAGAAAAATCACTATCAGCCCACCACATCTTTTCAAAGCAGCTATTTTCTACAAAGAGTCCCCCTAAAGCAATTTCTCTATCTTCCATTCTAAACATAGCTGAGGATAAAACAGAGCATGCTGCGATGCCTGAGTGATGATACAGGCGTGCCTTTCATTGTGAATTTTTCATCTACTCAGGCTGAGCCTGGGAACAGCGATGGATATGGAAAGAATATCAATTGTATGCGTAAGAGAAGTCACGCAGGGATTTCAAAACCAGAGCTCGATCTGAATGTTTATATGCAGATGACTTTGAAAGTAATTTCAATCATTAAGTATCAGAGTAGGCCTTTTCCACAGCCCTAACACTTTGTCTGAGATCTTTGGCTCGAGTTCTAAATGGATTTGTCGGGCCATGCTGAACATACACAAACAAAAGCAAGAAAATAAAACATGGACAGATGCTCTTCTGACAGATACTTTTACTCACTGATATTAATCATAAGTTTTATTTGTTAGTATTAAAAATTCAGCCTTGAGTTCAACATTTTGCCTGTTAACATCTTGGTTATTTTCAACCAGAAGTGACTGAACTTAGACATTTTAGGCAACTTCCATATACAGGAAAGACAAAAACACACTGAAGCATCCCCATCTTTATGTCTAATTTGCTCTGAATGTGACCATAATTTACTAAATGAACACCATGCTGTATTGAAGAACACTTGAAACTAATGATTGAGACCATAAACTCTTTTTTTAGCCTTGAGTTCAGCATTTTGGCTGTTAACATCTTGGTTATTTTCAACCAGAAGTGACTGAACTTAGACATTTTAGGCAACTTCCATATACAGGAAAGACAAAAACACACTGAAGCATCCCCATCTTTATGTCTAATTTGCTCTGAATGTGACCATAATTTACTAAATGAACACCATGCTGTATTGAAGAACACTTGAAACTAATGATTGAGACCATAAACTCTTTTTTAGCCTTGAGTTCAGCATTTTGGCTGTTGACATCTTGGTTATTTTCAACGATAAATGACTGTACTGAACTCTGAATAAGACATGTTTAGGCAACTTCCATAAAATGTTGTGAAAATACAAAAACACACCTTGAAGCATCCCCTTCTTTATGTCAAATTGGTTCTGAATGTCACCATAATTTACTAAAAGAACACTATGCTGTACCGAAGTGGACTTGAAACTAGTGATTGAGACCGTAAACTCTTTTTTACTGAGGTAATAAATCATATGAGAAGTAGGAAGTAATTTTCTCATAAACATCAATACAGTCAGACTTCTTTTTGCAACCAGATGCTCAGCTGCTTTGTCCCCTGACGGCTATTAGCGAGACTGCAAGTTTAAGACACTTCAAGCATTGGCTTCACTTTTCAGATCCCACAGTTGATTGGAGGTAATTTCTGAAATTAATAAAAAAAATATATAGTTCTTACCAATACGGTCCAACCTGTCCAGGGCAACAGTCTCAAAGGCCCTTCTCATCATAGGATACTCCTCCAGCACCTCATTGAAGTTATCCACAGACAGCGAGTATAAGCGGCAGTATGTGTCTGCTCGGACACTGGCTGTCCTTCTGCCCCGTGTCAGCAAACAAATCTCTGCAAACAAAATACAGAAGACAAGAGACAGTAATATAGTGGGGTCAAACTTGTGAACATGTCCTAAAGAGTAGGACTGTGTGAGTTTCCGGTACAGTATGCAAAGTGACAAAGTAAACCACAATACGCTTTCTAAGCAAAACGTGAAATGAAAAGACTTGCTTTTTAACATTTAAACCTATAACTCTTCTGTAATCCACTGGTGCAGCACTTAATGTCATCTTCAGAGCTTAGAGGCCTGTCAGTCTCCATGCCCACTCAGGAACATATTAAATAATACTGCATTAAACAGGCTGCACTGCTGTAGAGCCCTGACACAGACAGTGTGCAGCTGCAAATGTGTCCATATCCAGAGGTTGCATGTATGCACCGTTCGAGTGAGATGCGTTTATGAGAGCGACAGTGTTTCCGCAGTGTGTGTGTGCATGTACACAAATGTACGTGAAAGTGCTATATTTGTGTGTATGCATGATCCCTGTGTTTTATTCATGAGAGCAAGGCAGTATGGAAGAGTAAGGTATAGTGAAACTACAAGCTATACATTCTATATACACTAACAAAATGTAAATTAATATATATATATGAATGTACTGTATGCATCCGTAAAATGCTATATGCTATATATGTATGTGCATTTATATGGACAGGTGCTAGGTGACTTTGACGTACGCATGCGTTAGTGTGTCGTGTTTGTACACGTTCCCTAATGTCTTCTCTCTTAGCTTTCATCTCATCTTCTGCCCTCCCCTCCTGTGTTTGCCATCACACTCCCTCTTTCTCAGAAACCCATTTCCTGCTCATCTACACACACACGCTCTCAATTCTCTCCCAGAATGCACTTTCCTACTTCTCTCCCTGTAGCCTACATCAAATCAAAATTTTAAAAGAATTCTTCATCCGACTTATCTCCAGAAATCTCATGCATAGTTTGACTTTTGGATATTCATCTATAAAATGATGATGTTTGTGGGCTTTGGGTTTACATTTCCCTGACCTGCAGGCATGCACACAGCCTCCTCATACAATATGGGGTCTGTTTCAATCAAACACCTGAATAGGCCTGTTTTTTATATGGGTTAGATGACATTGAGCTGCGTGTGGGTGAATGATAAAAATCAATGCTGTCAATTAGCCTAGATGTGTTAGGGGCTTATAACAATCATGGCAAATCACAAGAGCTCCTCTCACCTCCTTAAAAAGCAGTGGTCATACATAACCCATCTGCATGATATACATAAGGAAGGTAAACATCACAGAAACGTCGTGATTAAATATTATAAAACTTCAAACACCTGACATGAACACTTGATTTTGTTTTACCATGCCAACATCAGCTGACATCATCTAATGCATCCCAAGGATGCCACAGCTTTATAGATTTTTACTGCATTAACCAGAAGGCTGAAGAAGAAGCATACTTTATTATATAGCTGTGTGAAACACTGAGATTCACTTTATTACTGGATGAAGAAATCCTTTATTGATCAGGTTTCACTCTGTCAGTAATTTTTTTGTTACACATCACCCACAGGTTATGACACACATGCACATCATAAGTGGAGAGGTGTCAGAGTGAAGTTGTGGGTACAGCGCCTTTGCTCAAGGGCCCTTTGGCAGTGCCCAGGAGGGCTACTAGTCCACTCTCCAGACTTGGTCCTGGACCAGCGACCCCCCCCCCCCCAGTTCCCAGCTCAAGTCACTACAGACTGAGCTACTGCCACCTCCAAAGGTGTAGGCAATTGTAATTTGACATTGCACCCCACTCATTAGGACCTGCAGATGAAAAAGTTTGTAAAGTAGAGCCATATCAAGCAGCTGCACAGGGAGATAATTAACTGAGAGGGAAAGCCTTTCAGTTAATTAGCCACAGCATGCTAGCTGTTGTCGATGACAAATGCTTGTAAGCAATAGATATTTAATCTTCACTCTGCCTTTCTGGCATCATTGAAATAAACAGAATTAAAAAGCAACGTGTGGAATTTGACTACAGGCAGAAGAACATAGATAATGTATACCTCTTAAAGGAGAAGTGCTGTTTTTTTACCTTATTTCTGACATAAAATACTGTTATTTACGCACCCATTTCACTTTGGAGTCATTTGGAGTATTTCTGACAAGATTTTGATTTGATGATATCCATTTAACATTTAACTAAAATACTTTTCTGTGATGTTGTCACATACGCATACATGCTTTGTTTTAGTTCAGGCACTGTGAAGGCCACATAGGTTATGGACAACTCCAGACTCAAATGAGAATAGTAATAGTGTAGCCCATCTTATTAAATGTCTGTTATTTGAGAAATGGTAAAGTTTGTGTCATTTACTGGCTGCATTTCACATGCATGCAACAGCACATCCCCTTTAACTCTTTGAGTGCCAGCCCTTTTTTAAAATAGGAAGTGTTATGCCAGCGGATTTTTTGCCCATTTTGAGTCATATTTCTCAACCAATTTGTACCATGTCTTTGAAAATCACAAATTTTTGTCCAGAATTTGTCTGTTTTGCTCTCTAAACGCGATTGTCTACACTTCCTGCTTTGATCTCCATTACGTATATTAACCCTTTATGTCCCGACTAAAAATCACAGAAGCCCCGAAATTACTCACAGGCTACGGGAGAAATGGGTGATCAGCGACCCGCTGCAAAAAACACTGACGGCAAAACTCGTCAATGACACTCAAAGAGTTAATATGATAAACACCAATAAAAACACCAGTGAGTTCATTAGAGGTCAGATGGTCACTGAGTATGAAGTGGCCATGATTGTGTGCGATGGTCTGAATAATCAGATCAACAGTCAACAAATAAAGGGAGAACTCACGATTTGACAGGGCAGAGAAAGAGGAATATGGCTCCAATAAGCAGCAACATCATAAGCAGTGTGCTACTGTTTGTGTATGTATGTGTGAGAGTGAGAGCACGGGTGAATGAACAATGGCCAAGTTCACAAGACAGCTGCGTGAAAGTGAGAGTAAAAATACCATGCTCTCTTGTCTGAGCATGTGCGTGTACACTGTGTGTTTGCGTGTACGGTAAGTGTGTGTTAGTGGGGCAGCCCTCTCTGTAGCTGTGCTGGGGTTCCTTTTCCTGCAGCACCGCTCCAGTAATCCCCTCTGGAGAGGAGCATCACTGCTCTGTATTAAATCCTCTTGTCCTGTAGCTTTCTGGATGAAGCCAGAGCTGCAGTGAGCTCTTTGGCTTCGTCTAACTGTCTTTCCAGAAAGCAAGTGAAGCCCAGACACTTAGCGGTGCCATCTGAACTACATGTGTGAGGGGAAAAAAAATCCAGGGCAGGGTCCGGGCCTGATGCAACCCGGTCCAAGCTCCACTGTAAGAGATTAGTGGAGATCTCAGAGTACTGAGGGGCTGAATGCAGGCGGCTGCCCCGAGGTTCAATACTGCCCTGGATGTCAGGATTTATATTTAGGAGCAAAGTTAAATGTGACATCAAAATAAAGAGATGGCTGTTTTAGATTAAAAAAGTGGATTTACTGTGTGTTTCGGAGCAAAAAGCCTACTTACCTACTGAAGCTAACATTAAAGAAGCAATCTGCCACTGAACATTCATTTCATGTTCTCATTCATCTTAGTTTTTTCCATGTTTCCAAAAATAAATTCACATTTTTTCTATGAAACCATTATTTATTTATTTATTTGGTTCATACAGTAATATATAAATATAAACTATTATCTTATTGTTGAATTTAATCTAATTACAAAATATTATAATAATTAAAATTGTTTTTTTATATAGTAATTTTCTCAAAAGTACCATTCATAACAAACTTTTTTCTCCAATGACAGTGATGTTATTACCATCCCTCATTTCAGCCAACCACGCTTCACTGTTCAACTGTAGCTGGCTTCTGCAGGTGGTTCGTGAGTTACATTCAATTTATTTATGAATGCTCTGCTCCCACTGCTTACTCACATCTCCTGTGACTCATCGCAATGCTCCCCAAACCCTGCATGAAATCACAGTACAGATTTAGTCGCTGTAGTTCTGTCTGTATTTCGTAAGGGGCGTGTGTTCTCGTCAGACAGACATGCTGCTTCTACAATTACCCATTTCTGTGTGGTCCTCACCAACAATGAGATGATTCATAATCAGCCCAAAATTGTAGGTTTTGTCAGCTCAAATTAGCAAAGCTATAATATTGCTGTGACACAAGGTAAATATATACTCTTATTTTTTCAATTTTTTTTTTTGAAAAGCATTAAAAATTACTAAAAAAAAATAAAAAAAAAACAAAGATGCAACTCTGAGAGTAAACTTTACAGGTCTACTAGATAAATCTTGCTGTCCCCGGGCTGTTCTGTTCTGCTTCGACTATTCACTTATCTGGCCCAGCACTGTTCCCTTAAGGTGCCACGGACACAAGGCATCTCAGCTTCCAAGAAGAAAACTACAGTCATGAAGTGTTTCATTTTCACTCTTAAGAGACAATGCATTCATCAAAATTTAATGACACCAATTAAAATTGGATGCTGCTGAGAGAAAGTAAGACCACGACGTCATGTGCTCTGACCTTAGAGGGAACACACATCACTTCTCTTTTGTTGGATGGTGCAGCCCACGTGTCTTGGGCTCTCACTGGAAAAGTGGTTCCTGCGAGTCTCACCAGCTCTCAAAGTGGAGAGCAGACTACATGTCATGCAATGTCAGTGTGTGTGGGAGAGAATCAAGAAATGAAAAAAAAAAACTGAACACACATGTGCATTACTGTCTTTACATTATGAATACTGCATGTTCACAGTGTAATGTCTACTGCATGTTGTACAGATAAATGAACGGTCAAAAACGATGATTTTTTTTATTGACTTTTTCTTGGTAACATCCCGACTGGGAGTAGAGAGCTGAGCAATCAATAAAAACAACTCTTTCTGAGGTAAAGCTAGCACTGAGATACAGACATCTATGCAATGCTCAGCACTGAAAAGCATTAAAACCCAAGAGATCATTCTCACAGCACCTGGAGTTCATTTAGTTCGTTTGAATGTAGGTATCAACAGTAAATTCTGCTTTAAGTATTACAGAAAATGCATAACTTGGTTTTTAAACACTGTCCTGTGACACTGGTCACAGTGAATAAAACGCATACAGTTCTGTGCTTATATAAGTATTGAAAATGGACGACAACTACATTAACAGTTAAGGTTTGGCAAAATCACAGACACAAACCACATCCAAACATGATCACATGAGTATATTTGTGTCACAGTGTATGCAAACCACTGTGCCTGAATGCAAATGTTGGCCTTTGAATGTGCTTTGAAAGAAGTGTGAATGTATTTGCATGTGATTTTATGAGTGCATGGGTGTACCTGCCTCTGCTTGTAAGTGTGTATGGATGTGACTTACAGTAATGAGCATGAGTGGGACTGGTCTGTGATTAAACAGAAAGTATGTGTGTCCTAAAGCTTAGTCTGGCAAAGCTCACCTGGACTCAGAGTCCTGCTGTCAGCTCCCATCTCCCTCCCCGACACTGCCCCCAGCTCACGGAGCAGACCCTCTCTAACCTTTGAAACATTCGCAGTGGGTTGCCTGATTCCCTGTGACATGCCATGCTCACTCCCTCACAGCTTTAGCATAGCTGCATAACACTTCATATTTGTCTAGCATGCATAGACAGTTTCTGGATATCTGAGGTTATTCTGCACCTTGGCTGACGCAGAGGTCCTCTTTTGTGTCACTGTCTCCTTTTCACCACTTGAACAAAGGCTGGTTATATAAGTGAAGGACAAAAAAACACAAAACATTTAAGGACCAGAAGATGTTTGTGTATGGATGCATATCCACAAATCCAGGTTTAGGTTAATACGCTTGACCTACTGCAATAAAGCAAAACAAAAAATATAGTCGTTACTGACACTGTTATTATCAGAGAACACAGCTGATGATGATCACACATATCCATGATGGAAGCTGGTAGCACTGCTACTGCAAAGTACTGCTTTGACCAATTTTGATAAATACCCTCCAGTGTTTTATTGCATAACACCTTCTCCTATCCAATAACACACCAAATATTTTTTATGTCTTTATATAACACATAATAGTCAACAGCATTGCACCCGCACAGTTTGGACGATGCAGCCACAAACAATGTCTCACAACCTATTCAGGGTTCCTACAGGTTTCTTCAAGTTAAATTCAAGTCTTTTTAAGACCTTTTTAAGGTCATTTATATAAAATTTAATACCTATTTCACGGCCTATTTCACAGACCTACCAGCAAAGAAAAACAATTGCGAAAGGCCTTTGAGACACTAGGTGGCACTACATGCCCGGAAGGGGGAGTGCACAGGCCAGTCAATAGTCCGGCTAACCGTGGTTTGCATATACGTGCCGGCAATGCTTTATTTAGAACCGCATTATCTGGCACGAATAATCCGATTTAAATCTCCAGTTCGGTTCAACTACAGTCAGACTAAGGTGTATATATGGCTTTTAAAACTTAAATTAGCTGGACTAAGGCAAGAAGTCAAATTTCTCTAAGTGCATGTAAACATACTGAGTTCCACCACTCTTTATTTAGGCTATGTTATTTAAACCTGATGTTATATTTATACCATCAGCAATAAAACTTTACAATATCAGCATCACTTGCTGATGTAAACACAATCTGGACTCATCTCCATCACTGTCATTGTTGTCACTGTTTTTTCATGCACTATCACTTTGCACAGAAAAAATTGCACTGCCTTTTTTCACATCGAAAAAAAAAATATATATAATAATTGTGTTTAATCAACAGTTTCATTTATACAAATAAATATATTTTTTTTATTCCATTGTATTTAGTTCTTTGTAAATATTTTATTCTATTTTATTATTATTACTATTATGTCACTACTGCTTTTTTCTAACTACTGCAATGTGTCTGTGATTTTGTCTATACTGCTGTGGAGGGTGAACTTCCCCCCAAGGGGGGATGAATAAAAAAACTATTCTATTCTATTTAACCCCTCTTTGAGGAGAATGCAATATGGAAAGCTTACATACTGCACAAATTTTAAGACCCAGATATCAAAATTTTTCAAGTTTTTTAAGGTATTATTTCCAAATTCATGAATTCAATGCTTTTAAGACTTTTTAAGAGCCCGCAGGAACCCTACCATTGTGTTGTATCACATCATCCATTAATTGTAACACAACTTGTCATATTACTGTCACTCAGTTGACTGCTGCAGTGCCTCGATCTTCAGCTGCTCCAGAATAAGAGGTGCAGGGGTGATAACTGGGTTAAGGACCGGGAGGATTACCTGAGTCTTTGCTGCTGCCAGGCTCTCTTACTGACTCGCTATGTCAGGGTGGCCATTTGGCAGCTCTACAGTGCAGACAGTTTGAGGGGAAAAAATGCCAAAAATGGGACAAAGCAGCAGGAGAGATGTTTTTGTTCACTGACACAGGACTGTGGATGAAGAGAGCACCATTCACAGGAAACTGGTAAGAGATAGAGATCCTTACACCTAACCCACTACCTGACTCTGTTTCACTTTCCTCTTTTACCCCACTCACACAGCTGCTACAAGCCACTCACACAGAGGCAAACTGAGCCATCTTAGAGGTTCAATCAAAGGCAGCTTTTGATAAGCACCTCTGACTGGCATGTCGGGCCACCACAAGGTCACTGAGCTTTGCTCCATCCAAAGGAGTGGCACAGTCTGCACAGGCCACACATCACTTTCTGCAGGCAACAAAGAATGAACTATAACAACACAATAACCTGCTCTGTCTGGGCACTGAGAGGGCAGCGGAGATGCTGTTCAGATAAGTGTTTCAATACTGAACTATAAGGAGAGAAAGAGGGAAGTGAAGGCAACGGTGGGGGGGTGCATGTTTTCTTTCTAAGCCCAGAGCAGCGTCCAGCGAGCAGACTTGGCAGCGATCCATGTGTCCCTTGGCGTTAGTACTGCAGTCACATTACATTTCCCCTCTCCACTGGATCACTGTGTGCCCAGCAGACGCTCCCATCCAGGACATGTCGTGTCCACTTTAGACTTTAGGCTCTCTGGCTCGAGCTAATCCAACAGCTAACAAACTGAAGCAGACTGCTGAGTGTATAATTGTGTAAATAATTCAGGTTGTCCATGAATGAAAGCGTTACGGTACATGAGTTTGATGGGATGTTGTTGAGCGTGTACGCTTGCCATTTTCTGTACTGTAAACTGCTGATGCTGAGTGTGTTGGATGAAACATAAAGCTCCTCTGCAACTAGACAGCTGCTACACTCTCAACACTCAGACAATCACACAATCACACATCCTCACACACAACAGCGAGTCAGAAACAAGCATCAATGTGATCTTTGTGCACATAACATAAAAAATAACTTTGGACTTCCTGCTTGCTGATTCTGACAGCCACACTGAGATCTGCATGTGCCACATGCTCCCTGTGCTGATCTTGCACCAATTAATTTCATGAATGACTAACTCGTGTTTGGTAACAAACTCCCAGTGGCTCTAGGCTTACCTCACTACCCCCACTCCCCCCATCTACCCCCCAGAGGAGCACTGCCAAGAACAGTTAAAGGATAATGGAGTCAAAAGCCTTGTCCCTATAATGTGCAAGAAGGGAAAATAATTACTGATCCAAGGCTAAAGATTAAAAAGAGCAAGCCAGTTCCTGTTCCAAAACTAGTGCATTTGCACTTTTGTGGGTTATACTCCTCATGTTTACTCAAGGAAGAAAAAGTCAAATAGTGATACATTAATTCTAATGTATTTAGAGATCTAGCGGACACTCAGTTAAGCAGTCTGAGCAGCAAAAATGTCTAAGCTGCTGCAGAAACTGTGTCACTCCCACAACACTTGTGCTCGAAACAAATTTAAGAGCTCTCTTTGAAACTGAATTCTGCCATGCCAAGGAAGTACCGGAGGATGAAGATTTTGGACAACATTTTAAACAACATGGCCTTGAAGCGAGCTGGGGCCATGTTGACTAAAATGTTGATTAGTTTTGGCATGTGTAGAGCTAGATTGCCTGCCATCCTTTCATTATTTCTCTGGAACTCCCCCGGAGTGAGGGCATGGAGATGGACTTGAGCAGGCAAGGCGTAATTAAACTTCCACAGGCAGGTCATGTGCTGTTAAACGCTTTGCCACCATTTCTCATTACTTAACAGTGTAGTCTAAATGATAGGTTGTCACTGGGCGAATTAATTGCTATGTGGCGAGGGCAGTATGGCAGTATTGTCTTCTACATGTGTCATAGGCTCTTTGGGACCATGAGACAGCTGCACATTATCTGACCCTGATTAAGAACATACACGAGTTAAGTACATAACAACTCTGGGCTACTTAATCATTCATATATTGTGCAGCTTTCTGAGACCTTTGACCTTTGAATGCATATTTCTTAATTTGCTCTACTGCAAGAATGGTTTTCTTAATTTGGATTTGCCCTACTTTTAAGAGACAGCTCATGATGTGAATTCAGGGAAAAGTCCTGCATAAACCATGAAGCAGAATTTTAAGTGAGGTGACAAGCACTGCACAACATACCATTTCATGCTCATAACAAGCTATATCAGAGCCGGAGCAGTATTATCCAAATGCAGAAAAAATAAAAATTCAAACCCAAGCCAACCTCTTAAGGTACCAAAGGTTAGCATCATTAATATTATAAGAAAGCTGATTTAAGCTCCACAGAAAGATGTGGATGTGTGTGTGGATGTGACCTTTGAGTTTGTGATTCTGGTGCAGTGCCAGCTCATCTTACCTCCAAAGTAGGAGCCATCTGACAGCTTGGTCTCTTTATTGCCTTTGGTTAGAACGCTGACAACCCCATGCTGTATGAAGTACATCTTTTTGCCAATGGTGCCCTCCCTGATGATATAATCCCCAGGCTGGAACACCTCGAACCGCAGCTTGGTGAGCATGGAGGTGACAAAGTTGGGGTCGGCGTTGGCAAACAGAGGCATGGACGCCACCAGCTTTCGACAGTTAAAGTTGATGATTTCCTGCGTGAGCACAGAGGAAGCAGTTAGCGAGAACAACAGAAAAGAGCCGGCACTTTATAAATGGCATTTTAGACAAGAGGGACATTAGAGTAACAAAACCAAGATGTTAGCTGCAAATATTTGTTTTTGTTTTTCTGAGCTCCTCTCAGTTTTACTCATTTGGATCTGGCCTTAAGAAAAAAAAAACTGAACTGAACCAAGGGGAATGTTAAGCTGTACACAAGCTTTTGAATGCACCACATGTGCAGATCCCCAAACAGGAACACTCGTCCCACCTCTCGAAGCGGCTCGTTCAGCTCTCCCAGGATGCTCTCCTCATCGAACATCTTGCCCTGGTAGCGATGCTCATAATAGTCGTGGATTCTCTGCCTCATATCTGCTGGCAGCTTGTGGAAGGACATGTACTGCTCCACCTGTTTGTACTGCAGGGACACAGAGACACACAACAATCAGGTTACTCAAAGGCCATAGCGCTGTAGAGCAGAAACACAGCCACAGGGAACAGCTGGCACAGGGGTCAAACACACAGGGAAGGAGGAAATGAAGACGGACACACACAGAGGCCATGCAGGCTGTTGCAGGTTGAGCCCAACAAGATCACACTTTTACCTTGGCCACGCCTCGTACAGCCTGCCTGACTCTCACAAGACAGAAATCAAACCCTAATATATTAATTCCATATTTATTGTAACCATTGTAAAACTTCTCTAAAGATATTGGAGAATTGAGAGAGGGGTGACCAGGCATACTGAAATTCACTGGAGCTTGTAAAGCGTTTACCAGTGTGGCTAATCTGGATCTAGATGCAATTATCAGTGAATGTGTCACTTATAATAATGCATAAATTACACAACTGGCTGGAGGATACAATAGATAGATACAATATAATAACTTTTTTGGTGCAATAACTGTGCCTTACTACTGTAAATATTATCTTACTTTCTAACAAAAAATTTTTTTTAAGCTTGACTATTTTTTACATTGCACCAAGCACCACATGGAGCAGCACTCATAATTTCATTGTATGCAGTGATATTTGATATTTGATTTGATATAGTGTCAACATTTTGTGTATATTGGGAGCAGAAAGATAAGGTGTGATTACAAATCCAAGTAATGTAAACTACTGACAAGAAAGAAAAATAGGATAATGCATACTAGGATAACGCATTATACACACTGGTGGTTGAACTGAATAATTCTAACAAACATATAAATATGTATTTATTATTATTTTTGTCTTACAAAGGTAGGAACTACTAATATACTATATGTACTATAGGTGTTACATGCATGTGTTGCAATTAGTAACAAATAAACAACACGTACAGCTGTAACTGCAACTGTGTTTACTGTATGTCTTACTGTATGCATCTGCACACTGCAGTCTTTATGTTGCTCGTTAAAAATAAAAGCCTTAAAATGTGTTGGATAGCCTTTGCTTGATGCTTCAGTATAGGATGCAGAGATGCAGATCAAAGCACAAAGAAAGCACCTCGGGAATAATAACAGGTAGAATCCTTGACCCTCGGTGAAAGAAGAAAAAAAGAAAGAAATTAACCATTCATAGGGCGATGCTGGATGTGCTCTTTGATCACCATTTCTACTCTGCCTACTGCCTTACTGCTCAGCGCACGGCTGACCTCGGCTGTCTCCGTCTTTGTTATACCACTCTACTGCTCTAGTCGCTACTAATCTTGCAGGAGATCATCAAAAGGCCAATCTTTTGGAAATATAGCAGAGTAAATAAGGACAGCTGTCTCATGCAAGTCAGTTTTTTTTTTTTTGTGAAAGCAGAACAGCAGCCAGACTTCCTGAATATCAAGAGATAGAGTTGAAAAGGAACATATATGAGGGTTAGAATCCAGAGTCATGAAACATGTAGGCTGGCTAAACTACTGTAGAAGTGTTTTGGAGTGAGTCTGTGCAGGTGCCAGCAACCCACTGATACCCTGCTGCGTCTGTAAGCCTCAACAATGTTCTGCAACTGTTTTCTTTTTTTTCTCCCCTCCAAATTTAGATTTTCACTTTGACCGAGTCTGAGTCCCTCAGAAAGAAAACAGTCTGGAGTCAGTCTAAGGATATAGATATTAAGTGAAATATTCAACTATATCTCTCTCTCTATATATATATATATATATATATATATATATATGTGTGTGTGTGTGTGTGTGTGTGTGTGTGTGTGTGCAATGCTGTGTAAAGTTAAATACTTGCAGACGCAAGAATAAGATGTGGAAAGAAGCTTTATTCAGTCTCTGTGGGTCTGTGTAGAGAAGGATGAGTTCTGTCATGGGGTAAGGTTTTGAGTCTTTATCCCCACAATCCCTTTGGCATAAAATTGAGCATTTACTGATCTGATGATGAAATAGAATCCTTGAACAGAGAGGAAGTTTCACTCCCCTACTCCAGGAGATGGAAAGCTCTTGAAAACAATTGCACACATCTCAAGCAGCAGCCCTATTGGCTGCAGAGCAGTGCAGATACGATAGCTTGTCTGCGCGTGACGCCAGGGTGAAGATGACAGGTGTAACCCACATTCTGCATCTTGTCTAATGTCTTTATGTCTCCTGCATTAGACATGCCACAGCATGGCGCTCTGTTTCAAAGGAGTGGATTATCATCTCCTTCAGAATGTCTTTTTTTTTTTTTTTACATTCATAAAAAACAACCACTTATCTTCAGCTTTGCAGAATGTTACAATTTGATTCTCTCAGCATGAAAGGACAATAGTCAAGTGAACAAACGCAAGATAATGTCTTATTTTCTTCATATTGTGAGGAGTACAACTGTACTACATACAATAGCTCGGTGTCACAGTCAAAGCATTTTTTATATTACTAATCACTGCTGAGTTTGAGAGGAAGAGCTGACAGGGATGTAAAGACCCCGACCATGGGGGGCGACGGTCTCCTGATGCTGCTATGGGCTGATAACACCCTCTGTGATGGGAAATTATCTTACTGCTGAACAGCTGCCATCACACTACCATCAGAAAGATCCCTGCTCTCCTGCTCCACTTGGCTAAATCAAATCATAGTCGGCAATAAGGAGGTAACCATCCCTCCATCAGCGTCCTTCACTGCACTCTGAAAACCAGGGGGGTTCCAGCTGCAGGGGGGCTGTTCAAAATGTAAAGGTAGCTGATGAGATCCACGTGATTGATTCTTTCTTTTCTGTCCTTCTTGCTTTAGTTTGACGTGTTGTGTTAAATCGTAAGATTGAAAGATTCACACCTCTTTCATATCTGTATGTTAACCACAAGCAGATTTACAGCTCAGCATGAGGGGAAACATCTAGTCAGGCTTTACACAAAAGTTTCACAAAATCTACCAACGAGTGCCTCAGGCAACAGAGACTCCACTCGCCAAATGACAATATACTGTATGAACTGGCAACCTCACGGTGATGACAAGATTTCTAGAAGTTACAGCTCATAGTCAAGAAATAGCAACACATCTATTGAAAACAAAAAAACATTTGCTTTCACACATTTTGTTTCCAGTCTTTATGCTAAGCTAGGCTAAAAGGCTCCTGACTACAGCTTGATATTAACGGACAGTGTTCTCAGCTGAGTTGTACAGAAATGCACCTTCATGCTGTTTTCATTTCATAAATGCCTTCTCTACCTTTCTTAGTTTTGATCTCTCTCCACATGGCCACTCTTTGGTCTCTTTTCCATTCATACTCATTCTTCTTTCTGTCCCTCTACCCTTTCATCACGCTATTCATTTTTCCCCCAATTCCCTTCTCCCTCATGCTGCTCTCCAAGCAGATGCAAATTTTTTACCAAATAAAATATGAATTATTCATTCATTCCCAACAGCGATGTCAGCCACTTAATTATACTTTCTAAACATTTATTTTGCTCCACCATTCTGTCTCCCAACCCTATAACCTTGCCTTGCATGGTCAAGAGGTATGGGACATTTTTCACAGTAGAGTTTTTGACTTGTCATTGAGGGGAAAGCACACAATAGCTCAGTGCTATTCAAGTGAGAGTGAGCCAGAATGCACGATATGCTCCACCTGTTTGTGATGTATATGTAGGAGGACAGCTCAATCTTGTGCATGGGAATGCATATGGAAAGCCGTTTATACACTGTAGTGAGTATTATGCTACTGTGAGACAGGTGGACAGCTACATGCGCATATCATATCTCATTCACCTAACCATGAATGACCAACGACATGCGAGGAGACTGAAATTGCCATCACATTTCACTCAGACAGATTTTAGTGTCAGTATCTGTGGCAGCTACAGGATTGATATCCATGCAGTTTGGTAAACACATTCATGTTTCACACAGTGAACCTATGAAAGAGAACATAAACATCATACCTACATAGCATTTACCTATAAGCATCCCATGTGTCTCAGTACAGCGTCACACAAAGTGTATTGCAAGTGTTTCTGCAAAAAATATTTATTCGGTGTGACATAAATGCTCTATACACTCTGCTAGGGGGCTCAAAAGAAGTCTTAATTCACATCTGAGAATAACCAAATACGGGACTGGCCGTAAGATATCCAACATCAGCAGTCCATCTGTAGACTAACCAGGATTAATGGTCACTACAGTGTATTCCAGTCCACATTAGCTAGTAGGTTCCCTTGTTCTTCACAAACACCAAGCTGCTACTGCATATATAATAAAGTCTGTAGAAACACTGATGATGCTGTAAAAAGTTAGCCTGGCTATTGTGACTACAAAGCTCTGCGAGCGTAGTCTGACCAAGCTGCCTTGTAAACAGGGGTGTATCAAGCTTTCCAAAAGTGGGAGTGTTCTAGAACAGGGAAGCCAAATTATCATTACAAATAGTGATCAATTATTTAAATTTTATATACATCTAGGCCTACACAATGGAAACAAGTGCGATCAGAGATTGCCAACGCTGTGGGCGACTTTGTGTGTGTGTGTTTGTCCAAGAGTGTGTGTATGACTCATTGTGTGTTTGTTTGACACACGCACGAAAGCACATGCAACGTGACAATGCGAATCATCACACAAGATTCTCTTTTTCACTAGTACCTGGTGCTAGGTACTTTTTCTGTACCTCCTCAGCCCTGGTTCCAAGCGAGCCGAAGCGATATTGAAACGCGACGACAGCCGACTGCCTTCCACTGATTGGCCAACGAGTGTCGTCATTGGAAGCGTCATTAGATGCGGGACGTCTGATTGGACTATAAAATCCAAACACAACTTGACTCCGCCACTTTTAAAACCGACAACTGCTTTGCTATTTTTACATTCCCTGGAGTCTTCTCTGTCTCTCTTTTTTTGCTTTGTGCGTGACAAAAAGTCACAGAATGAGCAACAAATACATGATCGCTTCCTTGTCCTCCACTGTTTGTGTTGTTGTTCTTCTTTCCGGTTGTCTGTGTAAATTAAGTTACGGCAGTTTTGCATGGCTGTATGATGACCCCGCCCACGCCGAGGAGGTACTCAGTTGTAATGGAAAAGCAACAAAAAAAAACTGGGCCGTACCGTGCTGTGCCATTACTGTGTAGTGGAAAAGCGGCATAAGATAGCTAACATTCCCTCTCCGTATAGCCGGCTAGCCTAGCCCTGTAGGCTATTATGCATCTCAACTAAAACTGGTGCATCCCCGTGGCTCCGCAGCAGCACTCTAAACAGAGACAACCAGACATGACTGTAAGCCTGTGACTGCACAGGGAGAAGTCAACTTACTTGGTTGCCGCCAGCGCTTTCAGCATGCTGCGCAAACTGATTAGGCTACGTTATTCACGCAACTCTTGCGATGGGATTTATCGGCTGAGAAAAATGTTTCGAGATAGGCGCAGGGTACAACGACAAACATTTCCTTACTTTAACAGGCAAAATTTTATTTTTTATTAAAAAAGCTGATGAGGTTTTAGTGAGGTTTAGTCAGACAAAAGTGAGGGGGATGAAATTGCCTTTCAGCAAAAGTGAGGGGGATGAAATTGCCTTTCAGCAAAAGTGAGGGGGATGAAACATACTCATACCCCCATCTGCTACGCCCATGCTTGTAAAGTTCTCAGTTCTCAGAGGGTGGGCTTTACCCGTGTCTATCAAATGCCTCTGTGTGCTACTGGACGAAGCTTCAACCAATCAGACCACTCTTTCCGCTGACGGATGCATAGCGACAGAAACTGCTTGATCCAAAGAACTAGTGCGTCATTGCCTTAAACACACCTCAATCGAGCTGTTTGAAATGCTAGCTTTTCATTGGTCCTCATTTATAGGTGAATCTAAAATCGAAGAGAACGGCAGCTTGGCCAGGCTGACTTGGTCGTGAAACTTTGTGCAGCATCACAGGAAGTATGGGCAGGCCCAGGCTAGTAGAAAGCATAAATTTACCATGATATTAACTAAACTGTATCGAGACATTGCAGAGGTTGCAGTTTTGATTTGGTTTTGGTTAGACTATTAAAGTACCTCTGGGGCATGTCAACAGCTGTAGAGTCAGCATTAAAAGTTGTGTTGCAGACCGGGAGGAAAAGGGAATGTAGCAGGGTTTAGATTAATGCCATCAGTCAGGTCCAGACTAATGAGAAGGGCTCTTACTGTAAGGCAGAATCAGACTTAAGCTCCTCAACATGTTGACAGCTGTGTCCGTGGGTTGATTGTATGGAGGAAATCATAACTTGACCTCTACTAGGCACAATTTGTTTTTTTTACTGGGTTTTTCAAGGCCTAGACTTTTACTAGTTCCCTGACAGCTTTAGTGTATTCCTCTCCCTCTTGGAAAGAAACGGACAAATGGATAAATGTAAACATAGTCCTCCTCTGATGACTATTTACTATATTTCCAAAGGTCTTGATTGGGGGATTGAAGTGGGGGAACAAAAGATCTCTAGAGCCTCTTCACCCACAAATAATCAGCTTTGGGCCTGTTATTAACTATTCCCCAAAGAGCCATGTTTAATTGCCATGTGTTAATTAGAGACTTAGGGTGGAGAGGCTGCAGCACCACCCCATTGCCATTTCCTTCCAAAGCCGTTTGGGACTGGCAAGCCACAACACGCTACTCAAATTCAAGTCCCTACCGGACATCCCTGATTTCATCACTAACCACCAACAACAAACAACAGAACATCACTAAGTTATCCCACATTGAATTACATTAATAATATACTATTAAAAACCTGTAGGGAAAAATGCTCAAAAGGATCAGAGAGATTCAATGGAGTCAGTAAGACAACATGGATCACAAGTCACCTACAAATGAATGAGATTATCTCTTTTGTTTGGTGTCCCCATCCCCATCCCTGCATATATTTCCACTGTAGAAAGCCATGGTGACAGATAAGCAGCGGCTTACAGAGAGCTGGAGTGGCAGGCATACCCTGTATGCACAGTCACATGCGCAGCCATCTTGTGCCCCCAATCTGCAGAGATGTAATTCTCTTTGTGTGATAATGGTTCTCAACATGCCTGAGACAAGTGGGAGGAATCCTTGAGGGAATTTGGCAGATGCTTAACCCATTCCAGCTCACAATGTTTTCGACTGGTGCAAGGCTGGCACGGTAATACAAGAGTTCAACATGGGGATGAGGGACTCCAAGAGATTACTGAGGTTGGTACAGACAATTACAGAAAAAGAAAAAGTAAAAGAAAGCAAATCACTGGTGTACTTCATGTCTTCTGTTATATTTTATTAATAGGTATCCAGTGCTGAAGAATTTCAAGATGAGCTGTTTAGTTGATTTGACATTCAACAAATTAAGTCATTTATTTAGCAACAAATGCCAAACTGTTTTTTTTCAGATTTTCATATGACTGCTTTTTTGTTGTTTATTATCATTGCTGCATATCTTTGGACAAAACCATTATAGATCATAGATCATAGAACAATCTGTGATCAAAATCATCCCTGTCAGATCACCACTAGGTAGAACTGAACTTATCCAGCAGGTTACTTAAAATAAAAATACCACAGTATGAATCACTACTTGAAAATATAACTGAAATCAGTAACTGGCACTCTGCGCCTTGAGCACATAGCAGTCCCTGAGTAGAAAAGAGAGCGCTTCAGAAAAGCTAACACCATGTCCAGCTTCAACCTGCCTCTTTCCACTCAGATCTCATCATATCAGATGATATGGACCCAAACTAACTCATGCAGTCAGATACATCTGTAACAAATTGAGTTGCAAACAGATGGAAAATGCACATTTTAATATTCTGCACCCACAGCTCCTGTTTACACACAGGAAAGGACTGGCAGATATCTTTTAGCAGAGTGAAAATGAACCTTATAAAGCTTTTTTTCATCTCAGTGGGAGCCACACTTGTATTTAGCGTGACTGTTGGGCTCTCTACTTTGTGTAACAGTTAACAGGCTGCCTGATTCCTATTTAAGAGCTCATTTAAGTCTGCTTGCTAGCTTCTGACAGCCCGGGCATTTATCACATGGCGCCACATTGTAATAGAATTCTATTCAGAAAAGATTATACCCAGGCTTTCTGATGATAATTTTCACCATCTTTGAGGGCAGAGCTTTTTCTTTTCTCTCCGTTCTGTCCTATTTCCTGACTCTACTCCTCTGAGATTCCTTAATAGACTGCTTTTCTTCATAACTGTGCCCTAGAAGGGTTTTGCTTTGTATTTAAAATTTAAACCTTTACCTGGACCTCACCTCTGTTTGCCAACTGGACAGATGGCCTCCAATCTTGGCCATAAAGCCATATGTAACATTCATCTTTTTCAGTGATTAAACAATAATATCTCTGTGACAGTGAATCTGTGTTGTCATTGGTCGTTTTGCTCCTAACTGGCTCTGGTTGGACTGTAATACAGCTCCATAATGGCTAATGCTGACTTATATTAAGACTCCCATCCACATTTGAATTTTGTAATTACTGTGTAACAGGCATTACCATCAGAACACATGCTAGAGCTTTATGGGCCTGCGTAGCATCTTGTGGATAAGTTCAGTCACAATTCATGCTACTTCACAGCCTGGTGGTGTATATAAATGGTGTAACTTTGTAGTGGTGCTGACAGCCTCTTTGGAATATCAACATGAGCACATTTGGCTTCTGAACACAAAAACCCCAAACCGCAACTACAGAGATCCATTTTAGCTTGCCAACAGAAAAGAGTCTGGTGGCTTTTCAAAAATTTACTAATGAGTCAAAATGGCTAATTCTTCAGATTTTACAGTTTGTAATCTGCAACATCAGCTATGCATGTGTTGAGTCAGCACACCCAATGAAGCAGTGTGTCTCTGAACACTGTGATGCTGATTAGAAAACAACAAAGGCAGTGGGACCAAGATGAAAATGAATTCTATGGCAGAGCTTTAGTAAAACAATTTTTTCCTTCTTAATTTTCATGACCACAGTGTGATCCTGTTTCATATAATTTGTAACAAATACACGCTGGTTTTGATGAGCATTAAAGCTTCCCAGTCTCCTTGTACTTTCAGTTCCCACTTTGAGACTTCACTCATATACATAAACATTTATACTCTTATTAAAAGTATCCACCATACATTATGCAAACATCTAAATAGAAACATTTTTCTTTGAACGGTGCCTCTTTTTGATATTTCAAAGCAGTGGACTTGATCTTCTTCTTAACGCAGAGTGCATTGATATAGGATTAAGTTTTACTTAATGTGTGTCCTATCCCTGTGCTTTTTAAACAGGAATACCTTTTATCCAGTGGTGTAGTATGGTTTATTTTAGTGGGTATACTTTGACCCCATGTGTGGCTGCATAAATTATGCAGGGATTTTAGCCCCATGAAAAGAAATGTTACTGGTTACTGTTATAAACTATGGACAAAGTTAGGAACAGCTAACAGGCTGTTCCAGAACTTTCCATCACATGAACCACTAACAGACCCACCTTGTCTATGAAAGAACTGGGTGACATACTATTGTCCCTATGCTTTACTTTTATCTTTAAATAACTGACTTTTGAGACATCCTGCCGTCTCCTCCTCCTGCATTTAGTCGCTGTCTGTTAGCTCTCTGCAGGCTGTCTGAAGGAGCAGGTGGACTGAACCATCTTACAGTGGGGAGGGTGCTGAGATATGTTTCCAAAACAAGTAAACTTAGTGTATCCAACACATTGTAAGTGAAATATATGCAGGACTGTGAGGTTATAAGTGATTGCCAAATTATTTGGTCGGTATTATAACTGTATTAGGGGACTCTCTGTGCTCCTGTCAATCATGGACCCCTACAATCCATGCTAATACATATCTTTGTGCATTTGTAGTGGTTATACAGGAATTTGAGAGGTTTTCTAATGGGTATATGGAATACACCTGTGTATCAGGTAGACTGCACCACTGCTATTATGGATTTCCACAGTTTAATCGTCATTTTGAGTTCCTTTAAGAGCTGTGACCCTTTAAGACGTTACTACCACAACTTAGTTTAGCTCAGTGGTTCTCAAACTGAGCTATAAAAGCTATATTAGTGACACTTGTTTTCTGCACTGGCATGTGGTGCAAAAATATTTTTTTACCTACATAAGCATGTATGATGGCTGATGCGTTGGAGGTTTCTTAGCCTGGCCATAGCCCTTCGTAATGTTCCGGTCAACTATCATTTCTCTGCAGCAATCCCGTCTGGGTTTGATCAACCCTTGGACTTGATTTCTCAGGATGATTTCCATCCTGGCCAATCAGCGAATGGTGGGGGACGGGAGGAGGCGGGTGTTAACGATGACATTGAATGCGCAGCATTTGCGTTGTAGTCTAGCTGGTTGTAGTTTGGCAATGGCGGTGGAGATGGGAGTGAAGGAAGCGAGTCAATCCGTTTTGGCTAGGCTCCCAAATATTCAGCAACTGAAGTCGACGCAAGACAAATGTTTAACCAGTTTTATTGCTGGCAAAGATGTCATGGCTTGATTCCCCACGGGGTTCGGGAAAAGTCTTATTTTAGCTCCATTAGTGGTGAAGGTGTTGGCTAGCCTGAATGCTAACAGCGCATTACATACGTCACGACCAAACTTTAGCGATTGGGTAAAATCAGATTCATCTTCGTTTCAAACTTCAACAGAGTTCAGGCCTCCCGTCTGAAATCGGTTCTCAATGAAGGAATGCCAGACCCTCTGTACGATAGTACGAGGGTTTGGTAAGACCAGGCCAGTGGTTTCTCAGTTAGCAGATTTCTCCCCAGGTTTAGTCCCAGCAGACAGGAACAGCTGTCCCTGTCAGGGCGGCCCAACAGCCGCCTGAAAACAGCCACCTGCCTTCTCAGAACTCGAGGGATTGACCAATGGATTGTCCACTTCTTGAGCGTGCAGATTATAGTATTAGTCTAACAAGGAAAAGCAGAGCGAAATCTCTGGGAAGCAGGTCCCATTGTCACACAACTGATGCCAGGGCCAATGACAAAAAGGTTTATGTCTCTGAAGGAGCTAACCCTGATAAGCAGGCAGGAGGAGGAGTGGGTATAGTACAGTGTAGTAGAAATGACTCCTATCTAGCTCCCACAGCCAGATGAGCAAGTAGTGACAGTGCGCCCAGAGAGAGCCTTATCACTGAGGCATGTGGAAAGATAAATGAGAGAATTTGCCCTCTTAAAATTTAATTGCGGTCTGCGGTAATAACCTTTCTGCAGGCAGGCACCGTGGGAAGCGGTGCGAGCACAGGGGAGCCTTTTTAGTTAGCTGGGGGATTCTTAAGGCGCCTTAGGGGGTGATCCCAGAAACGACAGCAAATGGCATCGGTACCACATGCTGACTGGTGCTGAGACAGGCCAGCTGTTCAGTCTTGACAGCAAAGCATCTCTCAGATGAGAAGAGAGTGCTGAGAGGGGAGATGGTTTGCTCCCCTTTTATCAAACAGCAGCATTAGTCACGTACTTACTCGCATGTTTTACTTTTTGGATTATTTACCTTTGAAGCAGGTGAGAATCTGGTGGAAAACTGGGCTCTTTGTAACACACCTCAAGATTAGTAAGGTGTTAATTTATCCAGTGCCCTTTTTCTTTTGAAGACGTGGTAACACACACACACATTGCATCACCTAATCTGTTCCTCTGCTTGTGTGCATGGTTCTTTTTCTCTGCCCTGTTTCACTCCCTCTCTCCCTCTTTCATTTGGGGTGGCGTCTCTGGAGCTTCTGCCTCCATTCCCCGGAGGTCATCCTCTCCCATCTCCTCCTCGCCACAGACGGTGGGCAATGTGGCAGCCTTGCAGCTCAGCTCATTATCGCCCACGCTGGGCCCACAGAGGGCATGGCACTGAGGACGACGACTCTGCCTTCACAGCCAGCTGTCAGGGCCTTCCTTTCCCTAAACTGGGTTTCCTGTCTCTCAACGCAAAAAGTCAACTTGCATTAGCTGAGAATATGTGGACACAGTATGTCCTAACATCTAGCAATAGTGCTTTCTGCTGTCCAAGGAAAACCATGACTCTCCAAATTAAATGTTCCGTCTTCCTTCACAGGGTGAGAAATGACAAAGGACAAAGACGCTGTGCTGTGTGAGGTGAAAGGCAATAAAGGTGAAACACTTGGCACCAATTGCTGCAATTTGTGTCACAGCTAATTTTCTTTCTCAGAGTTACAACCCACACAGACATGATGTGCATATTTTCAGACTGAGGGTGACTTGTACTTTCCCAGAACTTGCCAGGGAATTAAGTTTTATTTAGTGTCAAAGTAATGTAATGACATTCACGGATACATTGCAAACAGAAACTAGCTAATCTGGCATACTTTTGATAGAATAGAATAGATACTTTATTTGTCACATATATACCACTACATACATGAAATTTGTCCTCTACATTTAACCCATCCCCTCAGGGAGCAGTGGGCTGCCATGTAAGGCGCCCGGACAGACTGAGCTACTGCTGGTGTCATATTATCAATATAATATGAAATGCTTAGGGTCATACCAACCTGAATGTGCCCAAGCTCGTCTGATCTCAGAAGCTAAGCAGGGTAGGGCCTGGTCAGTTTTTGGGTGGGAGACTCCCTGTCTCCCTGTTGGTCTAGGGGTTAGGGTTCGGCGCTCTCACCCCCCGAGTTCGATTCCCGGTCAGGGAATATAACTTTGGGGCAGCAGTAGCTCAGTCTGTAGTGACTTGGGCTGGGAAATGGGGGGATCGCTGGTTGAAGTGTGGAGAGTGGACTGGTAGTTGGAGAGGTGCCAGGTCCCCATCCTGGGCACTGCTGAGGTGCCCTTGAGCAAGGCACTGAACCCCAACTGCACGGGGCGCCTGGATACGGGGCAGCCCCTTCACTTTGACACCTCTCCTCTAATGCATGAGTGTTTACACACATTACATCTCCCAAACTGCCATGTTACCTGTTTTTTGTCCGCTTTTATTTAACACTCTACAACACTATGCTGACATGCCAGTTGGATTCTAAAAATGATTGTTTTCCTTTTTTGAAAAATCATTTTTGGAATTGCAACACCTGTCTTTGTGTTAAATTGGTTTGGCGACTGTACAAACATCGAGGACATTTTGGGGTGAACTGCTGCAATAAATGACAAAATAAAACCAAGATATAAAGCTGAGGATAAGCCTTAGCACCACTGTCCTCTCTTCAAAATAAATCAAGGCAACACAGCTGTCAGCAACGCGTCATCCTGACTCACCTTCTCCTGGTACTGCCGTCGAGATGAGTCTAGGGATTGGATTAGTGCGGTGGCGTGGCCCACAAACATGGCGTAGCAGGTAGCGCCCACAATCATGCTGAGGATGGTCAGCCACACATCTGTCATGCCCACCGGGGGGTACATGCCATACCCAATACACAGCATGTGGCTCATAGCTTTGAAAAGTGCGTAGGAGTACTGCTGTCCCCATGTGTCATTCTGGATGAAACAGAGGAGATGGAGTGAGTTAGGGTGAGTACGTTGGAAGACTTTATCTTTCAATCTTGCTCACGCTCTCTCTTTCATAAGGGTGCTGATGGCACATTACAAAGGTCAATGAGCACCCTGACAGCTGACACACACATACACGCACACATGCAGTTACTTAAGACAAAACTAATGGCAGCCGTCCACTTTGGACCGCCTTGGTTCAACACGGAGCAGCTGGCAGGGGCAAGCAGACATTTGGGCAGGAGCCTAAAACAGAGCCCTGAGAATGGGCGGATAGAGCGTGAGACACTAGAGGCTTGCATGACAGAAAGTAGGTCAGCTATTTAGAAAAATGTGATTTCTCTGTGAGTTTTCTCATTTGTAGATAAATTGCCCCTTTTCCTTTAGATCCCGGTGGTAGTTCATGGCAAATCAATATCAACTCTCTCCTGGGGGTGACATGTCCAAATTGCTTTCAAACTCATTTCCACAGCGGAAAAGCCAAGAGAGAGATAGCAATTTTATTAGTGCCCTCCTGAAAAGGTAAGGAGCGATGACCCAGGAAAATAATAGGACAGCTACTGTAAAAGAAGACAAAAAATGTCTCCTAATGATTCAAATCAGGACCAAACTAACTGTGACTTGAGTCAATACAAAGTCTTTGTCTAGCAGGTAATGTGAGCAAAGCATGAGACGCTTTCCATCAGAGAGGTGCCTGCCCACGAGGCTTGAATTAATTCGGAAAGATTTATTTGTTATTCTGTCACATTGTGAGCCATTCTTCTACGTAATGCAATTAATTAGACAGTGTTTACTGTGTGAAACAAGACAAACTCCATTTTGATGTTAATGAGAGGCTACATCCCTCACATGGGATTTTAAACTAAGTATATTAGAAGTGTTCCTCCTCTCATCTCAGGGCCTCTGCACTCCTGGATGCAAAAAGGCTGTTTGTAGGTGCTGAAATCAGCTTTTGCAGCCTCCGTGGAAGTTTTGGATAGAAGGAGCAGAAAATACACATAATCTAGTCAGAACTGCATGAAATCATCTTGTGACAAGGTAATTGGCATGTGAGCCGAGATGGAGATATCACATTTTTAATAGTGGTGACAGTAAAACTAGGGCATTTTCTTTGAAAATGGAACCATAAACCAGGAAATTGATATTGTTATTAACCCTTTAACACCTGAGCCTCAAAATTTCTGTCTAGACCTTTTTTCTTATTGAGAAAAAATGGAAATTAGAATATCTCGGAAATACACTAAGAGGCATTAAAAACGCAACACTTTTTTTCTATATTCATTTGAATTTTCATAATTTATTGGGCGACTTCACTTGGTATGATACTGAACATGAATGAACAAAAGCAACAATAGAAAAATTAATCAACATCGATTACAAATGTCAGTATCTTGTGTGATCGTCGTGGCATAGACATGATGAGCGCGTTGATTTCGGCCACTGGAATCACTTCCCACTCTTCCAAGAGTGCAGCACGGAGATCAGTAACCGTCACCGGCAGTGGAATACGACGCCGTACACGGCGATCCAGATTGTCCCAAAGGTGTTCAATCGGATTCATATCCGGGGAATAAGGCGGCCAGTCCATAACCTGCACATTATGTCTGTGCATAACGTGCCTGCAGGCGTGCATCTGTGGACGCCAAAATGCCTGGCTACCCTCGCTTCGGTCATTCCAGATCTCAGCATACCAATGGCCTGCTCCCTCATGTTTGCTGCTAAGCGTGGCATGGTGACTGTCTGTGACAGCTTGCATTTTTCCTCCGGGTTTTTAAAGCCTTGACCAGTTGAGCTCAAATCACCAAAAGAACTCATTGAAAGCTTTCAAACAATGTCCTAACGAATCACACATGAAAAACAGGGATTGGTACCGTCTGCCACGTTAATTTATTGTTTGAGCTGAAAAATGTGGCTCCATAGTTTCAATAGCCACGAGTGGTAGTAAACAAAACATTCTTTTGTGTATAAAGTAGTTGTATCCAATTTTATTTTACATTGACTTTGTTGTGTTTTTAATGCCTCTTAGTATATTTACAATTTACTGCCTGTTATGAGTGCAGTAATAGTTTAAAACACAAAACGGAATTTGATTTTAGCGTTTCATTTGGGGAAAAAAAACAATGCAGTTGATGCATTTTTTTGAAAAGTATAAACAGCGCATTTTTTGAGTCTTTGTCTCTAACTGCGAAAATCGGCCATAAAATAAAAAACTATATACAGGTGTTTCTTTCACCTCAGGGAACAAATCGGCTTCCAGGAGAGACGGTAATGAAATCACTGTAATGACACCATATTGGCTGTAAAGCCCAACATCTCCACTTTCAGAGATTTTTTCCCAATAGCACAAACCGCTACATAATTATGGTAATCCAAAGTGTGTATGTGTGATGTGTCGCAGGTAACACGTTAGGTGTTAAAGGGTTAATTCTGCATCTGCGATGTACAAGGTACTTTTTAAGAATAAAACAAAAAATATATAGCAATATTAGCCTTGTTTTCATTGCTGTAAAAACCTTAATGATGAGGTAAACTCTAACTTAAAATCATCATTTATGCATATTGAACTAGTGGTAAATGCATATTTCATGGTGGGAAAAGAGGAAATAATCATGGTTTGAATGTGACCACATGCAACACACAAGTCTGAATGAAGATCTTGTGTTTTAGTTCACATTAATTCAGATGAGAGAAAGACAAAGAGGTTGATTAAAGTGGAAGTTTGGCCAAAGGGGTTGCTGGTTTGCTCCCCAGTACTGCCGCTGTCCCTGGGCAGGACCAACCTCACCTGAGTGTGTGTGCATCTCTGCATGGAAAACAAGCTAAAATTAGCTAATGTGTGTGGAACATCTCAAGGGACAGTGGTTTGGAACATGTGTCATTTCTTATGATTAAATATAACAAGTGAGCATGTCAGGGAGGCAGTGAGGCACGATGAATGCATCATACCTTGAGCGATGTAACTACTCATGTGACATCTGTTCTGGCACGGAGAGCTGAACACACAGCTGACTAGAAGCTGGTTTGTGTATAATGCAAAGTTTGTTTCCTTGAATTTTTGTTCAGTTGCCACATTTTAAGCTGTCACCTTTGTGTTTATAAGTGCAGTGTTTTGTCTGTGCAGCTTGAATTATTAAACAACTTTCTTTAAAAAAGTAATTCTAGCCTGTATTGTAAGCATTCAAGTCAAAATAACATGTTTTTATACAAGTGCAATTTTGACAGAGAATGGCTCTGATCATTGTGTGGATTCTCAACAGCTGAATGCAATACACTGACAGAGGAAAACCTACTTGGTTCAAAACCACCAATAAATCTATAAAATTCAGGGAGCTTTTTTTTAACTGAAATGAATTGGCAACCACATAAAAGGCCAAACATTGCCCTATTGGTGCGTCGATTGACATATTGATAAGCCATCATTTAGGGAACCACCCTCCTCAGCGACTCCCTATTCCTTTCCGGTTAAATATATGTTGATTTATTGAGGCCCCCACCACAAAACCTGACAATAACTCTGACTCCTTTGGAGCCAAACTCTTTTATAATGTGCTAATTTAGCATGAGAGCCATCAGCTGTGGGCGATTCAGAGTCGCACATCAGGTGTGACACAGTGCGCCTCCATAAGCAAATAAAAGATAACTCAATTATGAGTCAGGCTTTAACAGAGACTCTACTCCAGCAGCTGTTTTAACAATACAGCAAAATTAAAGCATAGCATGAGCGCTCACTAGAAACTATCAATATTTCATTGAATGAAAATCAAAACGTTCCCTGCATTGCTTCAGTGTCTCTCCTCCCACAATATGGATGGATGTCAGGAGCTCCGAATAAATACAAAACAAACAAGCAAATTGAATAAACATGGACAAACGTAACAGATAAATGTATTTGATTTAGGGCTTAAAATGACAGATAGGCGAGGCAGTCTTTCCCAGGATGCTAAAGGGTTTTAGTACAGTAATTATTGAGGCTGACGGATGAGATAAGACAGGGCATAATCTGATTTCAACAGGCAGGGGAACTCGGTGCAGTAGAAGCACTTACCACCATCTTATTTTTGGACACCCAGCAGTCGGCGGGGAAGTCCTGCAGCATGGGCACCAAGAACTGCAGGCAGCCGTCCCAGTGACACAGCAGCAGCATCATGCCGATCAGGTTGACTATCCTCACCATGGCGCTGGCTAGGTCATAGGTCATGTGAAAGATCTGAAGGGTAGGAGAGGAAAGAACCGAGAAACGGGTTAGGGTTGGATGATTCAACACGCTGATGGTCAAATCCCTGAAATCTCTAGATCACAAAGCACAAATACACACACATTCACATCCTCAAGGGAGATTTCCTTCCTCCACAAGCAGTTCAATAATTTCTGAGTCTATTCTTTGATCACGCCATACACATGGTTTAAATGTACAACGTACTTAGCCAGTAGAAACCACAGCTTTACATACTGCTCACAGATGAGCTGGTGCGTGCAGATGTTGCTGGTCTGAGAACAGTCCACTGGGGATGGTTAGCAGACAGGGACCAGAGCTTTATCTCCCCTGCTGCTGAACTGCTCTTATCATCAGCCACTCAGCCAAACACAATAATGGTGCAAGGGTAGAGGTGGCTGTGCTCCTCGTGCTCCTCGGGTGAGAGTGTTCACAGGCTGTGTTTGTTAATCCTAATGATAAATATACTCATAAGGCGCTCCAGGACTTCTGGGCTGGTGCAGATTTTAATGGCCTCAACCATTCAAAGCCTCTTAATCCCATTGAAGACCACGGTGTGCACTGTTAACCGCTCCACTCCTTATTAAAATCCACTCAGCGCCTTTTAAAGGCTCGTGAATGAGAAAGGATATTTCATCTCCACTGTGTTCAGCAGCATGTGATAATGAAGAGGAAGGCAAAGACATCAACATATTTGTCAGCCTAAGTTTCATCTTAGTCCATGTTCGTAAAGCACTGGGCGTGTTTATTTTTCTGTCTCCATCTGAATGCATATGTATGTATTTTTTTTCAGTGTGCATGTTAAGAAGGAGGAGGCTGGCAGGGATCAGTGTGTTTCTTTGTGGGTGCTGCTGCACCATCGAATCACATCACTTTAGCTGCGTCAACAGGCCAGCATGAAGCCAGAGGTATGCCCGGACGAGGAGGAAAGCCAGGCTTTCTCAGAGTGGATGGAGACATCCTCGCTCACTCACTCTCTCTCTGTCCACACACACACACACACACACACACACACACACACACACACACAAATACACACACAGAAACTGAACTTCCAAAATGTTTAGCCACAGGCACTTTTATATCACTTAAGGTGACTCATTCATGCAGATGCACCTCTTCTATTTTACTTCTTTCCCATCAAATCCCATAATTTTCTACACTTCTGTTCACAGATGAACTGGTTTTTGTCATGTTTCTTTTTTTTTTGTTTTTTCCAAAGGAGACATTTTTTTCTTCAGACACAGTGCTAAATAAGTCATATCCTCCAATAAGCAATGTAATGTGATGTCAAATTTCCTGCTGGAGCCGTAATGGCATTCCATAACATTAAAGCAATAATTTCACTCTGTGGCAGATAAATAAATCATGAGGTACCCCTTTTCATCACCCACATTGAGCCTAATATATTTTTCATTTGTGAAATCATATTTTCAGACACGAAAGGGAAGCTTTATAAAATACAGACTGATTTTTTTTTTTTAATCTATAAAAACTTGCTCAGCAAGATGTGATTTCATACAATACCTGGGACATTAAGGTTTGACAAAGATGTGTTGTTTACGTGTTAAATATTTATTCTTAAATTATTCATTTAAGATTCTTGAAATATTGATATCACAATATTACATTTACCCTATAGGCTCTCAACAAGATGAGGCAAGGCACAAGGCAACAATGAATATTTTGTCCTCAAAGTTGATGTGATAGAAGCAGGAAAAGTGGGAATGTGTGAGGTGTTTGACAAGGACTAAACTCTTGAGGGGTGTTCCTCATCTTCCAAGGAAGGACCAGTGATGAACCAGAGACAGAGGATCACTGATGCAGGTGGGGAGTAAAGGCTGGTCCTGGTGGTCTGATCCAACAGGACCAGAGAAGTTAAAGGAACACGCCACCGTTGTTCTATACTGAAATATAATCTTCCCTGATCTTGTTTCGATTGAGTGCACGCTCAAAGACGAGAGAGGTATGTATCAACTGGTCTAAGGTCAGTATAGAACAACGGTGGCGTGTTCCTTTAAAGCCTGGTTTATGCTTCTGCGTTGCGGTGACGTTGAGCATTACAGTTCTACGTCGAGGGAACGTGTTGCTCTGCAATTCACCGCCAAGCTGCTAGGGGGGTGTGGCTGTGTCTTTGTGTGGCTTCTGGGGGCTCATATCAGATTCCTTGGTTTTCTTCCGACAGTAAACAATGACAACTGAGATGGAGCGGGTGTTTCTGGAGATGGAGCTCATAAAATTGAAAAAGAAATGCTGTTACTACAAATGTTGAAGCACAGAAGACATTTGCGGAAGTGGTCTGTCCGACCATTCCGTACAGCTAACAGCGGTGTTGTTGAGCTGTTGACCGGAAAAGCAACAGCCGGAAATTACGTTCTGAGCAGACCAATCACAGTCCTTGCCGTTCGTGTCTCAACGTGTTGACTCGACACGTAGTCAGGATTTTTTGGAGTTGCGCGTCAGGCTATGGCGTAGGGTCCGCGTAGGGGTCCGTGTCGACGCCGTAGCTATGCCGTAGCTACGCCGTCACCGCGATGCAGAAGCATAAGCCAGGCTTGAGGTTGGTTCTGATAAAAGGAGTCACAATAAACCGAGCAGAGCAGTTTGTTCTGAATGGTTTTTTTTTAGCAAAAATAGGGGCATCATCACAATATTAGGCAGGTGATCAATGTCTTAATGGATTTGTTTCCAACTTTGTATCATTTCCAGCTTGCTCTGAAAAAAGACAGAAACCAAAAACTTGTCTTTGGGGTTACTACATAAATAACCCTGATGATGTCAAGGCAGAGACAATGTCACTCACTGTGCAATGTACTGTATAGTTACATCCTAGAAGATCATAAGAAATATTACGATGGCACAATAACCCCATTACTGCTATTATTAGGTGGTTGTTTGTGCTGTAAATCAAAAACAGTGATATAAACCACACATATGCATGCCTGCAGCAAAAAAGATATTATTATTTAACAACACAATGAACCCTGAATATGTGATGACAACTGCCCAAAAGTAAAGTTAGATTATCTCATTCTTATCACACCACTGTGTTAATTTTCTCTGATAAATTTGGTTTTAATTAACAACCACTATTTGATGCTATAAAAAGTGGTGACATCATGATTGACAGCTGTGATTGAACATAATTACTACTTTTTCACTTTTGAGTTGGATAAACAGGTATTAGTGTCTATCATTCAAAATGATCCTTGTGGAAGATGACATGATGAACTGTCTTTAATGTGTCATGCATCTCACAGCGTTGTCCTTGAACATGTCTATACACTGAATACTACTGTACTCTCTATAGTGTCAGTATATTTCCGCAAGCAAGCAGTACACATTCCTTTCAATATCTTGTAGAGTGGCCTGAATGACTTATTACTGTTCAACAATAACTCCTGTGACAGTCCTGCTGTAGAAGTGCCCTCAAAAGACCTCTGGCACTTATGGAGAATAAAGCCTATGAGAACCGTTACAGGTAATGCCATGCAAATCTCCAGTTTGTAACCCAACGTGTACCATCATTGGAAGAAGATGACTCCCCTATCTCTCTTCACAGCTCTCATCAATTCAAATACACCCAGGCCAAGCAGGAACAGTCTTTCCACTTACGAGAAAAATGTTCCCAAGATTGGTTCTGTTAGAGGTGTCTGTATCTTCGCTCCCTGTGTTGTTTCTGTCACCTCTTGTGAATTAGAAAATATCATACAGTATGCACTCAATTAATGTACTGTAGTATAAAAATGCAGCCACACAGTATTTAACACCAACACAAGTGTGAATGCCATGCATAATGTTCCGCAAACATGGCGTGTTACGTGGAGGATGATGGATTGCTGACCACTTTCTTTTAATTGATAGGGACACGGAGTGAGCCTGGCAGTATTAGCATCAGCATAAACAAGAGAGCTTTGATTGATGAGGGCACAAAGACACAACACAACAGCTTGCTGTTACTCTCACTACCCTCATTAGGCCTCTCCATATGAAAGGCAATGCTCATACCTGCTTGGATTTTTTTAATCAAAAACATGGGTCAGATCAAGTAACCTGCTGTATATAGCAAGTCACTGCCATGGTAGCCACTTCCTACATGCATCTAATGGAATAGTAGTTACACGGCTGTAAGCACTTTGAGATGGAGGCTTTAACTTATTAAGAGTAATTATGCGAGAAAAAACACTTTAACCACAGTCAGTATCACAAAACAAAAATATACAAAAAAAATTCAATCATTATAAATTATTAAACACTGATAATAAAATCTCTACTGTTATTTCATTCCTACTAGACATACTAGACATATATGATAAATACAACTAATCAACTACAACTACACCATTACTACCACTAGAAATACTGTGATTACTACAACTAATCAACTATAACTACACTATTACTACCGCTAGAAATACTATGATTACCAAAATTAATCAATTACACTCTTACTATCAACAAAAATACTATGATTACTACCACTAGAAAACTGTGATTACTACAACTAATCAACTATAACTACACTATTACTACCGCTAGAAATACTATGATTACCAAAATTAATCAATTACACTCTTACTGTCACCAAAAATACTATGATTACTACCACTAGAAATACTGTGATTACTACAACTAATCAACTATAACAACACTATTACTACCGCTAGAAATACTATGATTACTAAAATTAATCAATTACACTCTTACTGTCACCAAAAATACTATGATTACTACCACTAGAAAACTGTGATTACTACAACTAATCAACTACACTATTATTAAAAGATAAAACTTTATTCATCCCAAAGGAAATTCGCGTGCAACAGTTGCCATACACAGTAAGAAATGTAAATAGATTTAAAACTATTTAAAAAGTACATGAAGTGCAGAATAGTGCAAAAATGCAAAATGAAAAAAACTATGATTTAAATAATATAACAATTAAACACAATAAGAGAACATGTGATACATAAGATCTGCTACCACTATCACTACTACTACTAATTTTTAGATTTACAACTAAAAAACATTTGAACACGAATAGAGTTTTTTTCTGTAGTAATAATAGGAGAGATATAATATATAAATATATTCACAGCATCCAACAGAAACATGAAACTTGTAAATAAAGGCCGATAAACATGGCAGGAGTGAAAGACAGGGTTACATTAAATGAATCTCTATCCCTGTGAGCCAGCGATCCGGCCCACACAGGCACAGAGTGGGTGAAGGCAGCTGCCGAGTCATCTCAAAACAGATGGAGTGAGAAGAGCGTTATCCAGGTGAGAGAATAGACGCATATGTCCCATGGTGCTGATGGTAGCTGCCCAGACACATTTGATATAGCACCATACCGAAGCATCTGTTGTTTGGTGCTCGTGCTGCTAATGATGATGAATGTTTGGCATGATGGCAACTTGACACATAAGAGAAAGGAAAACTCTTCACTCATACTGTTTCTCTGAAGCCATTTTACTGAGTAAACCTCATCACATGTCCTGCCCACATATAATCTCCACCCTAATCCCCTTTTGCTTTTGAGTTTCACTGCAATGAATCAAGATATAGCCTAAATAAGGATGTTGAATTTACTTTTATGGTTTTGTATAACTCAGGTAATAATTAAGTTCATTGGTACAAGTTCAATTTCTGCTGCGGCTATTTAATAATTAGAAACCCAGTGGATCTTTTTTAGACTTTATTCCACATATACTCTGCACATTACTGCTATGCTGCATTTTAGATGTAGATGTCACACAATCCCAGCATGCAACAGTCAAAATCAAGACACTGCCATATAGGCAGGAAGGCGACATGATAAGGGTCAGTCTCTCTAGTTTACTTGTGCATATTGTAACATCTTGTGACATAAAACTCCAACGGCATAAATTCACTGCTGGCGTCACTCACGTTGAAACAAATGAAGTCACGTGACGATTGCAGTCTAAAAATCATAAACAGGTAAGCGATCCAATTAAATCATATGCTTGTACTGCAAAAAACAGGTTTACAATATATACATTGGAAAGCCAATTCTGATCTTACTGATCAGTTTTAACACATACGCAACGTAAAATATTTCATTTTAACAACTTCGTGGAGTTTTAGCTTCATTTTCTTAAAAGTAGTTCAACATGTCACTTTATAAACACATTTTTGATGGACAAACTGTGCATCCTTTCGAGAAATAGTGCTTATTTAATTATGTGGCTGCACTGTATGCAGCATTTTATTTACTACATATATCGTGTTTTTGAGTGAGGCATGATTTCCCTGTGATAAATAATCAGCTAAATCAATCCATGCATGTCTAAAAGTTATTCTTAATCATTCCATATGATTGCAGACTCGGGGAGCAGGCTGTGGACAAGGGTTAGATTTCTCACTATAAATGCCTTGACCAAAATGTCATGCTCATGCATGCTGTCATGGTGGATGAAGCACATGTGGGGAATGAGAAGTAGGCCTGAGAGTGGACCACTGGGAACACCCTTCCATCATCTGTCTAAACAGGCCTGGAGGGCTCGGATCACAAAAAAACACTCTTAACTCTCGCTCCCTGTCAAGATGCACCATTGGGTTTGTGCAGGATTAAACATTTTTTGTGTAATAGTTTTTTTAAGCAAATCCACTGTGGGTATTGATATCACACAAGGCTTATTCAGAACGTTGAGGACCTGTCACTGTTGCTGGGAAGCCTCATTGTGCTCTCAATAATAGCCCATTACATCTATTCTTCCTTCTTTTCTTATCTCTGAAAGACCAGTCCTTGGCCAAGGTAATGGGTCAGTGAGTGGGGGGCTGATTAGCTGATTTACCTGATTTAAATATTTTTGTATGGATTTACTGAGTGGAAAAGAAAAACACCTCACTCCTTCTCTGGACCCACGGGGCAGCCACATGGCTGACTTCTCTCAAAGCACCTGAGCTTTTTAGTGGCACATTGCTTTGTTTCTTCCTAAATGCAGCACACTGCCACTTGGGCAGGCAGAGCCATACATCTTAACGATCCAGGATGACAATATCCATAGAGACAGGCATTCTGTCACCTTGTAATAAATAAGCACAGGTGTTTCAGCATCGCTCCTCACACCTCGACTCATTTGACTTCAAAACTTACCATCAAATATCTTCATCTTTTCTTGTCATAAATTTCCTTCCACACTAAAAGCAACGTTTGCTGGGTCGGGCTTTCCAGATGCTAATGTTGTAGGCATCAGGCAGGCACAAAGGGAGGAAGCCCTCAGAGGTTAGTCATTAGTGCACTGCCTTGAATCTGATTTAATAGGATGACTAATCTCATCCAAGTCACTGGTTCGTCAACAGGAGACAATTCCAATGAGGAGAATATCCGGTCACAGTCTTATTTTTATCCCAATGAAAAGTGACAAGAGGAAGCTGACAAGAGGGAGGCAGGGGAGACGCCATAACGGCAGTCAGCTCTGTGTGTGTGTGTGTATGTGTTTGATGGATATCTGCACGCCATGTTCAACGCCATTATGCATGACAGTGTTACACTGGCATATAGCCAGCACCACCAGAAGCTCCTTGTTTGTAAACAACATTTGCCCAACATGGCGAAAAAGAAATAAAAATGGAAGCAATCACATAATTTATGAAAGCTGTGATAAAAAAGGACATTGAAAATGGAGATTCATGAGCTAGCAGGGGATCGGGCATTACTTTTGAAGAGGTGAAGATATGTTTGCATTTTCAGACGTCACTTTACCTGCTGAAATGTCCAAAGAGCATTTTGTGTTTTGCATTTCCATTAATCATTTGTCCTTCCTACCTGTGAGGATATTAATAAGTTGTGAAGACACACTGAAACAGTTAATTCATTAGTTAATTAATGGCTAATGGCAAACAATTCCAAGTTATATTAAAAATGAACTGGAGACACACTGTAATGCTTCAGATAGACACAATGTACAATACGTATTTTACCAATAGAACCAATAGAAGTACCAACAACAGTACCAATAGAAGTACTGAGCAAAAGTGCAAAATATTAGCATCAAAATATAAAGTAAAAGCAGAATATCTCATTTTAAAATTATGTATATATATATATACAATTACAATTATATACAATACAATTATTGATGCATTAATGTACATATCAATTTAACATTGCAGCTGGTGTTAAGTTTGAACTATTTATTTACTGCAAGGACGTTTAACTCATTGAGTGCCATTGACGTAATAATACGTCAAAGTGGTTTTTCGGCAGCGGGTCGCCGATTGCGGTCTCCCGCAGCTTGTGAATAATTTTTGGGCTTCTGGGAGATGTAGTCGGAGCACAAAGAGACGGACACGCCACTGAGGTCAAAGCAGGAAGTGGAGACGATTGCGTTTAGACAGCAAAACTGACGGATTTTGGACAAAAAGTGGCGATTAGGGTGGGAGTGGCCTCTATTACTGATAAAACAAAAACAGAACAGGGTAAAAACAAACATTTTTTTTGTCATGATGAAATAGTCTCTTCTTTCATTTGAGCTATTCTATGTTTTCAGAGACATGGTACAAAATATTCTGTGGGTCTTAAAATATGACTCAAAATGGACAAATGTTTTATAGAACAGCTGGAGTTAATGTACAATAACAGACCTTTATGATTTCTCGATTAAATTTTGTATCAATAACCTGAATCTATAACTAATGCATTAAAATAAACAGTGGAGAAAAAGTGCTTCAATATTCAGATGCAAGTTATTTATTTACTGCAGCTAAAAAAAAATCCCTTCGGTGAATTGTAACATCATAAAAGACTGTAGCTCTACTTTGAGACCAAATCCCCTCTGTTGTCTTTTTAGAAGCCCCATTGGAGCAGGTTGGAGGTCAAGCATCACACTCAAGGACACTTCAACAATTTGTGGTTATGTGCCAACATTATGTCTTACATTATGTGCTTCAGGCTACTAGCACAGTATGCTCTCCTAAAGACATGCAATTATAGTCTATGTCAACAAAGCCAGCACAAGCATGCACACAGTGGCGTGCAGAAAAATGAACTCAACATACAGTACATATAGAATATTATATTGAATGGACACACACTACTGATTGTCTACAATGAAGATAATACTCTTGTTTTGGATGTAAGGAGGCATCGGTAGATTCAGCAGCTTTATGTCTCTCAGACAGAGTTGTTATGTCACTTATAAAAATACTGACACTATGACCAAGGACGGTGCTACATGTGGGAGTTAGTTAACTGTCCTCGAAGGATTATGAAACAGATTTATGATGTTTCGGACCAGACGGTGTGTTGCTGTGAAAGTCCAGGTCATACTGGTGCAATTTTTGAGTGAGGATGTGAAGCTGAGCTTACTCACCCTTTGAGTAAGTTTCTATACGGATTGCATGAATTTATTTTGGTCTTCTTCTGCCCATCCCTGAAATCTTTGACGACCCCTCCCCTTTAGGCACTCCACCTGCAAAATATTTGAGCTGTTTTGTAGTTCTGTCTGATTTTTGGTCTTCAGTATATTTATTCATTTGTCTTGCTCTGAATTCCTAAAAATCTTTATTTACCGCTGAGAGTATATGAGAAGAGATTCTAATTTTAAAACTTGGTCCCTACAGTATCACTCGGCGAAGCGTTAAACCATGCAGTACAGTTCACTGAGTTGTATTCAACACTCCCTGGAAGAAGTGTCCTCTGTGTGACTTCTTGAGGAGGAAATGAAACTCAAACAATAACACTCCAAATGAATTTGTGCAGGACTATTTATAGCTTGCAGATACTTGTGAAATATGAGTGAAATAAATCCGCTTTGCCTTTTGGAGGACATCGGGACATCACAGGTTTTAGCTTCTGCCAAGTTATGTCAGAGAAGTGCACCTTGTGACAGCGCCATACAGTATGTCGGGTGGAAAGCAACACTGAGTGGCATTAGTGATGTTATAGGGGCTAAAACCTGCGGCTCCTGCCTCAAGTTTGCAAAGAACAGGGGAAACATTTTTAGTTGTCTTATTTTTCGGTGCCTTTATCTAGAGAAGTAAGGTTGAAACAAAACATTTGTAGCAAAGTTTAAAACCTTCCAGCGTCAGTTTTGCGTGCACCATGTTTCCGTTCATGACATACACTTTCTTTTCAAACTAAACTTCTGTGTTGAAATTATGTCACATACCGTTACAGAACTTCAAATCAGTAAACACTGGCTTAGGGCTTCATTTCTTCTGCACTGAGAGTCCTATATTTTCTGATCTGACCCATCTATCCTGGCCTCTTTTATACTACGTCACCTGATTTCCTCATAGTCTGAAGCATAGGGCCACTGACCATGCTGCTGTATATGACGACTGGGAGTGAGAAAGGGCTGCCTAAGCTCTATACACCTACAAACACACCAATGTTAAGGTCAGCGTGAAGTACTATCAAAATATTCAAATGGCGATGAGATGCGTACACGTTGCCTGAAGTGTAGCTGTCAACAGGAAAAGTCAAAAAGTCAGTCAGGTGGTGAGATCTCGGCGACAAGTTATTCTGCACCGACAGATGACATTTCTGTGAGGTTGCATCTGGAGTACTCTGGCGCTGAGGCAAAGCTGGCCTTTCACTCTGTCTGCCTAACTAGCATTCATCAGCAAACCTCACACACACACACGCACACACACACACAGGCATAAAACATGGAAATGGCAGCCGGCTCTGTGCCTGTGACATCCCCTCTCTTTGTCGTATTGTTTCTGTGGATTTTAGATGCTGCAGTCGTCACTGTCCTACAAAGTCCTTGCAAGTTTTTAATGACATGTACAAGAATCATTGCTCTGCATTTTAATCTCATTTTATGGTCTTCCTTTCCTTCTACAACAGAGGACTAGTCTGGGGTGATGATTGATAACAACCAAGCGATAAGTCTATAATCTAGTTCAGCACACTATACTGCTGTTTCCTTTTTCCTTCAGTTCCTTTTCTCATTTCCTCCTCTCTCCCCTCCTTGCTTTATTGCCTCATTGCACACTGAACATGTGACAGCTCACTGTCAGTGTGTCCATCCACTTCAAATGAGGGCTGGCCTAAACTGCATGCATCTCGGCCTTCACTTTGGGCTCAGACATACAACAGTAGGCACGCAAAGGGATTCTCCCCCAGTGATTGAACTTTTCCTCTCTTTGAAATGGCATCACAGAAGCCTTGCATGATTAATGTCGCCACACTTATATACAGTGTCCTTCATGGAGTGCCTTGAGAGCTCAGAATGCCTGTGGGGCAGATCTGGGGATATTGTGATTTCATTGGCAATCAGGCTGGTATTCATCCTTTCCAATTGTCCAGGTAATGTCATGCACTCAGGTGAACCCACCCACCGACGACTGTGTGAAAACAGGCTAATTGTTAATTACATTTGAAATTATGGTAAAACTAGTCTATGTAGAAAAAGATGCAAGAAGATGCACAAGACGGAAGCTCCTTCAAAAATGTATTCTACAACAAGCTAACTAGTTTGAGTGCTGATTTGCAGCAAAAAAACAAGGAAAATGAAAAGCATATGGAGGAGAGAATGGCTGAGAGTTGGAGGTAAATAAATGAATAATTATGACTCTCAGTGGTTTTAGGTAGTTGCTGCTCATATTGCTGGTCAAAACTATTTTCTCAGCATTTGGACTCACAGAGAGGTCTCGATAGTTAACCTGCTAGATATCTCTGGAGCTGCTGTGACGCAACACTGCATCTCATGTTCACACACAGCAGTTACTGCTTACCGTAGTGAGCACCGATTAACCTCTGATTTGTTGCTTTTGTCAGCCATCATCAAAAACTGTTTGCCAGTGGAAAACACAGGACTTAAAGGCATAATTCAGGATTTTCAACATGGGGCCTCATTTCCAAGTGAGTGAGTGTTACAGACATGTGGAGACAGTTTTCAAAAAATTTCATTCAGTCCTTCTAGTTGCAGAGTTCACTGGTGTTAGGCTAACGCAAGTCAATGGTTCTAGTTTAGCCTGCCATTAAAAACAGTCTTATCCACTCCACAGTACACCGAGGCAAATTAGTTATAACGCTAGACTATCGATGTAAATGTCTGTGCTGATAGAATAATGTTTGAAATAAAACGAACCTTGCATTTTGAAGGATTTATGTCGCAACAGCAGCAGCTAGTTCGACAGCGGCGGACTGATGTCACCTAGCAGCTAGGTTATCAGAGTTATAATAGTTTGTTTACTTTGCATTCTTCCTCCGTCTGCATTTGTGTGCATTTTCTGCACTGGCATCATCAGTCTCCGGTTCTTCTGTACCGGTTTTCTGCAGCTCCAGTCTTTACAGACGCTCTCTCTCGTTCTTACCTTTTAGCATCCATCTCTCTCAGCTCTTCATCTGTGTATTCCGGCTCATCCAGGTACGGTTCTTTGGAGAAAACTGCTCATCATCGTCTTCAAAGGCATCGGAAAGTCCTCCAAACGTGGCTAAAACTGGTCTTCAGAACAGGCTTCTCAGTGTACTCTATATCCTCTATCAATGACAGCTGCATGTTAACAAACTACTATAGATCCGGTAACCTAGCTGTTGTTGATATCAGTCCGCCGCTGTTGAGCTTATTACCAGGAAGTATTGTACGCCGATGCTGCCTCAAAATGCAAGGTTAGTGTTATGTCTAAAATTATTCTATCAACACAGACAATTACATCTATAGTCTGCCGTTATAAATGGTTTGCCTTGGGTGCACTGTGGAGTGGGTAAGACTGTTTTTAATAGCAGGCTAAACCCTAACCCTAGCACCAGTGAACTCTGCACTCCCCTTTAAACTGTCTCGTGTAAAATCACAAAATGTATTAAAAAATTCTTCCAAAAAACAACAAAACAAAAAACTAAATATAGAATAGCAAGAATCATGCAACAGCTCCTACATATTTTTTCTCTCTTTTATGCAAAATAAAAAATTAACTCCGTGATCGCCTAATATGTATGGACTACTTAGACCTCTGAGCCTGAAGGCACACAAACTGACAAGAAACTGACAATGTTGTTCTGACCCCTGATATCAACAACACAGCAACGTGTATATGACCATGCACACTTCTTGTGTCAAAACACTCTTTATCAAGACACCAACCCTGAACTAAAGCCTCCACTCTGCACCGCCCATCACCTGAAAGAAATACAAGGTTGTAGGAGGCTTTGATTATTTTAAGGAAGATATATGTGGAATGACAAACTATTATGAAGCACTGAGCCTCCATCAATTCTACTCATGGGGAACATTTATGAAACGATTCTGTTTTCTCTTGTTTTTACTGACCAATAGCAGCACTGACTGTCCCATGCTATCATCTAATCAAGTGTCTTCTTGTTGACTTCCTGCTCAGACTCTGATGCTTCACTTTGCACCTTTTACCTCTGAGACTAAACGACAAGATCCATACAGTGAGAGCAATGGGAACTTTTCTAATTAATGCCGCAATTATAATCATGCTTGTGTCACAGCAAAGCCTCTCTGGGCTCGGCAGTCCTGTTGCTAGCTGGATGGGCACACAGAGGGAAAATGCTAATCAACATCCGACCTCATCAACTTACTGGCGACTGGGGTACAGCAAAAGAGCCTCTTCACTCCTTTTAACGGTGGATGTAATCAGAAGCAGCATCCATCCATATTTCCTTCCCATGGGAAAGAAGAAAGTATGGAGCTCTGCTAACACAATCACTGAAAGTCCCCAGCATGGGAATACCATTTGGATTATAATTAGATTTAAGAAGTGAAGCCCTACGCGTATAAATAGCTTTATCAAATAGTATGCTCGTGCGATTGTCAATCATTGTAACCAGCTTGGCATTTTCTCGAAATGAAGGCCAACTTAAAATAGCTTGTGCACATCATACAGGAAAGGGGCCAATATCCAGAAAAACTACACACACACACACACACACACTAAGCATTAAGCACACTATAGTGCTGTTTCTTACCTCTTCCCATTGGTGAATGTAGCGAATGAGTCGAGAGAGGCGTAAGAGCCTTAGCAAGCTGAGGATCTTTGTGAAGCGGACAATTCGCAAGGCACGCGCCGTCTTGTAGAAATCTGAGTCGATGCGCGTCTCCACAATGAGGAAGATGTAGTCCACAGGGATGGAGGAGATGAAGTCCACCACAAACCAGCTCCGCAAGTACTTGATCTTGATCTGTTGCGGATCCAGGATGATCTCTGTGTTGTCCTCCTTGACGATACCAGTCCTGAAGTTCAGGACCAGGTCCATGAGGAAGAAGGTGTCGGAGACCACGTTGAACACGATCCAGGGGGGCGTGTGCTCATCCTTGAAGAATGTGATGCCCACAGGGATGATGATGAGGTTGCCCACCATCAGCAGCAGCATGGTCAAGTCCCAGTAAAACCTTATTGGAGAGAGAAATGGACAGGATGGTGAAAGAGTCAGAACATAGAAAAAAAAATCCTGTCCAGTTCGAAGACAACACTAACTTCCTGAATGCTGTGAGAACTCATTCAAGATGCACTGCATGTATATACAGACTAGAGGAGTGACAATACACTTAGACAATGAGACGAGACGATACACAACATTGGGTTCATAAAAACGAGACAAGACAATATTTTCACATTACTTTTAAGAGAACTAAAATGACAAAACATAACTGGAAAAAGTCATTTAACTCTATTTCTTTTATGAAAGAGTTTATTTAACTCTACCTCTTAAATATTTAATAAAAAATAATTAAAGCACTTTTTGTCAAAGTCATTTTTGTAGTATCAGCAACATGAGGTGAGATGTGTCTGAGCTAAATTTGATGATGTTACAGCATATTTAATGGGAGCGCTTTTCGTTCTGGTGTTGCACTTTGTGGACGATCCCTACGCTGTCTCCGAAATGGCTGATGCCTGTTAGGACCAATGTTATCTGTGGAGCACCGGGGACACATCATTTCGGTAAAAATATGGTTGTAGCTCATCGTGTGCCTCACCAACATTGCAGAAATACAGTCAGTTTCTTTTACTGTCCTCGACCGATCATGGCCTAGTTTTCTGCGATGCCATTTTCTCGTGTGACAATAGTGATGCAGTTTCCAGTTTTAAAAATGACGGGGTCGAGTTGTGTTTGGTTTTTACAGTCTTGTCGGACGTCACCCATTGGCCAATCAGTGGAAGGCTGATGTCACCTTTTACGTATCGCTTCGGCTCACTTGGAACCAGGGCTGAGGAAGTACCGTACCGCACCTGTGTAAAAGTGCCAACAGTATGCCGTATAGAAAAACACTCCCAAGAAAAGCTGCCAATTTTTTGAAGGCTTTAAAAGTAAGATGTGACAGGTTCTATACAGGGCACATTGTCTAAAGCATCAACTATTAATGTCTATTATAGTCATCCAACAAATTATTGTGACATTTATGTGTCAGCCCAAATACACACTGCATGTGCTTGGCAGATATTGCTGAAGTACATTGTAAATGTACATTGTTTATCTACAAACCCCAGATTTACTCTATAAGCGACCAGTGATGGGACCCACTGTGTGAGTCATCACAAACCTAGTTTAACCTTTGGTACCTTTGGGTGTTGTGCATGTGTGGTGGAAGCGAGAATATACACACAGGGTGTAATGATAGCATAGTAACCCATATGTGTAACCTCCCTACCATGCCAGACAAAAGCGATTTGTGTTAGTACTGTAAATCACAACTCAAAGGTCAATGAGGGTTAACTGTTAATTATAAACTGTACTGTGACCTCGTCCATCTTCCAGGCATGAGAGTTTGGATATAAATTGCACTCTGCTGGCTTGGTAATTGAATCCAGATTGGCTTTTCTGTTTTAAGGGTGATACATCTTAGATAATCCATAGATCGCACAATGAGGAGGGTCTGCATTGTGGACTAGCCCCGTGAGCTTGGATGATGTATCCACCCACCTTTAGCTGGACCCAAAAGATTTGTCTCTGAGTAAGAAAAAAAAACAATTTCCAGTAGGGCCATATGGAACAAGGAAGAAATAACACTATATACATAAACAGGGAAAGATATTAATTTTTACTGCAGGCTAGCAAATCTACAGCAAGTAATAGAAACTGCTCTTTCACTTCCTTGTTGCAGCTGTATTGATTTCATGGCTGATTCACACTGTGTTGAAGTAAATAACTGCTCTACAGGATGACACAGCCAGAGCCAAAATGTCCTCTGGTCTGTATCATGTCAACGTTGAGTAAAACATAGTTATCAGTCGAGGTGTCTTCTAATTCTTCACTTGTGATATTTTTTTTTAGATTGCCTTGTTGGATGGTGTACAGTTCATCATTTTATTGATTATTATTAAAATCTATAAAGGCATTTTCTATTCAAAATCCTCTGAGACATGCATGTGACTCAGTGCATCATCTTCGATTAGGTTTCCCCTTATAACATACCCTCATATTCCCATTGATACTAGTACAATCATTCAAGCCATTTCAATGTTCTATTTGCTTTTCTGTGAGCATGTTGTGAGAAACACCATTACTGACGTATTAAGTGGCAAAACCGAAGACATCATTTTGGCCAGTATTGTATTCTCCATGTCACTGTCAATCATGGTTGTCTCTCAATACAAGAGGCCTCATTGCCTCATGAAACTGACACATCCATTTGTGGGCATAATTTGTGTGATTTTGAATAAATAATCAGTCAAATACTGCAAAACTGCATGGACAGATGCTTGAGTTGTATTACAATGTGCTCAGGTTTCAGTTTACAAGAACATCTTACACTTACATATGCAAACACAAATATACAGTGTACACAGACAGACATCTCAGTTTCAACTATATTGCACACACAGAAATATGCACACACACATTGAGGAAACGGTGACAGTAATTGGAATTCTTCAAAGTAAAGGGATATCTACTGTTCCGGCTTGTTGTCAAGTGGAGTTATATTTAGACAGACCTTGCCACCACTTTGTTTGCTCGTGTTAAGACTGAAAGCCTAACAGGACAAGAAAAAACATCAAAGGAATTAATGCAAACATAGGTAATGACATTTGTTCTTCATGTTGTCATGTTCCCTGATATCATGAATGCTAGATAGTCTGTGCATTTGTTGCATACCTGAAGCTACACAGCTTACAGCATATAAGCATGCTTCCAGCTTGTTCTTTCAGAAACATGTAAATCGTTGCCTTTGTATCAACTGTGATGACTCAACCACCAAACCAGAATTTCTTACTTCCTATACTCACACACAATTTCCATACCACAAACTTCCAATACCAGTCACTCTATATGCTATATATACTTGCTCTGACCAAATAAAAAATATCATCATTCAACAATCATCTATCTGCGGTACTGATAAACAACTTGCATGCAGTGCTGGATGGCTCACCAAACATTTTCTAATTCACACACTAAAAATAAACTGATTCACAGTGGCACCCATTTTGTTTAGTTGCAATGACAATGCCAACATGCTACATGTACCACATCCCTCATCTTAATTTAGCATGTTATCATGGTAACATGTGATAACATAAAGTACAGCTGGGGCTGATGGGGATGTCATTTATTTTGAAGGAATTTGGTCATAAATCAGTGCTGGAGAAACAGACTTTGACCTGATGACACAGAGATGGTATTGCCATCGCTAATAAAAAAAAAATAATTTAACTCAGAGTTCAACAACTGGGTATCACTCAGCACCAGAAAAGAACAGGACAAGCCATAGAGGAAATTGCGCTATATGTTATTCAGTTAGATGATGCTGTGTAAATGAATAGAGTGAAGAAACAGAGTGAAATAAGAAGAGCCAGGGAAGAACCCCTAAACATCTTTGTAGAAAGACTGACAAAAAATGTTGTTTAACACCTCTGGATGTCAGTCTGGCAGAACACTGCGACTGCTGCCACCTGTTAAGTAAGACACTTGTTGTAGGCTGGTGGGAATTGGTGACGTTAAGAGCAGCTGCTGCATGCACCCTGAGAAAATACACCATCATAACTTTGAAGGAGATGCACCACATTACAACAAATAAAGAGGAAAAAGCATGGCATCTTTTTAGATTATTTTTTACATCCATCCATCACTCAGAGGGTTCCTCTTCAACTTGTGATTTACCCACTACAATGTTTTGGCATAAGGAAATTGCCCAGTATGCAGAATTTCAAACAGTTGTGTGAGAGTCCTTGTGAATTCTAAGTGTTTTTATGTATGGTAGACTGGTTTTACATGCACATGCATCTGTGCATGTGTGTGTGCATGCATTTGAAGAGTAAATGCTCATGATTTCTCCTTTTCACTCTTGTGGTTGCCTCCTAATGGAGGTCAGGCCACCTAAACATAGCAGGGATCCATTTACTGTGTTTTATTATTCACTGGAACCCTGACATAGAAGAACATTGTTCTATAAATACAGTTGGGTGAGTGCGGGATGTTAGGCGGACGTTTCAAAGGCATTAAAACAATCCCACATCTCTGTGTGCATCCCAAATCGCTAACTGTGGGGTGGTATACCACCCGTCTTGAGATAAAATGAGGTGACCTAGCTGTGGTGATGTGAAGGTGATATTCCCAGGTGTTAAAGGAGAGGGAAAGCTCTCATTTGAAACACTTTTATTTTATTGCATTGCCAAAATGGCAACATGTTAAACCATATGGAAATGTACAGTGAAATGTCCAGTTTATTTTATTAAAGCTATGGAAGCAATCAAATGGAAAAAAAATCTTACTTTTCATATATTTTTTCTCACTATTGGTCATGTCTTTTATATCTGACCAATAATGGGAAAAAATATACAAATAGCAACATTTTTTCCATCAGTATTTTTGCTTATGTTTTGCTGGAAACAAAGAATTAGATAAATAATGTGTGTGTGCCCATATAATTATGTGACCACTAGCGAACATAAGAGCTGTCCGCATAACAAGGAAATAAACTACAAAAACTTTGAAAATGAGTCCCAGCAAAGCAAAGAAACACTGGAAATGTAGAGAATGAGAGGCGTCAGAATCACTAACATCTAACTTGTTGTGGTGCAATGTACTGATGAAGGGAGCCCTGACATTTTGCTGTCTATAGGGACAGAGCCACAGCCCAGTCTGCTCTCCCGTGGGGTGACCAAGGACAGCAGGAACATGTTGTCACCCTCAGAGTGCATCTGACTACATGATAAGCCTCTCTCATTCTCCTCACCCTGCTAGCCAGACTACCTGAAATAGACTGCGGGAGCCACCACAAACAGTCCAAGATGGACACAGACCATACCTTTAAGAAGTAGCTTATATTTAAATTAAGGGGACACGGGGGAATAGAATGGTGTGTATAGAGTACAGCTTACATACAGAGCAGCTATACAGTATGTTTGACTTTGTACATGCAGGCATTGTGTGCGTAGAGATGTCGGCCATGCTGGGAGAGTGACAGCATAGCATGCAAGCAGATCATCATCATCTGTCATGTCAGGTACAAGTGGCAGACAGCATTTAAGCGTGCCTCCCTTTATTCTGCACCACACTGACTGAATGGGAACAGCAGAAGAACAGCGAATGCTCCCACACTGCACTTCCACAAGGGCGCCAGCCAACACTGTGTGCACTGTAAATGTGATTTGGGCTGATTAAATGATTGGAATTTGTCAGGTTTTTTTTGTTACACAAGAGAGCTGTTTCCATTTTGAATGATTAATGTCTGTGTGTGTGTTTGCTACCATTTTCCCTCTGAAGATTTGGTCAAGTTGTCAGGGGTCCTGCTTAGAAGCACAGACTGACTATAAAAGTGGAATGGAAATAAAGAGATAGTCAAAATTCAGAGAAGGAAGAGGTATTTCGCTCTGGCTTCAAGGTGAAAATGTCAAAGATGATGTGTGTGTGTGTGTGGCCAAGTAAGTTTGGTTATATTAAAAACTGTGTCCTGCCACAGTGGATCTGAAAAATCTGTTACATTTATCACACAAACACCCAGTTTCTTTTTTGACTACCACATATAAACATACAGCACTTAACATATTTATTAGACCACCTGCCCTGTTAGCCTCAAGACCATCCAACATCATGAAGAGCTTTAATTGGGACTCTTTCTAACTCATTTCACTAAGCTTCAACATTTAGAACAGGAGTGAGGAACTTTAACTGAATTCACCTTTTATACCCAAATTTGTTTTGCATATCACAACTGTTTTTTTCAGGCAAGGACAGTCCTGTTTAAATACAACTTGTCTGAAACAAAACTCTCATGCACACTAATATTAATATTTTTTAAATATTTTTATTTATTTTTTTTATTATAATATTTTAATATTTTATAATAACTCTATAATTTCATTGTCCACAATTTTTTCTTTGAGGATAATGTTTTACTTTCTTTTATTACCTTACATATTCACCAAAGCTACGGAATAGTACGTCTAATTTAAAGTGCAGTTCAACTTAAAAGATAACTAACAGAACAGCATCTTTTTGAATGAATAAATGAAGGAGACTGTATGAAAATTAAGCATGAAGGGCTCTTTTGGAAAAAAAAAATCACATAATATTAATAAGCTACACTTAGCCAGAGGAAATCTATGACAAAGCTTGTCACACTTAAAAGGAGAACAGCATCTGTAAGAACAAAAGACTGCCTGTGTATTCCCCATAAAAGAGCATCCCATTGGTTAAAACAAACCCACTGAAACAAGATTTAAGTGTCAAGGAGAAAAATAATTCAGGTTAAAAAGGGTTAATCCTATTTTTGTTGTCACCCGCTCCAATGAACTGTCATAACGGCACTGTCTTTGCCAAGCACAGCCAGCAGGCACACTGCAAGCACATCACTGACACTGGGGCTGTGCAGTCAGTCGCAGGTGGCTATATTTAGGTGAGCCATGCTGTTTTATCAAACCAAGGCAGATTTCATCAGAGGAAGAGGCAAATCTCCACAACCTTAGGCTACGAGAAAACAGAGGGATTTACTAAATACCTACAGAGGGGAGAGGGAAAATCAACTGAGAGGAGCGAACCTTACCTAACACTGCTAAAAAGAGATCCAGAAATAACATTACAAGTAGTTCTATGGTGGGACATGAAGGTAAGGGTTCGGTGCCCGATTTATCATTCACCTCTAAAGCTCTGTCTAGGGCTGTTATTCAACACAGCGAAGCGAAAGACAATGCTAAAGGCAATGTCACATCTGCTGCAGAAGAACGATTTCTAACAGAGAGGCCTAGCCCCTTAAAGGTGAGCAAAACCAACATGAAGACAGGGGGCACACAACCAGCAACATCTAAAGCATGGGTGTCAAACATACAGCCCAAGAGCCACAACCGGCCCACCAAAGGGTCCAATCTGGCCCCCTGGATGACTATGTTTTTACTTCCAATTTTTTGATTAATTTACGTACAATGTGACAAAAAACAGTCATGAGAAGGATTTTCCAAGAAAAATGGACCACTTTCTTCAGTGAAATAAACAGGAATCCAGTGTGCTTGGTGTGATGAAAACATACAAAAAAAGATAAATGATTTGTTGGCAGGTTGGAGGAAACAGCGGTCTGTTTTTAGCCGTAACCAGGGAAATCCAGAAGGCATTTCAGGCTGAGTGTTAATTAACAATTCAGAATAGACTTGTACCTCTTAACACTAAAAACAGCAAAACATTTGGAGGTCTTATTATTAATTATAGCTTATTATGGTTTAACAGGTCCAGCCAACTTGAGATCCAGTTGGGCTGAATGTGGCCCATGAACTAAAATGAGTTTGACACCCCTGATCTAAAACATAACTGTGAAACTGTTCGACAGATAATAGAGAGGACAGAGAGTGACACCTGACAACAACTGACTCTCAGCTATTAGCTTTAACATCAGTAAAAGCAGCCTGTATTTATCATCTTCATACTTTGTGATAAACAGACACACAGGTTCAAACCCTGGTTATGACAGAGAGCACTGAACATCAGATCTAAAATATGTTTAATTAAAATAAACCAGATCTCAATTAGTGTTCGGCGCTCACTCAACAGTTTTCAAATGATATAAAACACACAAAGGTGCGATTGCTGCATGCTCATTTGAGTCACAGTAGTGTGTTTTTACAAAAAAAAACAAAGCACATCCATTTCTCTAACACAGGTCTAAAGGGACTTTAAATTGTTCAGTGGTGTAATAATCACTGAATTGCTAGTTTCTTTCCACTTCATCCTCATTTAAAATGTGGGCACTGATTCAGAGGTCCAGAACCAGACTAACCATCTCAGGGAAACTCTCTTAATTGCTGCAGCGTCGGTTCCAGACTCCAAAAAACATGCCCCAAATCCACTCATTGAAAAAAGTCCAGCCTAAAGTCGCTCTGATGTTTGACTAGCTCAGAAGTGTGCTCTTAAGACTAAATCAGAAAATCCACTTTGCAAACTGACCACATGTAATCAGGGAGTCCACTGAGAAGCATACTGTCTGTCGCCTTTTGTTTTGGGCTGTTTCTGCAGACGCTCTGCCTGACACCACTAGTGGCTACCCAGTATCCCTGTCCTTGTCTCTGCAGCCCCGCAGAGTCCTTTACAGCTTCCCAGAGTGCAACTGGCTCAGAGGAACAAACACTGCACACAGGTAGTCTGCGGTCAGCAAATAAATATGCCCCCTGTGAGGAAAAATGTTGAGCTGTACTATAGAAGACACAGAGAGGACACAAAGCCAGTTTAAATCAGCATACCGGTATCTGCACTCCAAGCTTTGTGGACTGTCATCCTGCCACTAATTGCTTCTGTGTTATATCATGATGCCTTATTATCTCCCACAAGGTCCTTGGGGTCATGTCAAAGGTGTCCCCTGTCAGGCAGCCACAGAGTGTGACAGAGGAAACACTGGCCAGCACCTCAAAAACCGTCCCCCTCCACCAGCTCACTGCTCTGATGGACAGGACCGAGTCAGAGACAGGCTTTCTCTTACCATAGATGAAGTGCTAAGATAATGTAATGTCTGTAATACCAGGAGCTGGTGGTCACACTGTACACCATCACCCCATGCCCTTGCTCTGTGACGCACCAGTACGAGGCCATTATCTCCACCACTTCAGGTGCTGCAATCAGCAAATGTAGCAGCTACAATGAAAGCCTTTTCTATCCATCTCCACAACGGCGATCCAAGGTCAAAGGGTGAAAGGAGAGAAGGGACACGAAAATAAGAGAAATGAGGGCAGAAAAAATGAGACTCTGTATGACATGTTCGGACAAAAGGACCAGAACAACCCGAGAGAGAAAGTGTATGAGGAGTGACCTATGTCATATGGTCTTCTGGAAATAGGCGTCATCATCACTTTTGAGAAACATTACACAAACATAGAGACATGAATACAACTGAAATTAATGCAGCTTAAAAGCTGACAGAAAGGCCTTGCTAGGAAGACGCTCTGAGAATGAAATGAAATCAAATCGCAGAGGAGATGCAGTTTAGCTGATTTTTGCTGGTCTGCGTGAGTTAGCAAAAATGAAGGCTTATCTGCCTGTTAAACCAAACAGGGCAGGCTTTATCATGTTTATTTGTTAGCTCTATAATTTCTCGATTGTACATGCTAAACAGGGTCAGGGGTGGATTTATACACACCGGCTTTGCTGCTGTCACCCTTGGTATAACCAAAACTGGTGTGTGGAAAAAGAGGACATGGCTATGGAGATGGTGAAGATAAATCTTAAATCCCTCCAAGCTGAGAAGAGGGAACAATCTGTCTCTCGCCTCTGCATGTCTCATAATCCAGCCATTTGTCTGAGAGTCTTCTAGAAACCCAGCATGTGGCAGGGCCAGGCCAAACACATTGATCCAGGGAAGTATTTCTTGTGAATCATGCCAGCCACACACAGAGTTTTGTATTCAGCGCGCTGGACTCTGGTCCTGTCTGAGTGGAAACCCTGCTGTTCCCAAAGTGCTTTAGCCTTCTATACATTCTCACAGAGTACACCTGGAGAGGTTGTCTGTCCTTCTGCCATGTCTGTTCTGAACAGATGGATGGAGAGAGTGATACTGGCGATGGAATGAATGCTGGTAAACTAAGAAAACAGGAAGATGACAGAAATGAAGACTGAAATGTAAAAAGAGTCTTAACACAATGTTGTCTCTGACACAAGGACGTCCGCCTGAGTCACATTCTGCTAAATGGTGCAATAGAAATTGTCTGTGAGTGAATTTGTACTTTGGAGAGTGTTTTACATTAAATTCAAAGTAATATTTAACATGGTGTTTTTCACACTGTGTCCACCCCTGGAGCAGTTTGACATCTTGGTCATTTCCTATCTAGGCTGAGGAAAAAAAAAAAAAATCCAATTTCAGAGAGACACAGGGTGTGAGGATCCACCTGGGACACAGGCAGAGCTGGAAAGGTCAACCTGTATCTACTAGATATAGCTGAATCTGTGTAAGGAAGAATGAACAGGCTGGGGACGCAGAGGTCAACACAGGGGAAGCTGACATTCGGTTACTGTACTCTACATGATAACTAGTTTAAATACATATAGTATTTTTTTTGGTGGGTAAAATTTAACACTAATCAATCTGTCAGCATACTACTTTTCTCCAGCTGAAGGACAAATCAGGGTCAAAATGTAGTTTGCAATTAATGCATGAGTTTATTTTAGGATTGGCTTTCATTTATCAAACCATTTTTTATGTCAAGTGAAAAACAGTGGTGATTTTTTATGATTTGGACCCTCGTACGCAAACCTCAGCTATCTGGCTCCTAACTAGACATGAACCAAAACAAAAAAAATGTTGCCAGCATTATTTCACCCATGTCTGTGTGGAAAGCACGCCTGGATGCAATATAATATAAGACATCAGAGATTATCAACAGAATACAGAGGGTATTTTAACCCAAGCAGTCTTAATTATTCATTCCAACCATGCTGACGGTTTCCCTAAAATACAGCATGCTGTGCCGTCTTGATTGCTGGAAACCAAGTGATTTCTTCTTTTCAATATTTTTTTTTTTTCGCAAAAAAAGTGATTACATATGGGTAAGTAATAGCAATAATAACTGAGATAATATTCCTTCGTTGGTTTATCAGGTGATGATGCAGAAGGCTGATTCACTGCAGTAATCAAAGTAAAGAATGCCCTCTTGGGTATCATTGGAAGATTACACCTACACAATGAATGTTGCTGTTGATTGCTTTTTTTCGACCGGCACTGATTGCATGTCAGATGTGAGACTAAAATTAAAAAGTTAAAATTAAATGAAATTCAGTGCCTGAAATTTAATAATTAAAATTCAGACAGGAAAATATTGTTTACTGTCCCACAAGCACAAAAAATAAGCATAGAGTAAGGCATCACTGGCAAATTCATCCTGACGTAACCTGTTTCCTCCCCTGCATGAGCCAAAAGGACAGACAGAGTCAACAAGGGACAAGTGTGAGTCCTATGTATGAAAATAAATGTATGTTAAAATATATGTACAGTATGTATAAATAAACTCCTCTACTTTTTCTATCCAGTATTTAAATAATACCATATGCATTGAATGTACAAACAGGAATACAGAAAGGTCAACGGAGGTCATTCAAAGCATTTCAAACATGACTATAATGAGTTGATTTGTTAAGAAAAATAATAAAATAAAATAAAAACCCTGTTATTTTGATAAAAGTGAAACATGACACATTTACCCCTGGTCAAAGCCCATCTGTCCAGCAGAGAAGAGAAATAAATTTGACACTGAAATAGGAAAAACTCCTGGCAGACTAGTGTTGTGCATCCACCTGGAGAGATTATAAATTGATGTTGCAGTGCAGAGGATGGTGGTGCGGTTAGGACACACCACATTACATTTGTCAGGTGACCAAAAATACATCAAGCACACCAGCTGGGTGACGGCACTCAACAGAAAATGCTCTCCAGCAGGCTTTCCCATTTTCAAAATGTATATGACGTTCAATCAATCAATATAATCCCACCTCGAGATTACCATCACTTTGCCAAGGTTAAACTCGGCTCTCTGCCTAATACGTAAAGCTGAAGGAAATAGGGGGGGCCTGACATGCAAAAACAGAGAAAAAAAAGGCAGTTCTCTTGCGGTTGTGATCTCGTGTCCTGATTTCACACTCCCACACAAGTGTGCCTGGAGAGGTCACGCGGTACCGTTCAATCATTCTGCCACTATGACAGGCAACCTTCCACCCACCGGCCACGCACATCCCTGGGCTCCCTCCATTAAATAAATTGTGTTGTAATAATCTCTTGGCTCCTAATATTCGTGGATGAGCACAGCAGCCTATTTTGATTACCCCACTTTCAGGCCTAGCCAGAACCATCTGTAATCCCCATGTTTTACCCGCGCTAAATGAAAGGAGGAATTATTTAATGGAGACCGAAAAGGAATAGAGTGTCATTCATCCTATGTAGTGTATTTTTTTCCCACCTTCCCATGCAGATTAGCCCTTCAGTGCAGTGAAGGCCATGAGGGCACACACTATCACTCTACAGTCTGGACTCAAGTCATGCATCTTTCATTTCAAACATTTTGATCTCGTATGGATCTCCCAATCATCCCCATTATGGCTTACTGCGCTGAAAACTGTCAAAAAAGGTTTACACGTTGCTCCGACTGTCCAGGCTTTACATTCTTCCACTGCATCTCCAGCACCTCACCTTGACCTTTGTGTAACTCTCACCCAGACTACATTCCTGCCACCACCCCAAGAAGGGGAATCACCCTTGCTGCAACAGTGCACATTCCTCCATCTCATTTTTCAATAAATCCTCCGATGGCAAGCAAGAGGCCGCACAAGACCCAAACAAATCAATAGCGAAACATACTCTCAGATCAAGCGTAATCAACCTGACTGAAATAGAGAATGCTGTTATTAAATCTGATCCCATACACTCACAATCATAACTCACACAGACACACATGGACACTCGCCAGTACAGTAAGAATACCTTATCTTCAGCAAAAAGGCCTGTAGCTGCTGGTGGCTGCTAATGCTTGATAAGGATTGTAAGGGTGAACAAAACATGTAGAATTTAAATATCTCTAAATTCATCAAGGAAATAATAACCATGGCATTTATTTCCCCCAGGTTCCCCACAAAACACAACATCAACCCACGCACAGTAGCACAGATATTCTCTCTATATTTGTGTTTATTCCTTACCATTTTAGTCTTTGAGATATGCAAACATGCTCAAATCAAAACAGCCTATGCTATTGTGAGAAGCTTTACAAAAAAAGGTTTTTCTATTTGGGCTAATGGAGGTCTTAGAAAATGGTGTGACTCACTGTAGCAAGAGAATAAAATATCAAATCAGAAATGGGTTAAATGAATAGGCAACATAAAGGCTTTCAGGAAGGCTAAGTGCACATTTTCATTTAGTCAACACTTTGCCTAAAAGTTACTTGTCTTTAACTATATCACAGCCTTATTAATGTGCACATTGCTGACGACATCTGCTCTACTTTTCTTTAATGTATTCTCAGCAAAAAAAGAAAAAAAAAATCACAGAAGTTGTAAGATGTCTTTGCAGAGGATGTATTTTTGCCACTGTCTAGGTAAGTGTCTTTTGGGAAAGAGAACTGGATGTGTGGGAGGAATAAAAGGCTGTTGAAAAAGTGGACTTTGCAGAATGGATGGAAGGATTCGCCCGACTGTTGCAAAGGGATTTAACTGATTGACAGAAACTGCAGGACGGCCAACGCCCCCTCTGTGATAGCGTTAGCGATGCGGTTCTAAAGGAAAAATGAGAGATTAATAGAGCCTTCAGTGTGAAAAAAAGTTCTAATGTGTGACACCTTCTTTTCCATCTCTCCAGGGAAATGTGGAAGACTTTCCAACAGATGTGTCCTCTGGGCTCTGAATCATAAGATAATTAAAAGGCACTTGACGATCAGAGGGCTGCATTCTAATATTGCGCCGCGTCATTTGTCTACAACTCTGCACAATAGTGCTGCATTGATAGAATCCACTCAGATGGCTCAATGCAAACAGGTAAGGAGGAAAAAAATCACCTGGTTGTCATCATGCACAGATGGAGGAGCCTTTGTGAGAGAAGGGCATGACTTTGTCAATCAGGCACTGAAATATTCGATTATCTTCAAAAGTGGCAATATATGATTTATCAACGTCCATTTACAACCACGGACATGCAACATTGATGCCTTGGTGCAGTTTATGATGCAGCAGCTTACGAACAACAAACATAAAGTCACATAATCTTCATCCTTACTTAAAAGACACCATGAATCAATGGGTTCATAAGACCTCTTGCTTTTTTCCATTAACTGACCACATCTGCTCACAGGGAGATGCATGTTCAGAATCGAAGGAGGCTGCTCAGCTTTGGATCTGGAAATGAGGCTGGTAGATTGGATTATGATGCCATTTTTAATCCGCCTTTTTCCCTTGCAAGATATTGCTCCTCCCTTGCTTCTTAACGTTATACAATACTTGACGAGGGGAGATTTTTGCTGAATTCCGGCCCTGTGATGACTAGTGATTCCCTGTGACACTCTAATTTGAGCTTATAGTGGCAAAAGCTTTGATGCAGACATGGGAATAAAACTTTTAGTCATAGAGGGCCCATTAAAAGGTTCCCCTCATCTCCATGTGCGCTTTAATTACAGTCATCTTGTCCCGTCTCTGATCCTGATTTTGGAGAAAGTAGGCTTCCAAATATCTCATTTCTTTTTCAGCTCATTTAAAAAAATGCTAGCTGCAACTCACTGACATGATGTACTGCTTTACTCTCACATGGATATGTTTCAAAACTTCCTTAAAGCATTTTAATAGGCCCTACTGATCATCTTCCAACGTCCTTCTGGAATGAGGCATTATCCATTAAAAGATTTGTAAATTAAGAAGTTTATGCTGTGTCTTTTCCGTTTCAGTCACAGAAAATTGTGCAAAAATCTGTTCTCAAACAGAGTAAGCCTCAGCACAAGCTAAATACTTTTTCTGTCCTGATTGAGCGCCGCATTTGTGGTTTTAATTGTAGAAAGCAAACTGCCCTCACATCTGCAAAAAGTTTAATTATAGGAATATACGGTATCCACCCTCAGACCCCGAACAAGTGGGTGGCTAACCTAATTTTTAGAGCACTTCCCTCTCAGTGCATTTTCAATTATCTGTTTACTTTGGTGCATGTCACAGAGAGAATCACAGGTCCACCACTGAGTGCAGTGTGGAGGCCCTGTTTCAGCATCTTGCTCAAAGACACTTCAAAACTGAAGATCGCCGCCAAATCTCTGACCTTTCAGTATCAGGACACTTTCCCCGAGCCCCAAATCAGCACTCCTCGTGACATTTAACACAGTGGGTAAGAGAGCAGGGGGGGTCAGAGGAAACACAACCAGCTGGAAGGAGCAAAACAAAAATGGCAAAGTGTCTAATACATGTCTCACATCCTGATGATGACCTGTCTAAACTGTAGAAACAAGAATCTATAATCAGTGGAGTGCTTTAGTATACTAAGTAGTTGCTTGAGATGCCCTTGTTCACAGGGTTTGCCTGAGCACACAAATACTATGTAGAGAGAGACAGATGTCAATGCTAAATAAACCAATCCTAAGTCAGGTTGTCCCTGACTCAAAGGTAACGTAGCTGAAAAGTGATGTTACAAAAAGTCCTTTTCCTTGAATGCACGAAAAGCCCTGTTTTTATTGTACATCTCTCAAAACACACACATAGCTCAACTCAAATATACAGCCGAAAACAGCTGAAGGAGGACTGAAATTAAACATCAAATAAATCTGAGCGCATCCACAGCGTATTTGTCCCTTCTCTGGGGACAAACAAGCAGATAAATCCTATTCTAGGAAGAGTCTTATTTAGCCTTTTCCACTGACACCCCGGGCCTGTGAGCAACTCACACTACAACTCACATGTCTCTCAAAGTCAGACATCTTGTTCCTGAGGTAGAAGAGACACACTTCTGTGGTAAGCGAGTGTCTATATCACAGTGCCATTACGCCATGATAGCCGATCAAACACCAGGCAGGCTGGACAACTTTCAATGTCACGGACAAGGAGAAATACAGTATGTGTGTCCTGCTGCATGAGTAAAATTTTTACAACAACACAGCTGTCTCTGCATGATTTAAATGGCAGGTGCAAATGTGCACCACATATACTATAGAGCTTGTTATGAAACTATTTTAATATATTAATAATCAAAGATTTTATTAAAAAAAGTTAAGGTTCTACTGGCAGCTACTGATAATGCAGGCTATTAAGTAGTCAAAACAGATTTAGTTGGGTGCAAAATCATTCATAACATCAAGATTATAAACACAACTATGTGCACTATACTGTGTACAGTACTGTTTTGGTAGTCAATAAATGTACACAAACAGCACACTGGCACCTACTATAGAAATTGGTAATCTGAGATACTAATTCCATATGCATATATAATCCTTTGAATGAAACCGCTTCACAGTTGTTCAAAAGCACAGCATGACAACCATCTTAAAATCCTTAAAGCAAGGATGAAGGATCTGAGCGGTTCAGAGCCTCCATGTGGCCGTGAATCAGATGCAAACGGCCAATAACAAACTCAAGGGCACCAACAACAGAGAGAAACAAGCAGAGGGATCACAAAAGAGTGCTTATGGACTTTCTCTGTTCAGTTTTGTAGCTGCAGTTTGCCACTATAAAACACAAATAAACACAATGTGGTGATCATTTCAAAACTGCTCTCGCAATTGCTCCCTCAAATAAAATGAGTTAACCTGGTATGTTTCTAAATACCACATATAAAAGATGAACAATGAAATCAATAAGCAAGGCTGTAAAGACAATGTGAATTGAAGGCCTCATCACTAACCCTGATCAATGATAAATCATGTCCCCCGAGCACCAGCCGCCTCAAATAAAGAAGAAAACACTCAAGGGCTTCAATTATTTGGATAGCATCTGTCCAAGATAGGTAGATTTGCCTAATTAGCAAATGTTGTGGTATCTGTGTGTAGTGTTATACTGTTTTATGGCAAAGAAAAAATAATCAATAAACTATTACCATGAATTAGAGAATTTAAAGATTTTTTTATCAAGTAATAAAGCCAAATGATGACAGTTATGTCTTTGGTAAAATGTCATCTCAAAGTGAATGAGTAAGATCAGTGATGATGATGACTAAAACAATGAATGGGCTGCTGTGGAGCTCATGAATGCCCTTCTGGATCTTAAACACCCTGAGAAAAAACATCCGGAACCATGAAAGGTATCGACGTTCACGTGACGCTCAGTCCTAAACCTTTTGCTGTTTGGAGCGCGTGAGTCGGCCTATGAGGTGTCTACATTTACCTGAAATCACTGTACGGGTGAATTATCCAAAATCCGGCGGATTTAACCCGCTCTTGTTCCCGTTCAACCGCCTTCTCACTTCCAAACATCCTCAGGGAGAACTTGTTGACCCCTGGTTGAAGCATCGCTCCAAGCTGTCTGTGTATGAAACCAGCTTGATATAATCTCTCGTCGTCCGGCAGAATTTGGTCGATGCCATCCAACTTTATAAACCCTGATTGCTGGTCTGGCGAATCGTTTAGGGTACCACCACCACCACTGCCGCCGCCACCGCTGGCCCCTTGCGCGCCTTGATCCGGCGGCCCGTCACCGATGGCTCCGGGGGGGCTCTCCTCGCTCGGGGTGACATCCCCCTCGGTGATGAGGCGCTTCTCCTCCGCCGAGTCAGAGTCGTGCACATGGCGACTTGTGATGGACGAGAGGCTGCCTCTAAATCTCCGGCAATCTCCATTTGAGCTGGTCTTCGTCGCTCTCCCTATGTCCGTCTCCATGATCACCGACTCCCCACTTTTGGTTTCCCCGATGCCTTTGCAGCTTCCCCCAGAGGTCGGCGACGGTGACGGCAGAGGCTTCATCCGGAGACTCTTCCTCCGGGTGTCCTTGTCTGCGTCTTCTCCTTCGCCCATTATCGGTGCTTTCTGTCCAATGTGCTGTGGCAAACTGTAGAGCCTTTTACGCATGGAGGAGTGTAACCTGTCCATTATGACATTGAGCCTCAGTGGGGGAAATTGAATAAATCCAGATTGTTGAGGCTGTAGTGTAACGCTTATTGCCACCAGCTCCGCGCTCCCTATCTGTTTGTGAGAGCGACCAGTCTGGAGCTAATCTGAATCCCTGAAAGCCTGCTACACATGACATGGACCGCCGTGGCTCTACCAAAACAGATGACAGACACTCTTCCTCATAATTACACTACCTGACAGTTTGCATATGGCCTCACGCACAGCCTGGGCGGTCCGCTTGGCCACTGCGTCCCCGATGTGCATCTTTGTGCCGTTCCGACATTGTGCGCAAAAGTGGAAAAAACTGCTTGAAAGTCACCTTAGCGTGACATGTGAGGGACGTGCCGACGGACGGTGATACGGAGACGAGGGAAAGGTCATGCACGACGAAGGATGCTCTTTTCACCAGGGGTCTTGCCAGCTGCCATCAAACAACGCGACACAATCGTGCAAAAATACAGTAGAGCATTCCAGGGACCGCTGACATCACTGATCCATAGTCATGGTGCGTTTTGGTGAATTGTGAATATTCATGATGCTGATCTATTGGGTTGCCATAGGAGCGAGAACTGCAAATAAGCTCAGCCCACCTTGTTTAAAGGGGAATGCTCTTCCCATTCTTAAAATGCTCTCCTGTTTCCTCAAGTTAAGGCTACAGGTAGGCGATGCAAACCTGCTGTGGGCTCCTGGAGACAAAAAAAACAAGCTTCCAATAACTATTATCAATCTGATCCGCTGCGTAATTTGCGCACAAATTTATTGTTGGAAGCTGGAACAGTGTTTTAGCTAACAAATATAAAACTGATGGTGTGCGAGTGGCCTCTCGAAGACATTTAAATAAGTAGGCTACATGCATAGATTGTAATTTGATGTTACTTGTCCAATTAAAGATGATTTGTAATGTTGTCAAAAATACTGTTAAATAACATAAATGTGTTTTAAAAATCTGAAATATTTGCTTCCTATAAGCAAAACAAAATGAAATGAATATTCTTTAGAATAATGCAAATACATATGAATAAACTCTCACTGCAGATAAGTGCTATGATTCCTTGTTTAATCTCGTGGATCAATTTCAACAGGAACTACAATACAATTTCAAAAGGTAATGATTTCTCAATCAATTCAGTCCTTCACATACATCATTTACAGGGTTTATGATTAAAACTATTGGCTGGTTATAATGTCATGAAGAGAGAGAGATGTAAACAAAAATATTGTGATGTTGCAAAACAGAACTTAGAGCAGTATTGAAAAAAATGAGTGCATTGATAACAAAGAACACAAAACTGGCTTAAGGAGCTTCTGGTGAGCAAATCCAAGTAGTTTCTGGCTGACATTATTGCAGATATATACTGTATTGTATAGTAAATATGCTATTAAAGGTTGTCCACCGGCAAGCACTGGCATGTAAAATGATACAGTAAAATGTCTTGGTCCAGATTATTACAATTAATAAAAATAAAAGATGTCTGTGTATGTTTTATTTATGTTCTACTGGATTTTTCAACACAATATTCAATATCAGCCTAAAACATCTGGCATCACTCAAGTTATACCGTGTAAAATAGTCAGTGTGGAACACTAAAGGAAGGTAAACATGTTTTTATTTATTATATCATACAATTATGACAAAAATGCTCTGGGACAATATTGTTTGAAGGTACTGTAAGTCATTTGTCTTACTATCATCTGTCCTGTGTCCTACCTCTGCTGTGTCTCTCTTGTTAGTCATTTCAGCAGCTGGATCAGGAAAAAAAAAAAACAGAGAGGGGAGATCAGACTGGATGTTGACTATAGCCAACATTTTTGAGTTAAACATGACAGACATCCAGAGCTGGATCAATAAATACATCAAGCCAATAGCTCTATTAATATTAGCTTATTAAACACAAAATAATAACAATAAAATGTATTTATGAAGCATTTTTCAAAACAAAGTTAAGAAGAAGAAGAAGAAGAAGAAGAAGAATTCCTTTATTAGTCCCTCAATCAGGGAAATTTCAATTTACACAGGAGGAAAGCAGGAACAAAATTATTTTGGGACTGTAATAAATAAAATCAGACAATCCAATAATATATGATAATATTGAGGCTGAAATAACCCCCCTCCAAACATGCAGTCTGTCCAACTATCCATCTATCCATTGTGACAGAAGTAACTGTATTCAAACACATTTTGATTGAAAGAGGCTTGTGGTCTCGCTTCACGCCAACAAACGACCAAGCTCGCCCATTCAAACTCATGGTGATGTGTCATTCGCGAATGAGCCGGCTCTAAGAGACGATTCCTTGAAGCACACAAGAAAAGCCGACTCGGGGAGAGCCAATCACAAGCAAGGACATACTAGGGTCACACCATTAAGTGAAAGAGGCAAAAGGGACAGACAGTGAGTGTAGTGGAACATGCCAGGTACACACAAAGCAACGGGCCTCAGACTTAAATATAAAACCTTTGAGGAAAAAGTGAAGAAATGAGGAAACTGATATTGGAAACTGCAAATGTTGACCAGAATGTGAAAAATATCCGTCTGCTCTTTGAGTGCCATTGACGAGTTACATCGTCAATTAAAATACAACGGCACTGACGAGTTACGGCATCATTTAAAATACAACACCATTGACGAGTTACGCCGTCAAAGTGTTTTTTTTTTTTCAGCTGTTCGCTGATCACGGTCTCCCGCAGCATGTGAGTAATTTTGGGGCTTCTGTGATTTGTAGTTGGGACACAAACTGTTAATATGCACCATGGAGATCAAAACAGGAAGTGGAGATGACTGCATTTAGAGAGCAAAACAAACGGATTCTGGACAAAAAGTGGCAATTTTGGTGGTACTCTCCTCCAAATAAAACATGAACGGAACAAGGTAAAAACATTTTTTTTTCCACAATGAAATCACACGACTCTTCTTTCATTTGAGCATGGTACAAAATATTCTGTGGGTCTACAAATATGACTCAAAATGGGTAAAAACGCTGGCACAAGGCACTTTCAATTTTAAAAAACAGCTGGCACTCAAAGAGTTAAGACTTTGGGTTTTATTAATTTGATTTGTTTTTTGTGTTCATTTAAACGTTTGATTAAAACATTCAACAATAGTAACTGTATATTTTATTATTCGCTTTCTGTAGCAACAAAATGCATAAAAATAAGGCTTTAATAAAATTCCTGAATGAAAATTTGCTTACCAACACACACAAACCATTCATAATTGCTAAGCCAGAAGGCTCTGAATGAAGAGCCGGTAAGGCGCAGTAAGAGTCGGCTCTTCTGATGGAGCCGAGCCAAAATAGCCGAATCTCTGAAACGAGCCGTAATTCCCATCACTAGTGTTCATTAGCCACAACAAAGTTTAAAACAAATAACCTGTCTACAGGAAATGGCCACGTCCAGTCAGACATGGAAGTTAAAACGCTATGGCCGTTTCGTCCCAGGAACAAAAGGAAAAACGCCTTGGAAGGTAACTGACATTTAACGTTAGCATCATGTAGCATCATGCTAGCTAGCTGCGGTTAGCTACTTTTCCTGTTTAGCTAACGTTAGCGCTTCGTCGCATTGTGTGAAATTAGCTGCAGTTAGCTGCAGTTATTCATGGTTTGGCAGCTAGTCCGATAACATTATTTTGTGGACACATATGAATTCATGTGTGGATGGAGTGTTTCTGTGGACTTACTCGCTAGCCGGAACACACGCCCGGTCAGTGCCTTCCTTGTGGGGCGGGTCATGGTCGACACACCCAGGTGAGTGAGAAGCGTTTGTCTGGTTCTGAACTCATGACCTGCTGGTGTTATTATAAAACCGATGTTTTAGTGTTATTTTCACAATCCTCTAAATGTTCTGGATGCTGACCTAATTCTTAATTATTGTGACTGTAGCATAGATATGACCCATATCCCTGAACACTGTAAAACGACCTGTAAGTTTTATTGTTATGTGGGCATTTGCATCACATCAAAACAATCCCCATTGATCTGTATTACTCTTGTCTTGTAATGCCCAATGCACTGATAATAATATGCGTAAAATAGGTAAAGAAGTCCCACTGAAGTCTCTTGATAATTCGATTTTATCAATATAAATCAATATTTAAATCAATATGTAAACGCAACTAGTTGCTTAGTCTCTGATTATGATATATTGGGTTTGATACCCCAAATGATCATTGGATTTGGCTTTCAATACGTATTTTATTTTATTTTATTTATAAGGATTGGCCACTGTCTTTTACTGTATTTCTTGCATACTCAGTGAACGATCAAGTGTTTAAAATAAAATAAAATAAATAAAAAATATTAGAGATTACATCAATGACCTGAAAATGCTTCCTGTGCTTCAGCCAATGTTATAAAACAAAGTTAGATATGATGTGAAACAGCTTTTAATGCATACAGCCTTCATTTGGGAAGCTGCAAATAATAATTTGGAGCCATTTCACCTCATGTTGGAGAGAATCCATGTTGACTGATAAGACTTTTGTTTGAAGCAGTTCTGCAGTGATTCCCAGTCTTGTTTTAAATTCAGTTTTGGTACTCACGTGGCGGTTGATACGAAAACAAAAAAAAACACTCAGCATGCACTTCAAGACACAAAAACAGATCTCCAGAAAAAGATTGAAAACACAACAAAAAAATTAATCAAAATAAAGTGAAAGGGGGTGGCTTCAGAAGCAGTGTAGGTCAGACATTTTGACTTGTCAAAGTAGAAAAAGTCAGGAGTTACTATTAACATTAACTGTTTTCTATTCAATAGCTCACTATTTACACCTGTGCTTTTCCTGGTGTGACATGTCAAAATATGTTCGAATACGAGGCATGTTACAACATTATATTGAACTAAACACTGGGCCTTTTTGTCGGTCAAACAAAGTGAACAATTTCAATCACTTTGCGCTCTGGCAACTTATCATGGTCATCTTTATTTATCACATCTTGTAGAGTTTTTATCAAAAAATGAATAAAATTCTCTATGTATTGATTCAAATGAATCGCTCTTTTCTTTTGCATTAAAGTGTTTAATTAATGGAATGTAAAGTATTTTACATGAACAAATTATAAGTAAAATGCCAAAATAAAGACATATATTCAACTTGTTGAAGTCTGTGTTGACTTGCTAATGTTACACATAATCATGTTCCCTAATGAATAAAGTTATTATTTTTTTCCCCCTCAGCAGTGAGCCGAGAAAACAGAGATCTGAGGATGCTTTCGCGCCCTGTGACATCTTAAGGAAGTGTATAGCTTTAAGGGATTGTGATTTTGTCTTTCATTAACAACATCTGACTCTAGATGGCAAGCTGGTGCTGTATATTAAATGCAAAGACTGCGATGGATGACCGAAAACCCCAAATCTACCTACATTACAACTCTGTGACAGAAAGTACTAATAATAAATAATTTGTCCAAAATGAGTTTAAGTGCATTTACATTCAACCCACGACTCTGCCACTCATTACAGGGTGTAATATACAGTTCAGTGTTAGCATGGAATTACAAGATATTATCAAGATGGATGTATAATAAAAAGCAATTATTCTAGACAGTCATGATCTATTAAAATGCCAGAACAGATAGAACTGTGTAATTGACTCTCTCATTTACCTCAACTTGAAAAAAATGACAGGCATTCATTTTAACCACATCATGAGTTGATCAGGAAAAAATGTTGCTCACTTTTACTTAATACCAGCTAATATTCTCTTCTCTTCACCAGGTTTTTGACGCAAATGACAAGAAACCTGAAATTTTCCTGACAATTGTGCAATCTGGACACTTGTTGGTAATGCAAGGACAGGAAAGCTTGGTAAGAAGATTCTATATACATCATTTTCCATTATGATATGCACACAACACCTCAAAGTTAATCCTTCTTATTTCTGGTCTGGGTCACTTCTACCCCTCAGGAAACATGCAAAGAAAACATCTCTGTTTGCTGTTTCCATGAAAAAAAAACACTTGTTCAAAATATCATGAGCATAGGTTATTCAGATGTTGACAAAAATGAAAATATAGTCTCCTTCAAAATATGTTTAAGTCTTGTGAATAAAGAGAAAGCATCCTTCTTAAATTAGTGTTGCAGTTTTGTGGTACGTCAGTTCATTTTAATGTTCACATACAGAACTCTAGCTCATCAGACCTTGACATTTCAACTATGTCAGGACACAAAACATTATGTTGCACTGTACCTGAACTCAGAGCTTAGCGATTAAAAAAAATGCCATAGGGAAATTGCGCAAAATAATTTAAGGCTGCAGCTGCGATTTCCATGCTCTGACACTGGCAATTTGTAGTACGTCACAGTTGTTATTGGTGTTTGTCCTCCTTCCATATGGAGGAGACATGGAATGTGAATTCTGTTAATTTCTAGTAATGCTGCTCAAACATGACATTCCTCAAAGAGACCTGACTGTTCTGCCACTTTCTTCCAAAAGTGTTCATATAGCTATACCACTGCAATATAGCTTTATTTTATTGTATTGTTATTAAGGCTTCTCTTTGAATAAAAAGTAAATTAACAATCTCTCAGTTAACGTAAAGTAATATTCTTCAGTTTTACCTTTCACTTTTTTTTTCACAGCAGATTTTCTGGGCTGTAAATATGTAACACAAATTTGCTTTCCAGATAAAAGGCATTGATGAGGACAGCGTGAAATATTCTGCTGAAGAGCTTGACATTTCTGCTCAAACCTGATGGCATTTGACAAGTGGTAGTTGGGTCACACCAAATGTCCCTTTGGGTGCATGTTCAAAATCAGCTTAAGAGAATAAATGGGGGGAAAAATCAGCTTCAGGCTCACATAAAACTAAAATACACTAAAGGCTTGGTTCGAATTTTGAATTATGCCTCATAGAATGTAGATCTGATCAGTTGTCCTCTTCCATCATTGTTGACAAGCTGTGGACCATCAGGTCATAAAATAATTGACCAATGTCACAAACTTTTTCAACAGGTAACCCTTATCTACATTATATGTGTGTTACACTGCAAAAGCATGCAGAATAGTAGAAGTAGAACATGAATTTGGGGCTTTCACTAGTTCTTGTGACCTTTAGACAAATACAGTTAACTTCCTGCCCTGCAGGCAACATACATTTGAGGGACTACTCACTGTCTCATTAATGGAGTTCTGGCAGGTGACATGGCTATCTTGCTGCGCCAGGGTGTCGGGCCAGACAGATATTCAGGTCAGACTGCAGAGAGTTTTCACCCAGATTGATAGACTGGTCTGTTAGATTGGTGCAGTCAATGCTCAGGAACTTTCAGTGCAGAGAGCTTAGGGCCTACAGGCAACATGATAAAGTCTGAAGGAGACTTTTGGTCTTTGAACACAACTGAAATGTGCTGTTATTAGAGAGAATCAATGGTCCAGTGATCTTCCATCTGCAAAGCTGGCATTCATTCTCACTAAGCATGCAACAGATGGTGACAATTTAAAGCAAAAGAAACAACACAAAATGAAACGGTGAAGCCATATCTTCAACTGGTTAGGATCTGGTGACTGTGAGGGTCATAAAATATGATTCACCAAATTTCCATACAAATCAAACCATTTAGTGACCCCTCATGCTTCATATGGAAACTTCTACATTTGTTAGATTGCTGTGCATATTTATTCAGATTCAATTAATTGCAAATGGTACAATTGGTCACCCAAGTTTGCATTTGAATGAAAATTCAAATCCAATAATGTGTTTCTCTCGTTGCTATATAATAAAGCATTTGAATATCCCACAGAAATTAAGTCATCCTGAAAAATCTGTCTGTTAGAAATTACATCTTTACATATTATTTCCACAATTACTTTTTTTTTCCAGCAATATATAGAACCCAGAGATACTATTGTATAATTCTGAAGCACGATAGAGCTGTCAGCTTCACAAAAGTATGTTATTAACACAGGATGTGAAATGAAGCTGCTACACTTCAGAAGAGCGCCTGCTCTCTCAAGCAGGAGCATTGTTTGAAGGAAGCTCCATACTTACATTCACACAGTCTAAAAATGTATTTGTAAAACAAAAATTGCATATTAAGCTGTTGTTGTATACATACTGCTTGTTTGATTCCCTGTGTGGAACAGCTTATCATAAGCCTCAAAGCTGAGGCTCAGGGGTTACTGAGTAAATAGAGACCCCTGCAGACAGATTTAGGTAACTCTTGTTTCCTGGTCAGCTCTCTTTTTGTCAGTTCATTTCATCCTGTGTTTTTTGTAGAGAGAATACATGGAAATGAAGCTGCTTTTACCTGAGGCAGGACAAAATAAGACAATTTTATATTCCTGAAAATGACCAAAAGAGCTCATTCAGTGTTATCTATGAGTTAATGTAGCCTGTGGATAAAACTGTTGCCTGTCCTGGCTGCTGAAGACATTTCTTCTCCTTCTTCAGGATACAATCTCTTTGCTCTGTGGAGCCGATTTTCTCAAAGCACACCAGAAGTCTGATAACCTGATGTTTCGATTTACACTGAAGGTGAGTGCTAAGATGCATCGCAGTCCCACAACGGGTGTTACTGTGTCAATCTGTCCCTGTAAGATCAACATCATTAATTTATTACAACATAAAGGGAAAACTAGATGTGATTTAACAAGAATAACATACAAACCCCAGTGTTTTCATCGGCACCATTTAGACTGAACACAGATTGAATGTCTTTGTGAATTTCTGCAGGGAGAGAGCCGCATGATGAGGATGCAGTTTGATGGAAGGAACAGGGCAGAGGCAACAAAGGAGTGTTCAAGGGCTGTGGGAAAACTGATGGAGTACTCTGTGTCTGTCAGCACTCAGGATGACGTCACATTGCCCCCTCATCAGACCCCTGCTGAGGTCTCTGCACCAGTCACACAGGTTGTCTAATTTACTATTTAGTAAATACAATTTCTGTGTTGTAACCAGTACTGACGCCCACATCATTTGTCTGCATGTTTGAAAGGTATTGCTGATTGAAAGGCTGGTTTGTGGCTGTACAGTATCACATAGATGCCGCTTTTCTTCCCTCTGGCAGCCTGTAGTGTTCATTTCTTTAGAAAAGAGACAGTGATTCCTTTATTGTACAGTATTCTGTATATTTTGAAAAAAAAGTATATCAACATAGTTCAAAGTGCTATTATTGCTGTTTGATGGTCTGAGCTGATTAATCAACAGTGTAGTGCTACAGTGCTGTTGATACAAGGCTGTATTATCTGCACTAGATGGCGCTGTTTACAATACTGTCTATTCTTAGAGGTGACACTACTGGCTCCAGTAGGTGGACTGAATGGAGTATGCATACAGAAGTAGTTTATACTGTACATGAATGATTAGTCAATATAAAATATAGTTGAATATAGTGTATCCCACTTTGAACACATGTACAGCTCAGACTAATATAATTAATGTATCAATACAAGCATCAGTACCCTTCTTAAAGTCACTTTTACTGTTAAAGTTCACATTATTAAAATGACACACTGCAGGGATGAGACTGTTAGTGCTCTATTGACAAATCTGCTTCATTTTAGTAGCAGCATTTTAATGTTCTTCCAAACTTAAAAACAAAGTTGGCGCATATGGTTTATTTGATAAGTCTAGCCTTCACATTCAAAGGACAGAAAAAAGGACAGACTCTGCCATAGGTTCGAATGTGACCTTTAGTCAACAGACACTGAAGGAGTTCAGAGTAGAGATGAAAGGGCGCTGAGGGGGTGGATATATTTCAATTAGTAATGAAGCCATTGATTGGCCTCTTGACCCTTAGGAGTCATGCTGTGTTTGTCAAATCTTTTTTTCTTCTTCTTCTTCTTTTGTGTGTCAGCAAACTTGGCAAGGAAAGGCTGCGGGAGATCAGCCAGAGGTTGTCCAAGGGTCGTTGTCCATCAAGCGTCTCACCCAGGTAGTGATTTTTCACATTAAAAGCGACAACTAACACAACTGAACACTGACTAGACAGTATATTAATTGTAATTTTGTGTAGGTTTTGTTTTTGTAGCTCAGTTCATCTACTTCCTTAAGTTCTGAACATTTACATACACTTCTCAATTAGTATTCTGTGCTGGACCTTTTCACAGCACTTGTTGGGAGAGACTGCTGTCACTCTGCCTCAAATATATCGCCACACCTCTCAGGCACATGGTGACTTGGAGCCCATGTTGCGTGTTTGTCTGCTGGATCCCAGCTTTCATGCGTTTGTGGACGAGGTGGAGGGCGAGCTGAGAAAACTGCTTCAAGAGTGAAGAATCTCAACAACAGCTGAAGGCAGAAAGGTCAATTCAGCGCAGTGCGTTTGTTTTTTTCATTTACAGTTTGTGTAGGCAGTGTGCTGCGCGAGTGTTTCTCGCTGTGCTGCCGGTGTTCTTTGAAACGTTCTCTTTGGTTGTTATTGTACAGTATGTGGCTCCAGGAGTGTGCTTTGAATGACTCTGAATTTAAATGAACTTCCAAAAAAAAAAAAAAAAAATCTGGATTCGTTTTTGACATTTTTTATTCAGAAAAAAAAATATTGGTCTCACTCATATGTTTGATCGTGGCTATATACTCTGGTCCCTCTATTCCCACCTTAACGCAGGTCCATTTCCACCGCAACACACATGGATACATTGTATTGAAAGAGGAGTCATGCAGCTACAGCAGTGAATTTTGCTATGCCAGCTTCCAAGTGATCCCACAATGTTAAAGCTTCACTGAGTAAAACAAACTGTCCTCCATATATCTATTTAAGAATACATATTGCATAGGATTATAGCCATGCTATACAGTTAAAGAGAGAAACAAAAATAATGAAATTGGGAAATATTAAAAAAAAAAAAAATTTTTTTTTTTTTACAGATTTCCTATCATTTCAAACACTCATACTTCAACATATACAAGACACCTAAGTTACTCTGGAAAGAAAGAAAAATAATACACTTATGTCTGTTTAGATAGTTAAACACACAATAATCATTTTCTGTAATCACTCTCAATTCAATTTAAATACTGCCAGTCATCGAAGCCCTTGCTTCACGATAAAAGTTCTGTTAAAAGTGGCCTCATTGTCACTAAATCAAACAGTAAAATGACCATGATATGCTGTACAAATTTCCAAGAATAAAACTAATTATATATATACTGTATATATGTATATACAGTATATACATACACATGTATATATATATATATATATATTATAAGGATGACTCCATAAAAAACATAGGTCATTTGAGATGCAAAAAAAAAAGCCACACGAGGGATAACAACAGAAAGTCTCTATTCTGAGTATCCTATTGCGTAATTATCTTGCATGCATTGTACATGATATGTAATACAAAAGGATCACCTCATTTGAGGATATGATAAGATGAATAAAGGAGACATCAACAGCACATTAAAAATGTGTACACCTTCGTGGTGGCTTTAGTCATTATTTGTCATCCTGAAATCTCCACGCAAGACTGAATAAGGCATGCTTAAGACAGCCATTATGTTCTTTTTGTTGCCAGTGTTATGCTGATATTGTTTCTCATAAAATGAGACAAGATATGCTTTTTTTTTTCTTTTTCGAAAACTGCCTGGAGCTCTATCCACCTCTGACACCTTCATGTAGTCAAAAAAAATGCAGTTTAGCCATCTCATCTGTGAAGAGAAAATCAAGAGAAGGCGTGACTATGGATAATCCTCACAGTGAGTTCTATATTTAGCCCCCATCCCCTACAACAGTGTCTTACTTGAGTCAATTGCTTATTTCGTATTCCTCTGGCGAATGTTTTTGTCCTTGTGGTTGTTTGTTGAATTAGTTTTCCTGTGGAAAAAAAAGCAGTGACGATTTAGTGACCTACAGGTAAGGATAGCAATAAATACAGCATCTATTCACTCTACTTACATTGGTCCAACTGGTTCATCGTCTTTGACGCGAGGAGAGAGCAGGACAAAAACAGAACATAGAAGTCAAATATGAGATGAAGATAAAAGCATGTATCAGAACATTCACTGTAAATGGTATGTCATTTGCCGAGCGGCCTCACACTTTTCCTTTTCCCTTATTTGGTTTAAAAATCAACTTTCAGACATTTGCTATCCTTCAGCGAACATGAACACTGTGGGACGATGCAGCTGAAAGCACAGATTGCTTTAAATACTGGTGTGGCAGAGTCGTGCACTGGTGGGAAGCTCTGACATCACAGACATGGGAGTCAGCTGCTGCTGTGCAGCTTTGTATGAGCGAGCCTCGTGTCTGATGAACAGACTCAGAAGGAAACACAGCGTTTAGCAGCTCCTTGCAGGTTTTCGGACACTAAAAGCTGCAAAAGGCTGTGACGATATTTATATAAGCATAGCACTCTAAACATAACCTCCCATACTATCTGCATCTCATGGGGTTCCTGTTCATTTCAGACTGAGCATATGTGTAGGAGGGTTACAGGTGGCTCACTTAAAGCCATCTTTTAATTACACTCAGCAATTTCATAGTGATTTTGAAAGAGCCCAGCACATGGGTGTGACATTGTGACTGACTTGGCATAAAAACACGAATCCCTTCAAAGCTTTCACCATCAGTTCCCTGCAGCACCCAGTGGTTAATATCTCTCTACTGTGCTAATTCACATTATCAACACAGAATTAAAAATACACATTTTTTAATTATCATTTCTCAGCTGGACAAAGATATAAAAGTGTCACTCTGTGAAATAAGTAGTATACATTACAATGTAATGGTTAAGAAACACTGCAGGAAGAGGAACTGGTGGGTAATATAGTGGTTGGTGTGTGGCATACAGATGAAAATGTGTGTAATTAACCAGTCAGTAAGACATTTTCCATGCAGTTATATGTCGGAGAAGCAGCATTAGCAGCATTCCATGGCATTAATATGGAGCACGTTATGGCGGTTATTAATGTTGGACAAGAAAACATGGTTCTGTGATCACTTGGAGGAGGAACATCTGTCGGCATATCCCACCGTTTCCACACCACAAAAGCTATAATGCCTTCGCAAGCACACAACAACTAACAGGTTTTTACTGTGTGAGGTCGATCACTGATAATAATCACTCCAGTGCATCTGTATCAGATCGCTTATTGTTTAAGTGTTTTAGCTTAAAAGTGGTCTTATTTAGCAAATCATCACACAGCAAAATCTGTAATTTTAGCAACTGTTTTTGAAACACAGAATAGAAATGTCAGCTTCTGCCTCAGAACCCTTGGCTCTGGTGTGTAAAAAGTGTTCAGATACAGCAAAGCCATCAAGAGACCAGAATTCATAATGCACACAGACGGGGGGCAAAACCTCTGGGAATCTGGGATGCTAAAAGGAGATTTTAGAGAGGCTGTGCATCATGAGCAGGGGGTCCTTATTCCTGATTTGAATGGCACAAACATGGCAAATATAATCCACTTTAATCGCTTCATTTTTCAGTTAGATAAAACTAAACTCGAGGTCATGCGCAGAGTTCACTGGAGTTTTTGTATGTGCATGTATTTTAAGCATAATTTTAAGTATTATAATAAGTAGTAATTATCTGTTTCAACAAAACACAAATAAATACTGGTATGAGAAACTAATGTAAATGTTAGTAATTAATAACATATTTTCACTTTAGAGAATATGCTCTGGTAGCTATTTTAAACTGAAAGAAATTATTAGAAAAGTCGGTTAAATGTTCGTTATTTTGAACCCCATTTAATGATTAATACATTTTTAGTCCATCACCCTAAGCCTTACTTTGAAGTGTGCATGCAGAGATAAGAAAAATAAAATGGAAAAGAGAAACAGCATCATATCTGATGAACATTTTGAGACGACGAAGCCTAAAACAAATTCTTCTACTTAATGATCCTTTCACATTTGACATCAGTAAAATCTTATTTTGTTTTGACTACAATTGCAATTTTAGACGACTCCCACGCTGGGTAAATAAAGAGCAGGATGCACCCTGAAGCTGAATTTGTTTAGTCTGTATTAGAGTGTTGCCCAGTTGGAGTGATTCATATTAGTGGTTGTGGGTTTATATTTCGCTTGTGTCTATGTTTTATTCCAAAATGAAAAGAAGACAAAGCCACATGAGCAGAGGTCAGACAGACCTGAGGTGACTGGAAACACCCTCGGGCCTTCGAGACATTTTCATCTTGTCACATTCTTATCGTGTGTTTTTGTCTGCCTCTTAAAGCACCGGCCATTTCTTTAGTTAAATAGAAAAGCTGATCTTAGGCTGGGATTAAACAAAACAATGCAAGTTGGAATAAAAGCAAAAAAAATCAACAAAGAAAGAGTAAATAGATTGTGAATGAATTATTTCTGTGTGTTTGGTGTTAATATTTTGTGTAATATTCAGACCCATGCTGCAAACTCTAAATCCAACGATCCTGGTTATGTATTCATAACATTTAATCAGGATCAGTTAAGAAATAATTTAAAATAATTTAATGTGGGTTTTTAATTTGAATAAATAGAATAGGATCCATGTCAAATCACCTGTCAGACTTTAGACTTGTAGACGTGTTCATTTCACTTAAACTGGTAAAAGAATAATCTGAAAGATCATAACATTTTTGGATGGACTGTGGGCTTGTAAAAACATACATACTGACAAAAAAAATCTCTGAAACCATGCAGGATCTCTCACTTACCACCCATTTAGATTACAGTATGTTGCCATTAGGAAAGAAGGGAAAGGGGAAAAGAATAGTGACCAATTAAGTTATATAGTCGTACTGATGTGATTTATAGTTACAGGCTGATAACCCCGTCTGTGCTGCCACCACTGTCATTAGCACAGCACAAAAACAGCCAAACTGCTAAAAAGGTGAGGCGTGGGACCTCTCTTGCATATCTCATGTATTTTTAAAGGTCATATTTCCATGCATTGAATATGTGGCTTATATTTGACAATATTCTTCCTCTTTCCTTAAAGCCACACCAGTTGAGAGGCAAGGAGGCGAGTCCTCTGACAGTCTGCTGCCACTACAGATCTCCTCTGAGAGCAGATGCGACCACATGGTTCTTGCATCTGTAAATATCTCTGTAGCTTAAAGGAACAGTGTGTTACATTTAGGGGGATATGTTTGCAGAATAAATGAATGAATATAATATGAATATTTGGGTTTTCCTTTGTGTATCATAATGTGAAAACAAAAATAGTTGTATTTTTGCTGCCTTAGAATGAGCTGTTTATACCTACATAAACCTAGCCCAGAATGAAAAAGAAACTGAGTTTAACCAGGTTGCAGTTTGCAGTGACGTACTGCCAGATCTTAACTTTACTGAGTGCCACTGACGTATTTCGAAGTCATTTAAAATCCAATGCTTGAGTGCCATCGATGTAATAATACATCAAAGTGTTTTTTTGGCAGCGGGTTGACGATCGCAAATTTTGGGACTTCTGGGAAATGTAGTCAAAGCATAAAGAGACTATATACACCATGGAGATCGAAGCAGGAAGTGGAGACGATCATGATAAAAGAGCAAAACGGACGGATTCTGGACAAAAGTGGCGTTTTTGGTAAAAGTGTCCTCAACTCTACCTCTGATAAAACAACAACGGAACGAGGTAAAAACATTTTTTTTTTCATGATGAAGAGAAGAGATGAAGAGAGTCTCTTCTTTCATTTGAGCTATTCAGTGTTTTCATAGTCATAGCACAAAATATTCTGTAGGTCTTGAAATATGATTCAAAATGGGCAAAAATGCTCTTTCTGTTTTATAAATTGGCTGGCACTCAAAGAGTTAATAACATTTGACCTTACAGCTATTGTCCTTTTGGGAAAGAGTGTTCCTGTGTAACTTTTGCACTTGCACTGAAATTTCTGATCTGATAGTTCATACCTTTAATAACATATCATGATTAAAACTTAGTCTTGGTTTCATGGCAGTATGCACAGGATGTAGGTAATGTATTTTCCTCAGAGCAAAGTTCAGACACCAAGTTTCAAATAACATCATATCTGCTTTCAGAGTTTGTTACGTATCAGTGCCTACAGCTAGTAGCAGGGAAAAGGTTTCTTACCATCCATAATGTCATCTGGCCTCTTGCGTTTCTCGTACACAACAATGATGACTATTAGGATTAAAATTTCTGCGAGCACACCCAGGAAAGGCCAAAGCGGCGCGAGATGGCTGCGCACCCGTAGTATAGTGGTCTGAGCAATGTTTCCAATCACGTTGGTGGCATTGCATTGGTATACTCCAGGATCAGTGCTTATATCCAGGTTCAGTATGTTGAGCTCTGTGTAGTTGTCTCTGACAGTAATAAAGAAGCGTCCAGTGGAGTTGTCAATGTCCTGGAACACAATAAAAAAAGCTTTAATTGGTGTATATCAACATATAGCTTGTCCTCTATCATGTCTGTGTATTTTATCTGTATGTTTTGATGTTTATATATATATATATATATATATATATATATATATATATATACACATACCGTGTAAGATGTTCCATCCACTTTACGCCATGTCCAGGTGGGGTGTGGGTAACCAACAGACTTGCAGTAAAGCGTTGCATTTTCCCCTTCGTTTTTATTTTCACTCCGCTTGTGACCAGTGATGTCAGGTTTTGCTGGAAAGGTAAAATAAAGAAATAAAATGAATCATTAGCTGAATTGGCAGAAATAAGACATTCAATGGCACTTTTAACTCCTACCAGATGGCGTGAATAAGGATAGTTATGGTAATAATTTGTGTTATTCAGATGTCTATCTAAGAGAGCGGAGTGTAATTAAGAGCCTCTATAGCGACAACGAGACACAGAGGCGGCTCATTTTCCTTTGAAGATTTCATATCTCGGTGGTCTCCTTTCAGATATTTTCAAAAATCATATGCGTCATATTGTCTCATTTAAATTGATATTACTTCACACAGAGGTTACTGAATTTGATTTGTATCACATTTCCACACATTCATTTAATTTCATCAACACAGGAAAGCTAAAACACAATACATATTAAACTACTACATTGTATTCTAAGGTATGTGTATCTACTACTGTACATGCTAATACAATTTTAATACCAACTAATTTTAGTGCATTCATTAGCTCTAATTACATTCTAATTTTGTAATTATTAGAGCACAGCTCCCATGAGTCTTTGATATAGGTATGCAATCATATATCTCATGATGAATGCTTTCAAAATAACTCTGTATCAGTACAAAGAGGGTTTGTTTAGGAGTAGATAACCTGATAAACTTAAAATATAGACAAGAAGTAACCCAGTATGATTTTTCAATATATCAGAAAGATATGAAAGGAACTCTATTTTTAAAACTACATTGAGAGAACTCGTAATAAAAATTATGGTTTTGGGTGTGCAGTTATTTCGTGAGCACGTTTCCCCGACCACCAAACCTAAGCAATAGTGAATATCACTCTGGAAGAGAGAAAAGCATTTCAATACAATTCATAATGAGGTCAGAGAAGAGGGGGATCAGTGTGATATGAGAGTTTCCAGATGTTCCCATTCAAAATAATTCCATAGTTAATTCCATAAAAGACATTTTGTGCCAAAGAAAAATCTGTGGCTTAATGAATAAACTGATCGTAGAAATGCAACACAAAGGTTATGAATTCCATATTTTTTCGGCATATGTCATAAAGCACTGCCAAGATGATGCAGAGTCAAACTGATCCATCAATAGAACATAAGGCTTTCCCAAAAGGTGAGCCGCACTCTCCATGTAACCCCGTACAGCATCAGGAAGATAACTGTTCCTGCTTTTCCACTAATCCTCAAAATTACAATAATTCCTTCCATGCAATTAAGCAGGATGAGAGAGAGGCCTGGAGTGGGCATTTTTCAGCTGTGGATAATGGAGCGGGAGGGGTCTGAGCTCTTTGGTGACATCACCCCCACTCTAATTATGGTGCACACGTGCTCCCAGAGCAGGGGCGTGGCCAAGCTCATCAAGCCTGTATTATGTCAGTGACAGACAGCACAGAGACAGCCCTCAGAGTGGCGCTAAAATAGGCAGAAACCTCCATTTCACACTTCTGGAGTACGATTACTGTGATTATCAATCTGTGTCCGCTAGACAGAGGAGACGTTTGAGGTGGAGCAAGGTCAAAGCCGTCAGAAAGAATAGAAACAAAAGTGATGAAGACGTCAGATATTAACGAGCCAATTTAATTAAATTCTTTTATGTTTAAGTGGCGACTTGTTTGGATTTTGAGAATTTCATAAAATCATCTTAACTTGGGGCAATCAATATTTAACTCTTGAAGAAAATGTGAAATTGTCCAAATATATTTTAAAACATTTTTATAGAGACTAAAATCTGAGAACTATGAGGTACCAAATATGTATCTGTGGTAAGCTTAGTATCACAGACAATAAAGTCCACTGCTGCCACAGAGATGGCTGGGACTGGATTCAGAGCCTTAATCCTACAACATCACAGAACCCTCCATCTGTTGCCTCTGAGCCGAGTCCTGCAAGGCTGAGTGTGCCAAGGACACTGTAGGCGAGGGATCTCAGTGAACTGCTGCCAGAAGCGCAGTGCAAAGCTGGCTAGCATAACAGTGAGCCTGCTACCTGGGTCACAAAAGATCTCAAAACACCTCTAATCACAAGAGTCTTTAGGAATCGAAGGAAACACTTTGTTTAAATCCACTCCACTCTGTTAATACTCATCCTGCTATCTTAATAATTTTCAGACAGTACAATGTATACCTATTTAAAGGGCATGCATCATGAGTTTAGTTAAAGGATTGACTTTTACTCCAGGGGACAGATAGCAAGGCTCAACACAGTCACAGGCCTGAAGTCAAGTGATGGCTAGGACACTTCAGTTTGAATGCAGATGAGTTCCATCATCTCACAGTCCGGTGAAAGCAGGACACACACGGTCATCACCCATGTTACGCAATAAGGCAGCGCTTTAAGACAGCCACGGTATAAGAAGCAGGGCATGCTCAGTATGCGCCGTAGCCATGCCACAACAAATTGGCTTAAGCACTACACACAAGCAAGCTTCTCATGAACATGGTTTCACTTGCCCTTTCCCAGAGAGGATGCCTTATTCAAGCTTGAATAAATCAACACAGTAGTGTCGCAGGTTAGGTTGGTTCGCTGCAACATAGACGGTCCTAGTTAACTTCCTCTCCTTAAACCATAATTAGCTCTGTGAAATATAAATTTAATTTAATTTACACCCCTTAGTTGAACTCAGTTTTCAAAAATGTATAATTGCTCTTGGGGATGCCCCCTGGTGGGCTTTATGTTTGCAGGTCTTGGAGAGCATGCACTGTGCCAGACTGTTGTCTCAGTGAAAGCCAAGAGTGACAGCAGCCTCAGTACTGCTGCCCTGGCATCACCATGGCACTGGAGGAGTTCAAACATCTTTGTCAACAAGGGCTTTCTTCACACAGTTTTAGGTGGTTTACACCTTTATCTCCAGCTCTTTCCTCTAGCTAACTCCAAAAGGCCGGTCCAGAAAGCATCCGGCCAGACCAAAGTCCTGGCATCACATCAGACATGTCTCCATTAGTTTCCTGTCTCCCACCGGATCAAAAACAAAATCCTGGTCTTCACCTACAAAGCCCTTCACCAGCAGACTTCCTCTCCTCCTACTGACCCACTTGGCCACTCAGATCCACCTCAGCCTGCCCTCTCTCATCCCACCAAGCCCAACCTTCACACCCTATGGGACAAAGTCTTCTCCAGGGCAGCAGCCAGGCTTAGGAACTCTCTATGGAGAGTCTCTATCAACTTGCCAATCCAGCCTACCATCTCCATTTTGGAAAAGTGAAGCTGATCAGTAAGTGCCTTGAACTTCTAATAGCCATCAGGAAGCAACTCCTCCTCAGTCCATGAAAAATCTGTAGTTTCAAGTCGTCTTCAATACAGCATGGTGTTCATTTACTCAATTATGGTCCCGTTTAGAGTGAAATAGACGTTAAAGCAGAGAATGCATTGTAGCCGTTGACAGATCACTAACATGGCCCTACATGTTGTCTGTCGTGTTGTGCCATATTGCACTGTTTTTTGTCTGCTTTTTACCACATAATCAAATTTTTTGCACATTTATTCTTAGTCACTTTATCATCTTCGGTTCTTACCTCTGCACTAACTTAAGTGTATATGTTCATATGTATATAGGTTTATGTTTATATGTCATGCACCAAACCACCCAGTTAAATTTTGTTTGTGCAAACTTGCTTGGCATTAAACTTGTTTCTGATTCTGTTCGAGCTTTAACCCTTTCACAGTGTATTTTCAGTTCGCAGTTCGTTAACTGTAACATTTTGGTCACTTAAAAATGTCTTATTCAGTATTTGGTTGCACTTAGCTTCACCCTTGTGTCACATCTGGTTGCAAAAAAAAACCCAAAATGACAACAGCCAAAAACCGAGACGGCGACGGATAAAACAGCATGAAAAAACGTAGTCAACAAACCAATGTAACTTCACGATACTGTGCCCACTTCTTACAGACCATATCAGATTGCATTGCGAGGGTAACAGCTTGGGTTTATGTTTACTTCTCATCAGCTTATGTCCACATACACAGAAACAGGAAAAACTGGAACACATTTGTTTATGACTGAACGGTCTATAGACAGTCCATGACTTCACCTCAAGCACCCACTTCCTCTCCACTGCTCCATCATAGCTGTGTCATCCATGTAACAAAGTCTGAGAAATCTTACCTTTTACTTCAATCGTTGCATTTGCATTCGGTGCCATGTCAAATGTGTAAACACACATGTACTCCCCAGAATCATCTGCCCGTGGTTTAGTGATTCTACAGCAAGACACAAAACAATATATTCCATCACTTCATTTACCACTTACTTACATTACAAGTAATCAGGTCAATTAATCTGAGTTTAACTCTGGTAATTAGTTTAGACTACAGCAGTGAAAGCTCAAGGGGTCTACAAAGCCACGGGAAACTAAATGTTGGCATTATGATGTTATATTACGGAAGAGAAGCTCTGGATTCTGCAGGAAAGGGCACCACAGGCATTTTAGCTGTAATCCTCAGAGAATCACTGATGTAATGTGACAAGGAAGTGACCAATTGGTCTTATCTTGTGGCTAGGGAGAGTCTGTGGTATGTCTACAGGGGCGACAGTAGATTTGTGCTCCAGTGATTATACTGTGTGACAGCAAGAACTTGTTGGTACTTTAGGGGGTACGGTAGTTACTTTGTAGTTAAATGTATACTTCAATATTTTGTCTTAAGGCAGTGATTTGCTGCATTTGCTTTTTGCTAATCAAATGGGTGAGAAAGCAGCCGTTACCTCAGCATCAGTCTCACTCATAGCAGCCTGGAGATATTTAAAACTTTTTTTATGATGAAGAACACAACCCTGAAGCAAAACATCAAACACTGTGTTTATTAATTGCCTCATAACGGCTTGAAGTTGTTGTCTCTCCCTTGTCTATGCAAAAAACGTGAAAACACGCACATTAACTATTTACTGCAGAAGAGAAAAGTGTCTGCATCATGCTGATAGTTGGTTATCCAAGCAGAGCAACAAACCTGAGTTACTTTTTCTGAAAATGTGAGCAACACTCCATATCTCAACCTGAGAGCCAATCAGTATGCCGCCTTTGTCTCAGCAAGGTCCTGCTCTTCAATAATTTCTGGATTTTCTACAGGTCACCACTGTTTGAGACCAAGATGTGACTATGCAAGATTAGCACTGTTCCTTTTATTTGCATTTCCTATTTTACATGAATCATTATTGCAGTGTAGTGCACACTGAGGCAATGCAGAGCCTCACCTGTATGCGGTGTTCCTCTGATCTGTCCGCGTGTTCGTGATTTCCTGTCCATTCTTCACCCAGAAGCTTTCCTTGTGGGGGGTGTGGGCAGTGGTGAGGTTACAGAGCAGTGTGACTTCTTTGCTGGGGTTGTCTGCCGTTAGGATGATCTGATCAGAGGCATTGATCTTTGGTTCTGGAAGACAGAGAGAGTCAAACCTTATCACAGAAGTGGGGCTCAGCGCTGTTTCAATGCTTCCTCCCATGCTGCAGTAGCTTTAGGCTGTATACTGTTTTTATGCGATCTGTGTGGGAGGGTGTCTATGAAGTGAAGACAGAAGTGCACGCAAAAAATAAACAAAAGAAATAATAATAAGGACATGAAACAGCTGTAGAGCAACCAATTATCTTTAGAAGTGTTGAACTAGTGATTAAGTGACATTTCTAGAAGCATATAAGAGCTAACAAAACACCTCTAATATTGAGACAGAAAGGTTCATCTGATTGATTATACCCATTTCACACCTAGAATATTTACAGATGATTTTATGAATACTGGTCACACAGTCTCCTGGAGGATATTTGACAGATAGAAGATATAGTGTCGCTGAAAGCTGCATTAGTATTAATGTTTCTAAGTGACACTCTCAAAGATGGCCTATGCTAAGCTTGTAAATGTCATCATATAGAGGTAAAAAAAGCCATGCACTTGGAGATTTGGACTGAAGATTTATACAACACTAAAGAGTCCTCTGGCATTTTACATTACTGCTGAATGACAACCTGCATTACTTCATCGTCTACATTGCTAAACACGCTGATTACTAAACAATACCAGGGTCCATTTCTCCATTTCTCAAGGACGTTCAGGGAAGCAGGAGGTGTCATCTGAGAGCAAGGCGCCCTTTTGCTCTGCCTTGAGTAGTGAGCAGGAAGCCTCGTCCGACCTGCCCCTCCTCCTCCTCCAGGGCGGGCCAACCATGGCAACGATGGAGCCCCCGAGGGGAGGAGCAGAAAGGAGAAGCATCATAATCCTACTACTGGCTGCTGCAAGGCCACGAGCAAGGTAAAAGGAGGAGAGGGGTAAGACGGCCTACCGAGACCTGCAAGCGTCTTCCATTAGCATTTGTGACACCTTCTTCTTGCTATTCTGTATACTCAATTGCTAAGGGGAAATCACCCCCCCCCCCAACAAGCAGAACCACATGTGCTATTTATAGTATCTTTAAGACATGCATACACACACAACATGAGGTACATAAATTAACATTTTGCAAACATGGCACAGTGATCCACGGGCAATTTAACCAGAAGGTTGTTTGTAGGGCACCTTGTCACACCTTAAAATGTGTGAAATGTTGGATAATATATCGCCTTGTTGGAATGATGGAACCAAATATAAACCCAATCCCCTCTTAATTCTTGTTGGTACTATAATACTATAACACAGCGCTGCATTTAGATTGCATTTGTATCCAGTTAACTGATATGATGCTTAATTAAAGTGCCAGTTTGGATTGAATGTCATGTGGAGCTGTATTTTGTTATATTCTGCCAAGATGCAATCAATCTATTAAACTAAACAGCTGAGACATATTTACCAACTTGGCATGGTCTATATTTAGGGGAGCATTACATAATTGTAAAGGCAAGGCAGGCCCCAAATCATGATAATGTAGCTCATTACAATGCAGAGAGATGTCACAGTAACAGTGCTGGCACACAGAGAATAGTGGGCCTCCTGAGCATGTGGCTGAGCTAAATGGTTTGAACCACTCAGTCTTAAAAAGGATATGAAACTTTCAAAACACAATTCTTCTGTATAAAAAAAAACAACACGCAGTCAACATTCACATTGTGATTGTTTTAAAAAGCAGTAGTCTCATAAATACGTACACACAAAATCTGTGTGTACGTATTTCAGTACAAAACGTTAAAGTGGCTAAAAGATGGTTTGAGGTTTAAACCATCTGCGTTCAGCTTGAATTCACTCAAGATGAAACATTTTCATGCTGGAAAAAAAAAATCATCCACAGAAACCTCGTAAACCTCTCATGCACCATAGTTTACTTCCCTGATGTCCATTTGTATATTCAGTTAAATTACATACATACATACAGAAAATAAATAAACTGCTTTTTCAAGAAGAGTGATGTATTTAGCCATATAATAATAGAATACAACAAATTATGTAAGCGGTTATAAAAGTTTCTACAATTTTGAAAATGTGCCATTGTTGGAACCAAATGTTTGACATGAGTTAAAGCTGCACAGCTGGTGTTCTTTCTTAAATCAATAGTGACATTTTGGGCTTATTTGCTTCTGCAAATAAGATGAGAAGAACAATCCACTGAGTTCTGTATATGAAACATTAAGCAACATCCAGCAGCCTAGCAGCTTAGCTTAGCATGAAAACTAGGAAACAGCTTCCTACCTAGAAAGTAGTCTGGCACTGGTAAAACCACAATGTGACGTTTTAGAAGTGGCTGTTTTTACCGATGGGTATGCTTACAACTATTATCAGTCTTTATGCTGTCCTGAGCTAATAGCTGGTTGCAGCAAAAAAAAAAAAATCTTTGGAAAATTGACATCTTTCCTAAAACGTCAAACTATCCCTTTAAAAGGAAAACTACAGTGTTTGGAGGGTTTCATTCTCAAGAGATAGATTTTGGTATAATAACAGTTTAACAGTGAAAAATATGTATCTTCAGTAGTCATTATCAGTAATTCTTTTGTGAGGAAATTTAATATTAATATTACATTTGTTTGGTTTAAAAAAAAACTTGTATGGTAATGAATAACTATGATAACATCCATTCACATTCACAAGCTAAATTACACAAAATGCCAAAACAAGACAGATTGGACTTTCCCCAGCTACAAACTATACATTCATATGAATCACCTTCTATGTATAGCCTGTTATATGCATGTAATAACTTTTTATATTACATGTATATGAGAGGAACATGAACTCCTCAGTAATGACAGAATATATTCAGTGAAGAACATCTGCACTTCATATGATAGCTTAAATCGCATTAGCCCTGCACCTAATAAAATATTTGTCACACTGAAATAAAAATTTGAGTCCAATCAGAAGAGCCAGTGAGGATCGAACGCCTCTGCTCTTCTCGGAGAGCTTCACTATGACTAACAACATTCCACATATCCCTGTGCTCCAGTAGGCAGAGCGCTGGAGCATGTCCGGATTAGAAGGGTCCAGTTGAAATTCACTATGTTTGAATGTTTGTGTGCATAGAGCAGAGGGTTAAAGGATATAATGTCATTACTGATTCACAGTCACACACGTAATGGCTGAGAAGGCACAAGGTTACACAGCGCAGCGAAAAGTCCAGAGAGACTTGTTTAGTAGAAGTGAAAATCTCTGCCTCATCTGAACCACGAGAAACGAGACACTCAAGGCCCTCATGTGGTCTCATCCTTTATTGGATTACCACACACAAATTTGAAAGCAGAAAATGTTTGCTTTTATCGTGAAAGAGACGACAGCGGGAATCACTCTTTTTTTTACATCTTTAACGGATCCCTCCTTGTGTCTTCTTACAGTCCCATTTACACCGTGCCCTAGAGTGAGGAAGCCAAATCAAAAGCATCATTACTTCAAAGCTCCACACAAGGTTCTCCGCTGCATTTAGCAGTCAGGGCTTTGAAGTAAATAAAGTAAATCCACGTTAACGCAAAAGACACAACATAATGTTAAGGGAATAGATATCACAAATAAATCCAGGTGAAGGAAAAGGGTGAAATTAGTATACAGAGAAAAAAGATAATGATCAGAATATTGTAAAAGGACACATGAGACAGAACAAAGGTTTGGCGTGGGAGGAAAGAAGGAAATGTGGATAGAGACTGGGTAAAGTTCCTGGGTTTGTGGTCATTTACAACAAGATGCTCAAGGGATTTGGGGGAAAGACAGGGAGTTTAGAAGAGAACATAAATATTTACTAAACCAAATTAAGAAATGATATTTAATATTAATGAAAACAAAACATAAAAGGCAACCACTGGCATGAGGGATTTGGACGACTAGACTATTCTTTTCTGCTTTGGTGATGGAGGGGCTCTGGAGAGGGGTTTTTACGGGCTGGAGTGGTTGGGGCAGGGGTAGTTCGTTCATCACCTAGGTACTACAGGACATAGACCACTCACTCTGTAGCACCGAAATGGTGGCCTGGGCGCGGATCCAGGTGATGGCAGGGTTTTGCCGGCGGTCATTGCGCTTGGGGTCGTTGCTGGCCCGGCACTCATAGGTCCCAGAGTCCTCCAGCGTGAGACGCGTGATGCCGAGCACACTGACCCCATTGGCGCCGTAGGCCGTGTTGATGGACACCCGCCGCTTGCGGGCCCCGTCCCACAGCTGCTTGAAGGAGTCAGCTCGGTTGATCTCAGCATACCACCACTGGATCTCCGGAGTGGGGTTGCCAACCACGTCGCAGTACAGCTCAAAGGTGTCCCCCGTAAGCTTAGTCTCAGACATTGGCGACTTCACAAACCCAGCTGGAGAGGAAAAGCGCATTGGGATGGCAGGGAAGGAAAGGGTAGAAGAGGGGTAGAGCAGTAGGAAGGTGTGGAAAAGCCAAGAGATGGAGAAGGAAATAAATAAAGGATCAGAGTAGATACAAAAAAAGGCAAATGAAAAAGAACCAAGCCTCAAATCATCGATAGGTGGAAACAGAAAAGGTTAATGATTAAATCCAGTCCGTTCAACGTCACAGTTTCTTGGCCCACTAAGGCTACACAACTGTCAGACCAAGTCACAGTCAACCAGTCCGAAAGTCCAACAGGTCATGCTGTATCTCTCACGTTTAACCTTTTAAAGATGAATGCAACAGGATTTTTTAAAAATTATTCCTTCCATGTGCTTATGCTCGTGCAAACAGTGTGAACAAATTACAGGACACTGGATGCAGTAAGCGTAAAGTAAACATATGGTGGAAGGGAAGAGCTATATTTGTGCATCCTCATTGAGTGTAATCAGTCTCCTTAAAGGTTTATCAGAAAGCCTTGTCAAGTAGGTGAGCAATCACTCAGGCCTTTTCTACACTCACTGTGGGGCACCAATCAGTGGTGACACTTCTTATACCACACACAGTTGCCACAAATTTGTCAGTACAGAGTAAGATCACTGCTTAGAAAATCTCCTGATTTGTCAAAATCATTGGCTTGGAAACTTTCCTCTTGAGCTTAAGCCTCACTGACACCTCTCTGTCACAGGAAGCTACGTCGCCTAAGATTTATCAGACCTGCCGAAACTAAACAGTGAAATCATGTGGATTCCTGTGTAAAGCAAGCGTTGTCAGTCGTCAGGTTATTGCCTCCACCAAAGATGAAAAAGAAACCAAAGCATTTTGTTAGTTAGAAGAATGTCTCATCAATAAAAACCTGAAACCATTCACACAGCAATTGGGATTATTTTACGATTTGTTTTTTTTTTTTTTATTTTGCCAGTCCTCCAAATTTTTCTCACTAGGGATGGGGGACATGTCCTCCTCAGACTCATAGAGACACCATAGACTGTATAGAGACACTGATCCGTCCCTCCACTTTCCAGCGTAAAACAGAGCATTAATATCACTGCAGCGTTTGAGTGATCCAGCCCACGGTGCGTTCACTTACACACGAACGTTGGAATTTCCAACTTCAAGTCAAAATTTAAATAAGAACCCCCCGTGAAGTCAGATCTCCAACTCAGAAATTTGGATTAATCAACCTGACATAGAATTCAGTAGAAAACAGTAGCTGCATGTTTTGTTGTACGTCTGTGCGGCTGGAAGAGCTGGGAACACTAAACTTTGAGGTTATGTTGATCTGAGATCAAAGTTCTGACTTCCAGTGAACACACCACAAGGGAACCTCACTCCCCAGAGTCCTATGAGTAACTAAAAATTTACTTGTAACAGTAACACGTTACTTTTTGATGTAAGTAATCAATAAAGTAATTGAGTTACTTTCTGAATGAAGTGAATTACAACACACACAGAGGGAGAGCGACTCCATTCTATGCTCAGGTAGGCATTACCCCACAATATCCTAACATAACAAAAAGTTATAAGTAGTGTCCTGATTCAACAGTGATATTGGATATCGGTCGGATATCAGCAAAAAAACAAGTATCAGATTATATCGGCTTGCATCTAAAATCTCCGATATCAGCTCTCTGATGCCATCAGTCCATTCCAGACTCCACTCCAGCAGCAGAGCTCAGTGATCACAACAACAGCTGTGCTAAGGTGCTAACAAAGTAGCAAGGAGTAGGAGTCAGCCAAGTTTCCTGTGGTGGCAGAGAAACATGAAGTTTAATACGACCAACTTCACCATGATGAAGCAGCATCACAAAAAACAGCATGAGAATTTTTTTTTTTTTTTTTAAAGTATAATTTGTTTTTATTGGATTTATTGAGGCTATTTTTCAGGGTCTTCTACTTATTTATTTATTGTATTAAATTGTTGAATATGTTTGGATCAATTTTTCTCATACCCACTTTTGCTCACCATTGTTCTCTTTTTGAGTAATATCACTTGATCAAGCCTTTTCTAACATTCCCTACTACAAAATATGTAATAAAAGTATGAATGATTTGTGCTGTTATCATATTGGATCAATATCAGTACTGGCAAATACTCAAGGCAAGATCGGTATCATATCGGAAGTGAAAAAGGGACACCCCTAATAGATATTATGCTATAATAAAGTTCTGGATATTGAATTCAGCACCTTTAATCCTTTGATATACTTCCTCTAATCCATCAAGTCATTTTCTCCACCAGCTTATCCTGTTCAGGGTCACAGGGTGCTGGAGTCTACCCCAGCACACATGGGTAGGTAGGGTGGACACTGGACATGTCACCAGTCTGTGTCAAACACATTCACACTCATATTCACACCTACAGGCAATTTAGAGTCACCGGTTAACATGGCGTGCATGTCACTGGGAGGAAACCTGACATTTTGAATGCAAACATGCAAGTCTGATACTATAACATGTTAATATAATTGTAAATGCTCACATCAATCTTAAAAAGTCTGCATTTTATTTAGTCATATGGATATTTTAATACGTTCCAAAATTCTTGCCAATTCTCACGGTTTATCATTTTTTCCCACAACCTGAAATACCCATTAAAAGCATTTCGAAGAAATCTTTACAAATATATGTGACTATGTGCCTGTATGTATAAACCTAATCTCTTCATCCGTATCAGCTCTTGCTGGTAACGCCAGAAATTAGGTCAGCCAGCTCTCATTTCGGATAAGCTGGACTTTAAGAGCAGGTTTTTAAAATTCACATATGGTCAGTACAGTGGGATTGCATAGAGAGGATAGACTCACATCCAACTGACTAAGTTATGCATTTTTAAAATACTTTACTGCCATATGGAATAGGAAAAATGTTTCCAAGTGAAATGCAGTGAAATTAATGATAAAATGGGATCCATACGCATTATTACCCCTAGTGTGAGTGTACCATGCTGTGTCTGTGCCTGATTCATGACCCTGTTTCACTTCAGTAGTTAGCCCAACAATACACTGCCAGCCTTAATGAACCTCATCTAATGACAAATCACCTGGACCACAGACACTGTTCTCCACCGCCCCTGCAGCCTGTCAGCTGTAAACCACATGTGCTCAAATAAATCAGAAAAAAAAAACATTGCCTTAACTCTGCCCTGGACTGTTGTAGAGGAAATGGGAACAAAGAGCCTGTGGTCTCTTGAGTGTTAGGCTGTGTTGTGTCTAAATACAACAGCTTAGAGGCCCTCCCAGATCTGCCTGCCCTGCTCAAAGTAATGTATCATAAGCACATCAACGGATAAAGCCTGTGGAAAGAGTGTAAACAGCGACATTCAGCTCACCCCGACGGTGAAGCCAGTTATATTTCATTTTAATAAAGAAGATAAACACCATTCACAGGGGTTACGGTGCATTGTTCTCTGTGCACTGGCTGCTGTCAAAGTACAGCCAAAACATTTCACATACTCAATTAACAATACATGGATTCTCATTAGAACCATGGTGTCACGTCTGTTCCTTAACACCCATTTGTGACTCACAGCCACATGAAAAATGAATTTGGAGGGAGAAATTGTGAGGAGAATTTAGCAAATAAATGTAATAATAAATGCAGGAGGAGATGTGTCAGAGGATATTTGGTGCTTGTGTTTCTATGTGCAATGCCTAGAGATATGTAGAGTAATTAGCATTTGTTTCTTTTCTCTGGAAACATCTGTGCCCATCAAACTCACCACATAATCCCAGAGGGTGAATCCAAGCCTATCCGCCTACACTGTTAAAGCAATATTTCAATTTGACAGAACATTTACAATGGCATTCTTTACTGTGATTATGGATATGACAGTAAAATGGCTCAGCGCATGGCACAGATAACTATTGTCAGCCATGCATAAGTGCTCATAATCACTGTATAGTATCTGCTTAAAAAAAACAACATAATGAATGTCCTCCAAGGTGATGGCAAATTAGATCAGGAAAAGGAGCAGATGACTTCATTTAAATTCAGGCTCAGGGAGGCTCTGAGGAGAAATACCCACAGAACAAACTACAGTCAACGTTCAGCCAATGAGCAGAGCAATTTTAGTGCTGTTTAAACAAGGAGCTTATACTGGCAGTGAAAACAAAACGCAAAGCAGCCAGCCGGTACTCATTCATTTCAAAGGCATGCTGGGAGACAAAAAAGAGCAGAAGCAAAGTGTGGTGGTCAGATCGCAGTAACTTGGCGACTGAGGAAAGATGAGCGGAGTCCATCCTTATGCACGGTGTCCTCTTATGTTATGATGATAACTGTCACTATTGTATAGTGTACAGGCACAGCTTGCTGTCCATGTACTGTATAGATTGTCTAAAATTTAGTCCAAAATGTCAGTAAACTGTAAATTATGCCTTTTAGTATTTCACACAGCCTCAGATGATGCCTTCAAATTGATTTCTCTGTCTGACCAAGAGCCTAAACTCAACTTCAAACAATATAAAACTCAGAAGTGCAACAATTCCTCACCATTTGGATTATATCAATAACAATTAATCCCTAACCAAAATAGTTAATAGCTAAATTTTATGAACAAACCAGTTTTTATATCAACTAACAGCTGACAAAGTGCATGGCTTCTGTAAAAATGACTATTTTAAATCTGAATTCAGCAGCGCAGAACAGTTAATGTAAATTTGCAAATAAGAGCAGTTGACAGCAAGCTCTCAGCGCACAGGAAATTATAACATAAGGAAATAAATGACGATAGTGACAGTACATCTGAACTACTCAAGAAACTGAATTCCTGTAAATCACTTAAAATATGTCCTTTAAAGAATTTATATCAGGCTCTTTTTACAAGTTTTTAAAACTATATGCATTTTAGATTTCTACCAGAACATGTTTGCAGGATTTAATGTGCAAAAAGCACGTTAAATCCTTTAGCTTTATTTTTCTCATGCTGTCTGTCTGAATATACCTGTTTTCAACCTTTCAGCACCTGTTCCTTTTAAGCTTCCCACCATTGCAAAGGCAGTTCTCAAGCTGTGGGTGATGTTTTTATATTGCAATGTATTGTCTTTGCACATTCACAAGGCCAACATAATGTGTTATGTGTATTATGTGTCGTACCAACACAAATGAAGACAAACCAAAATATGAGCTTAAGAGGCCAAGCTGTGGTGGTGGTGGGAGTTTCTAGCGGGTCAGTGTCACAGAGTAAATTGTGGGGTGTTGCATCACTAAATGCAGCATTCTCAAAAGAATATTATTGGTTAGTTGAAACAAATGAGAGCTTCACTGCAGGAAGAGACATGTTCTTTCTCTGTATTTGAATTCACCATAAGGCTAACATCTATAATCAATGTGAGCAGAGGTGTAGTTGCTATGGTGGCACTTATGTGTAATCAAACCCAGGCAGTCAAACATTTCCACGATTCAGAAATGATTCAGCACAAAATAATTTTCGTCTTTCACAGTGTCATGTCTGACTTTCACGCTTTAGCTCCCTTTACTCCCTTACGACATGTGCACTGTAGTATCGCAAAATAACCTGTACCTTTTTGTGACAGGCTGTGTGGAAGTCATGGTCATTATGGCCTACATACTCCATCGATGTAGGTAGAAAAGAGAGTTCCCCTGAGGACTAACAGCAAGCCACACACCACCATCATGCAGCCTGAGTGAGTCAGCTTCCTTCCTACAACCAGTGGAAGCAGTGAGTAGGAAACCCCCTTCAGGCTGCTGAACCGGTTATGTACTCAGTAGGGTGTGTGAGTTTGACTTTGCAGGTGCGCCTTTGTTGTACCTGCATGCTTTGGTGACGTATAGTAGTCAGACAAGGGCATCTGGAACAGGTTGTGGTATATTTTACAACATCACACACACTATTTCAAGTCCATCCATTTTTTTTACCACTTATCCTCATAGGGTCGCTGGGGGCTGGAGCCTATCCCAGCTGTCTTAGGGCGGAAGGCAGGGTACACCCTGGACAAGTCTCCAGTTCATCACAGGACACATAGAGACAGACAACCACTCACATTCACACCTACGGTCAATTTAAATTAGCCAACTAACCTAATCCCCATGTATGTTTTTGGATGGTGGGAGGAAACTATTTCAAGTCATTCTGTAAAATTTAAAGTCACGTTTCTCCCTCTGCAAGATAGTCTCATGAAATATTCGTATGGTATCATACAAAGGTAAGGCACAGATTTTCATGCATATGTTACAAATGACTGGTCATCATGACCGATCAGCTAATGTGCGAACCCCGAAGAGAACCCGGAAGCGACAGCCTTAAAAATGCTAGACATTCCTTTCACTGTCAGACGGAACCGTAACATTACAATACGCATTGAAATACGCCCGACAACACTTCCAGTGATGGTTAGGTTTAGGGATAGGATTACAGGGTTAGGCTTATGGAAATAAAATGCATATTTCCTACTAGAAATGTGATCAAAATGCACCCAAACTCATAAACTACTCCACTGAAAACGTAACGAATGTCCGCTGAGAATGTAAGGAATGTCCGACATGTTTTCACAGACGGAGCAGCCAGCATCGAACGTCACATGATGTCCGAATTACGTGGGTTATGTACGAATTTCAGTGCAATACTTTTCGTACTAATTTGTAAGAATATTTCATGAGACCAGGTTGCCCTCTGACCTGTGAAAAAAGAACAATACCTAAGACGTGACAGGCAGCGCGCTGTGGCACAAATAAATGAGAAGGTAAATAGACTCACCCAGAGACGAGGACGAGGAGAAAGTGTGTGTGGATCTGAAATGGCTTTATGACGCAGCGCCGAATAACGATCTACAGACCTGTATCTGATTTACAACTACATAGGAAAGTGGCACAAATCAGACTGAAACAGATCTGAATCCATGTGATTTATGCTGTTCACACTGTTATTAAAAAGTCAAAGAAAGATTTGTTTTGGGGCACTTTTGCCTGCAGTGTGAATGTAGCCATAGATCTCATTTTGGGGTGAAGTTATCAGCTATCCTGGTAATGTATCAAGGTCACCAAATAACTAGAAGTGTCAGAAAGGTATAATAGCCTTGTGTCTTCACACACCTCTATACAGTATGTGACACTATGGGTGTCCATCTTCATATTTGCCATAATATGTACAGTAGTACATACAGAGTTTGTTTTGTTTGCTTTCTTTTTACCTTCTACACTTGACCTACCTGCAATTTTTGACACAGACTCATGTTAAATGAGGAACTGGATGTCCTTGTTCACAAGGAAATTGGAGAGTGTCATATTCTCTTTAATACATTATCAGTCCGTATGGTACTATTAAAGGGGAAGTTCTGTTTTTTTACAAATTGGACCTTATTTCTGGGATAAAATACTGCCATTTACTCACCGATTTCACTTTGGAGTCATTTGGAATATTTCTGATGATATTTGGATTTGATGATATCCATTTAACAGGAGTGAATGGGGCACTGATGTAGGCAATAAATGACTCAAACTTGACCATTTCTCAAATGAGAGACGTTTAATAAGATGGGCTACACTATTACTATTCTCATTTAACAGGGCCTGAACTAAAACATAGCATGTATGCATATGAGACAACATCACAAATAAGTATTTTAGTTCAGGCACTGTGAAGGCCAAATAGGTGGGCACTAGGGGTCCTTAGAAAACTATAATACACAGGAAGTAGGCCTGTCTACAGGTTGTGTCATTTACTGGCTGCATTTCAGTGCCCCATTCACTCCTGTTAAATGGATATCATCAAATCCAAATATCATCAGAAATATTCCAAATGACTCCAAAGTGAAATGGGTGAGTAAATGGCAGTATTTATCCCAGAAATAAGGTCCAATTTGTAAAAAACAGAACTTCCCCTTTAATATTGACAGTTATACAGGAAAAATTTTATTCAACCTGTAGAAGTCACTTTATATACTGTGCATATGCTGTATACTGTATTTGTTTACAACTTAATTTAGATGTTATACTCGTCTGCTTTTCTAATAATCACTTTAAGAAACTTTTATTTGGAAAACAAATCAACAAATTGATTGAGTCTTCATTTAAGAATGTTCAATACCCTTTGTAGGTGTGAAAGCCAGTGTGAAGCTAAATGTGTGTCAGGGAGGCAGTGATGATGTATAGCCCTGAACACGCTGATGACAGAGCCGTTATAGCTTTCCTCACTGACTTTATCACATCACTGATATTCAGTATATACCTCATTTCTTGTCACTGCGGTGGAGCAACATGACAAAGTATTGCCATTATTTGCAAAGCTGAATTTCCAGAAGAAAGAAGCGCTGGGGCAGAGTGTTTCCGTTTTTACTGGTGGTACTTGAGTCTGTCATTCAGATCACAGAAGAGAGGCAACAGTTTAATGAGATTTAAATCCCAATAACCCCTGTGCTGGGTAGACATGCTCTAATCCCATCCTCTAATCACAACCAACGAGCACTTCCTATTCCTCTTTCAGAGGTCAAAACAAGTGAATTCATGTGATTTGATGTAAAAACCCAAGACGACAGCGACAGATGCGTCAGGACTCATCAAACTAACACAATGAATCTAAAATTAGAAGACCCACACATTGAAAAGAGTCTCCTCCTCTACTAATTGTTCTTTGCAGGGGTGACAAATGCTATAGTTCAACCACAGACTTCCAAGTAGTATTATATGTTACTGAAATGACCCTAGTCTGCTGGGTCACTGGTTAAAACACTGAGCCGATGGGAAAACTCTGGCCAGGTATAAATGGATGTAACCTCCCTGTCTGTGAGATGCCCTTGTGCAGCAAACTTAACCTGAGCTGCTCTGGCTGAACAGCCAGTAGTATAGGGCTGTGGCTAAATTGGGAACTTCCAGCTGTGAATGTGTGTAACTCTATGAATGTAAAGCAGGGTGGAGCTCAAAGAAACAGCATGCACGCTCAGCAAAAAATCCCTCCCTGGACAGATCAGAAACATTGCCCACCTCACAGTTGCATCAGCATGTACCTGCAGTGTGTTTTAGACTGCGTGATGCTGCTCCTAATCAGAGCAGTCCATATCAGATTTCACAGTGGGCAAGCGTGACTCAGTGTAAGAGCTGGCTTGAGTCCCACAGCATATTTTCCAGACTCACGAATGTGCCTTTGTCCAGAGCTTGGACAGACAGACACATGATAATGGACAAGGTGCTGCATCATATCATATAGGGTCTACTGACTGAATGGGAGCTGTAAAATACATATCTGAGGCAATGTTGGGCTCTGTTGATAATATAGAGAAGAATTAAAGGGTTGCATAAATAAAACCAAAAAATAAAGCCTGCATACTATAAATACAGTGCTGTGTTACATGTAGTTGTATAGCTTACTCTGCATCACCTCTTTATGCTACCATTATGTAACCTTAACCCAGTAGAGGCTGGCTGCTAACCAAATAGTTAACACAAGTAATAATATCAGCTAGTTATGCTAAAGGACGTCTTGATATGATCTATATGTTTTGATTCACACAGGCAGTGATAATACAGCAACAAAGTTAGCAGCAGGAGGGTGGGTACTTATATAAGACACAAAAGCACTTCCTTCCTCGGGTCAGCTCCAGCCACCTTCTCAACAGCCTTTATTTTCTTTGCATAAAGACAACATCATCCCTCCGCTTAAATCATTCACAGCCACCTAGCGAGTCTTTGGAAGGCTGCGCAGCTGTGCACAAGGAGGCCGTCCATTAAGAGTTGATGAATTCACTTTCACAAAAGGACCTTAAAGCCACAGTTCTTCTCGGTGCTGTGTCTCGGTGATAAAAATAGAAATGAGGCAGAATGGACGGATGCTATTTACAGTCTGTCGCAGAAACCGGCCACCTATAGTAGGCCTACTTTTCCCCTGAACATGAGGAAATAATGACATGAATTCCCTCTGCTTCCCAGACACAGTAATTACATCTCATGCACTTATAATTATTATCCTGCCCCATGCCACCACCTGAACTCTGTGATATCACAGGGATATCTGGGATTGCATAAGAAGCCATGCACCTATTCCCCTCAATGTGAACTGTGAGAGGGAAATGAATATTAGTGTGAAACACTAACTGTGGATTATTACAAATGAAGGGTCTATTTACTGAAAATGAAGTGCATCTGTGGATTAGCTATGACTTTAGGATTTCTACATTAAGCGGATAAAGCACCCACACATTTAGTGACAGGGTGGCACCAGTTTGTGTCCCGCTGACCGCTGGCTCCATGTGTCTTTCTGGTGTGAACTGAGTCTGGGTGAGTGGGCACTAACGCTGGGCAAAGACCACAGCAAGTGTCTGGAATGCCTTTGCTTGAGCTTTATCAAACAATAGAGGGCTTATTGGGTATTTGATTTTTTTCCAGATAGCAGGGTCAGAGAACACCTCACTGAGCGTGCACACGCTTTCCATCACCTCTGAGAAATTAACAAAGAAAAGAGAGAGGAATTTAGGAGATAATATTTTGTTATATAACTGCTGTGGTATTTTAGTTTCTTTTGTCGCCTCACAAGCTGAAGATGGACGATGCTTCTGTGTTTGGTCTAGATTTTTTTCCTTTCATTTCTGCATATTGTCATTTACTGGCATTTCACCAAACCAGTTCACATTGTTTAAATGTATTAGACTTAGTTTACTAATCTGGAAGGTAGGACAGAGTGAGATTTTACCCAACCTCATAAGAATGTCTTATTACAGAATGGCGTCCATAGTGGGCGTCTGATTATCCCACAGCAAAGACAAGGTGGACATCAAGCATTAAATATTGAAGTATGCAGAGTAATTCCTTGCCTTCTTTTTCTCTGGAAGAGGATTATTTCATGTCAGTCGTATTGATTCGTCAACAAAGGCGGAAGCTTCTTAAAATGATACGAAAACAGACAGTGATTGTCCCGTTTGTATATTTAAAGTGCCAACATCCTCACAGTCATGTCAGAAAAAATTAACACAAAAAATTTAAAAAATAATCTCGTCATGAATGGCCGCTGATTTGTGCGACCCTCTGGGTGATGTGATTCAAGAGAATTCAAAATTGGGACACGCTGTGTGTCAGAGGAGGGCAGCCTGGAACACCCCAACAGCACATCACTGACATTTACTAAAAGCAAATCATGTCCATTTTATCATGATTAAAGCTCAGTGAACTTTAAGTCACAAATAAGCATCCAGTCAGTTTTTACTCCATCATTGAATATTCTGAAAGGATGTCAAACATAACTAGCAGAAAAGTATTCCTGTGTGCATTTAGTTCTGCACGGACAACACCAGCAAGAGAGAGACGGATCCACTTTATGACAGGAAATGTGGTGTAACAGGGCATCAAATAGATGCATAGGCCCAACAACTGTGATCCAAAAGGGCTTGGCATTTACTGTAGGCATACTTTCCCACACTGGGCGAGTCTTTAAGCCTTTGTTGGGTGTTATAATGTGTCACTGGATAAGCATCCAGAGCAGGTTAGTCTTGCTTGACACACTCAACTAACTACCCAACCCCCCCTTTGACTAAACAAGCTGCACACTGGCAGCCTGAGGCTACCCAGAGGCTACTACAAGCCTATGTGTAAATATTAATCCCACTAAGGTACAAATCTCAGTTTTGTCCCCAGCAACACCACTCACTGTCTGTATCTGAAAACAGATACTTCCTCTTACAGGCACACCTACAGTGAGCTGCAGACAGCTGACAGTAAATAACCTTGCACTGAAATGTCACAGCAGCGTCAGTTTTTTTTTCTGGTTTCAGTAGTAAAGAGTTGCGTTTTGTGGTCAGTTGTTGAATAGCGTCTTAACTCCGGCCTTGTCGAAATACGCGTAAAACTACAGTAGTGTCCTTAACGCAGTCATTCTCAAGATGTTCTTTGCAAACATTTCCTCACGGAAGTCAAGTCACTTTCCCCTCAACGCGTTTGTTTACAAGCACGGCACGGCGGTCACATCTGCGTTTCTTACCGTTTTGAGCCGAGACCAAAGGCAGCATCAAGTTCCCCAAAAGGAGCAGCGGCAGCATCACTGCGTTAGGATGCATTGCTGGGGGCTCGGTGGAGAGTACCAGGGGTCTCGGTCGGACGAATGTGGGAGGAGAGATCGTGTATTAACCACAAAATCTAGAGAGATAGGCCCAGCATAGCACCGACCGAGGATGATTTAAAAAAATATATCTGAAGAAATGTCTCCCTGATTCAGAGACCACTCGATGGGTGACAGGTCCGGGCCAGCTCGGCTCAGGGATGCCGATGATGTGCGGCCATAGGCGGTTGAGGAAGCCTCGTCGGATTGCAGAGGAGAGGTCTTTGGATGTCAGGGAGATTGTCCACGGTGTAGTTCTGAAGACTCAAAGATGCGCAGAGCGATGCGCATCTGCGCTCTGGCGGTCACGGTTCGGTGATTAAAATGAAAAAGTAGCGCATAAATGATTCCCGACGGGAAGTGATGTGGCCGACACATAAGTCTGTTCCAAATAAAAAAAAAAGAGGAACAGATGCTGGTAGGACACCGATGGTAGCAACGACAAGCTGCGCGCGCCCTATGCGCTCATAACCGTGGAGAAATACTCCGGCTCACACGCGCGCAAATATATAACAGTGGATGTAATGGATGGTGTTTGTGAACTCAGGCAGACGGTCATTACGCACATCCTTATGCTTCATTTCCTTGTCCACGGACAAAGTTTTATTTTAATTTTTTTTTCATCACCTGCTATTTAAAAGCTGCTGCTCCACCTGCTCATCCAGTATTTACTGAACTACGATAATAGCTTGCCCTGTGTGATTTCCTCACTCCTTTCTCTTGCAATATTTATGTGAATAGATTGTCAGCTCGTTTATCTCCGGCAGCCACGTCAGATTTATCACAAGCTATGCTATGCAAGCCATGCATTTATACAGGCAATGTTTTTAAAAAATATATTGCAATGGTTATTATGCAGACGAAATGAAATAAACCCAGCCACACAGAGCCTCTCGATACCTCCTCCTGTCGGGTTTTAACGTGAGGAGATTACAATGATGCTCTTGGGCTGGCAGAGGTCATTTATAAATTATGTCATCGCATCAGGTCAGGTGTTCTCAAGCTGCATGAACCACATCCCCTTGAAAGTTCAACATGGCCTCCTGTAATCCTCTCCATCCTTATTCTGTGCTGCTACACGGGCGACCTCATGTGGTCTCTTAAAATAAACTGAGAAGGGTCAACATGCAGCCAACTTTCTTTTTAAATTGCAGATTAATTATTACAACAAATTAACCAAATACACATGAACACTTGAGGCATTTATAACCGTAGTTCAGTGATATGAACTAAAAAAAAACGTTTAACTATAATATTCCATTCTTTTGTGTATTTTAGGGAACCTGTGGCTACAGTCTTTATTGTTATTATTTAATAGCTGATACAGGGCTGCAGCTCCACTGTTTGTTTTTTGCTGTACTACTGCAAAGGGTCAGCCTGTGCTCAGCTGCAGAACAAACTTCCCTCCACTTTACAGCCCTCCCTCCAGTTTGTCCATGAGAGAGCACATTTAAAATGTAACCCCACCTGAAACCACGCACAGACCAATCAGCTGGAGAAATGTCAGAGCAGTCGGCACACCCTGCTTTGTCCAAAACCAATCAGAGTGGAAGTGTGGCATTTTGCCTGAGGGGAAAACTTACCCCTGGATGCGTTAATTACGCATCACTTATCTGTTGCCAATGTGTTCACAACTGTGGACCCTCTGTTGGGCTTTTTGCAGCGGTTGTCTTCATTTCTCGGTCAATCTAGTATGGAAAGTAGACAACAATGGCTCACCAGGCTGAAAAATGAACTTAGCAACAGTCCTCTTGTATCAAATGTGGCTTTTGGTTTTATCCTCATGGGACTAGAGAAGCTGGTGGAGCTGGAGTTTGAGTGTCCTTGCAACCCTACGTGGAACGGAGTGTTTTCCTCAGCCTTCTTCATCATCCCCGCCGTCATGGCCTTCACCCTGATGCTGATCATCCAAGGATGCAGATGTGACACGTGGTGCAGGAAAACTGTGTCCCTCTCCAGTTTCGTGCCCGCGATCGTGTGGCTGATTTTGTTGTTCCTCGATGGCCAGTACTTTGCATGCGCTATGACAGACTGGGAGGGGAGGTTTGTACTAGTTGACAAGGCGGCTCCGCAGAAGTGGTGCGAGCCAATTAGTGAGGGAGATGTCACCCCGCAAGATCTAATGCTCCGCTCACAGCAGCTCTTTGTTTTTTCTCAGGTGAGTTTAATGTTTGATGGGATGAGTGGACAGAACAGTGTGCACACTGCATATATGCATATCCATAATTTATCTCTGTATTAAACTAGTAGCCTATTATAGCTCTGTTATGATAACAAAAATACATTTTCATGTGGATGTTTACTAAACAAAGCTGTTGCTTCACTCTTTTGCACCCCAGGTTATAGGCATAGTCCTGCTCATTTTCATCTGTGTGGGACTCGTAGTGTATGTAATCAGAGAGAGCTGCCATCAAGAGGTGGAGATGCAGGATGCAGATGTAGCTGAGCTCACTGTGCTCAGGATGAGCTCTCTGCGGACCAGGACATCATGAGAGAGGACTGACACCGCCCACCACACCTGCCCTGCTGGCATGGACACTTTGTAAATATCCCTGAACAGACCTTACCATGACTTTTCAGAACTATTGTCAACAAGTGTTGTTTGTACCCCCCCATAAACTGGGCTTGAACAGTCAGTGATGCTGCTCTGTGAAGTTCAATATGGATATTATTGAAGACAGTGTTTTTATTTTTCAGTATTAACCAGTGGATATGTTAAACAGCAACAACTCATTAGTTGTTTACCTGTCTTGGTTATAGTTTGATATGTTGGGGAACATGATTATTTGCATTTTGAGTCATGAGAAGATGGATAGATACCACTGACTGAGGTAGATGTGAAAGTATATAACTGGAACTGGAAATATGTGGGGTGGCCCGATGGTATAGTGGTTAGCACTGTCACCTCCCAGCAGTGTGGAGTTTGCATGTTCTCTCCGTGTCTTCATGGGTTCTCTCCGGGTACTCCGGCTTCCTCCCACCATCCAAAAACATGCATGGGGATTAGGTTAATTGGCTAATTTAAATTGACCGTAGGTGTGAATGTGAGTGGTTGCCTGTCTCTATGGTGGTGACTTGTCCAGGGTGTACCCTGCCTTTCGCCCTAAGATAGCTGGGATAGGCTCCAGCCCCTCCGCAACCCTATGTGAGGATAAGCGGTAGATAATGGATGGATGGAAATAGGTGGGAACAGCCAGCCTGACTCAGCCCAAAGCGACTGTTACCATCTTGAAAGGTTTCATTTGTTGTATCTTGTGATCCGCAAACGTGAAAAAAACATTAATTTGCTGTTTTATGGGCAGTTATGACTATTTGTGTGGAAGCAGTTGCCAGGCAACCAGGAGACACTTTAGGAAATGACTGTAAGAAATAGTCCAGCATATACACCCCCCACCACCACCACCACCACAAAACAGTGAATTAGTTCCATTTCCAACACCGGCTTCACATTTACCAGCCAGAGTGGTATTACGCTTATCCTCTAACTCTCAGTAAGAAGACAAATGTGCATACATCCTAAAATGTCAAACTGTTCCCTTTAAAGTGTTATTTCACCTTGGCACATTGGGTGTGTTTGTGTTTAAAAGTGGAAACCTCCAGGCAGCTAATATTCACGTGACTAATATTAGTTGACTTGTATTATTGTTTGGGGTGTGTGCCTAAATTGAACACGTTGCATCGAGGAGAAATTTCACTGACTTTTGTTTTCCCTCCTGGGTAGCAAATGTCTAATCCTACCTGAGATGATTCAAACTGGACTGATTTTCCTCATGATTTACCTGTTTGACAGCTAGAGATGTAAAAACATGTACATGATGATTTGTATCCTGGCTGCAACCAGCCATAGGATGTAGTCACAAATTCTTATCAGTATGTTTTTTTATGGCTTTGTAATAAAAGAATTTATTTATTTAAGAATTTCTGAGTTTGTCTTAAAGTTTGATTAACTCAGTTGTTTTTACAGGATGTAATCATCTGAATTTCAAATACTACTTTTGAGACACTGGGAATATCCTTTTAACTTTAGGTTTAGACATTTAGTACCTGCTAAAACAAGCCCTGCCAAAAATATGTGCAAGATAACTATACAAAATACAAAGATTATCAGATGAACACCTTGAAACCTGGAGATTCAATGCAGTTTCTGTTGAAACTGACTCATACACCAGTAGAGTAGTTCTGTCTTGTATTTCATGTTATTTACATCATTGCCCAAGTGGCAGTTAAGCTCATTAAGTGTAGAAATTGGGGCAGCCCCTACATGTTTGTCCTGTGGGAGGGCTTATTCAGGACTTCCTGTACGGCCCTGAGGAAGTTGTCATCTTTATCCACCTCGCTCTGCTCATTTTTAGACACAGCAGGATTTCACATTCATCTGCAAACAAATGAAGACTCAGTAACTGGGACTTGAACAGAGTCTTTTCTCTCTTCAGTGAGCAATAAACCGCTCGGACGACCTTGACAGTAAATTGTTCTCGCTCAGAGTAGCCATCCAATCACTCTTTTACTCTCAGAGGTAATTTGGCAAACACTGCAGCATCTCACTTTTTTGCAATACCTATAAAAGTCTCCATGGACGTATCCATATTCAAGAATGAAGGGACAGCTCTGGGAAAAATGGGACAGGGTGACACAGCAGCAACTAGTAATAAGTAACAGATACTAGAGGACACCATTTGTTCCCATAGACAGCTGCATTTGAGCTGATATTTTATGTTACACCTTATGCTGGTCAAGTAATGCTCAGTGTCTTTACAGCCCTTTAAATTACTGATGATGTTACCTATTTTTTTTTATAACATTCATGTTCAACCTCAGTTCATCAAAACTTTTAGAGGCCTTCATCAATACTGTTATTTTGGGATGTTCTGTACTGATTTTCCTAAAATATAATGGAGTCTATTCATCTAAGGATACCCAAACATTGCCTGCACAAATGGGATAATGTTGCTGCTTGTGAAGGAAGAACTACATTTAATTACTTGATATATTGCTGGATACTTTAACCTTTTATTTGTTGACAAAAAAAATCTCATTAATAACTTGGCTGTGTACAGTAACTGGTGAAATAATGTAGTAATATTTCTGTCTGAAAATGGAGGGGTTTTCATAACATACTACACACACTAGGTACAAACTATCACCGGTAGCAGGGATATTACTGGAATTCAGTGCAGATGTTCATGCCAAAAATAATTAATTTACCTTGTTGTTTCAGATGAAGGAGGTGATGGAGCAAACATCTGTCCTGAAATGCTGAGCATCTCCTGCCCACTGTACTCATCAAACACAGGGTTATCCTCTTTAAGATGAATTAAAATAATACATTTAAATACAGATTCTATACAAAGAATGTCACAATGTTGTTTGAATACTTGAAAAAAAATAGTCAAAAAATAAGAATGTCATACAACATTATTATACTGTACTTTTGTATGCAGTTTGTCTAGAATTACATATTTTGTACTTAAATGGATATCACGTTCGTCATTTAATATAAATTAAAGGAATTTCACACTATGACTAGCTAGCCATACTTTTCACAAACTGGCAACTATATAAGCTGCTAAAATCAGAGGGGCATCCCCTTTATCTCTAATACGCTCTGTGTTTATTAAAAGAGCATCTCTTTCTCCTTTCCTTTTCGTCCATATCATGTTATGAGTTAATACTTAAACAATGCTCTTTGGTGGATTATTTGCTTGTTGAATTACAGGAGAAGCTTGGACAGATTCAGAAAAGATGATTATTTTAATTTTATCAGCTTGTTTGATCATTAGTTATGGCTGCGTTAGTTTCCTTGATTTCTGCTTCATGACCTGCCAGCACGTCTCTGACAATGCATTTCAGGCAGTTTGTCCAAGGAGAGTATTTCAACAGCCCTAGTATATATTGTACGCCAACAACTGTGTCAGTAATTGTTTGTGCATGTGACAATAAAGAACCTTGACCCTTGAATGTGTCACAAAGCTGGTGCATCAGTATATTTACAAGAGTCTTTGTGAACTGTAACTAGTGCACAACATTGGATAGCATCTTGAGTCCCATTTATTTTAATTTTGAGCTTTAACAGTTATTGTACAGTAAATAATTTGTCTGTCCCGTAAAGCCATAATTTCTCAAAACACAAGGGCATTGCAGCTTGCTCAAACTGCAGGAAATAGTGCGCATTTGGTGCACTTGTCCATATTTGTGGCAGCAGGACAGTGGATGTGCGATTGAGTCGTGTGCTCTTTGTGATGAAGGAGCATGTCACCCAGTGCATGACAAAGAAGCTGTCTGTCCGTCCATCCATCCATTTTCTACTGCTTATCCTCACATAGGCTCATGGGGGACTGGAGCCTATCCCAGCTGTCTTAGGGTGAAAGGCAGGGTACACCCTGGACAAGTCTCCAGTTCATCACATCATAATTACGTTCATATTTCCTCTGCTGACACAAAACTGAGAGTTCAGGTGTTTTCATACAGGATGTTGAGGCAGACAAAAGCCAATCCTTTTAACAAGGTAAGGTTTATTTAACATGACAGAATGCACACTGATCACATTATACCACTGGATTACGATCAGGACAACACAAAGAGGCTGACTGGTATCAAAGCAACGGTCAGAGAAAACAAAAAGGGTGCAAGAGAACAGACCTGGTTTCTCCTCAGTGGCTGCTTGGACTTCTGGGAGCTCGTCCCCGGGAAGCTCGGTGTCTCCCTGAGACACAAACAGAGCAGACTGAATACATGGAAGGGTAACCCTGCTCCTCTGAGCCTCTAACGACGTTTCAGTTTTAAGTTTAAACACACAGTTCCAATAAAAATGTGAATTTTAGTGTCAAACCTCATAAAGAGTAAACACAGTCATGGAGATGAGACCGACCTGAGTTATAGTCTCCAGCACAGCATCTTCCTCTTCTTGAGACAAAGATCCTGCAGCATCTCGTCTATTTACTGCAGAGACACAACAAGCTCTCAGTAAACAACAATAAACTGGTTCATACTGTAGATCAGAAAACAGTCCTGTGTGTTTGACATCAGCTCACCCTTTGGTAGCTTTATGAATAAAAGAGTTTTTCTTTGTGGGGTCACTTCTTAGCCCAAAACTTTAAAAAACCCTCTTGGACCAGCTGGACAAAGCTGAAAACAGGCTGCATGTCACAGGAGAGATGTGATGTGAGATTGTGATGCTACAAATATATGGCAATTGCTTAAACTGCCCAATAGCACATAAATTTGTACTTGTATCAATTGCAGTTGCCGCTGCCGCGGTGAAAAAAAAAATCAGTCACTTTGGGGAAGTTTGATATCAGCTTTCTGCTGTCCTCCTTCTCTTTCCTTTTTTTCAGCACCGCTGGGGTAACTTCTTTCCATTGTCTCTTTTCTTCCTTTCACTTCTCCTCCGTTTTCTTCTCGTCTCTTCTGGTTTGCGCCGTTTGTTTTTGTTTCGCTGCTATCTTCCGGGATCTTTTCTGCACATGCGCAGTAAGATGGACTAATCCAATGTAGTGGGAACTCAAGGGGGGGGGCGAGACACACATAATACGATAAGCTTTCTGCTGGCAATTTTGAAATAGATTTTAATCAAAAACATAATTAATATACATAAATAAGTCAAACTTCTATTAACCATAAGTATATGAGGAGTTTCAGGCGGCCTTCAGAAACTCGGTGCCCTAGGCAACCGCCTAGTGTTGCCTAATGGTAAGACCGCCATTGAGTAACTCTACCAGGAAGGTGCAGCGATCCACTGAACGAACCAATGAATGACTGAATGAGTGAGTCCCGCGAGGAGGAATTAGAATAGAAATAGAAGTGGGGTAGGAGCAAATGCTGAGTGAAGCCAATTGCAACAAAGGCACACACATCACAGTCCTCAGAGACAATAAATATATGTATGTATAGAAGTGAAAAAATGTGAGCTATATAACACTACAAAATTAAGGTAAGGTGGTGTAGTAGACAAATAGAGTTTAAATGAAATGTATAGGTGTGGGGGCGCTAACAGAAGTTGGTGATGGGGTATTGCACTAGTAAAGTTTTGCACATTCATCAGATAATTAAAAAACAGATATTGCACATGTGATTAGGAGAGGTTCATTTAATCAATAGATCAAATCCATAGATTTAGATTTGATCTATTGATTAAATGAGAGGGTTTTCTCCTGGTGCTCAGGTATTTCCATCCATCCATCAATCTACCTCTTATCCTCACATAGGGTCACGGGGGCGGGGGGCAAGTCTCCAGTTTATCACAGGACACATAGAGACAGACAACCATTCACACTCACAGTCACACCTACGGGCAATTTAAATTAGCCAATTATGGGAGGAAGGAAGAGGAAGGAATGGTGGGAGGAAGCTTGCGTACCCAGAGAGAACCCACACAGACAGGAGAACATGAAAGGCAGAAAACAAGCCAGAAATCGAACCTGGTACCTTCTTGGTGTGAGGTGACAGGGCTAACCACTACACCACTGTGCCGCCTGCAGATGTTTATGCCAAAAATAATAAACTTACCTTGTTGTTTCAGATGAAGAAGGTGATGGAGCAAACACCTGTCCTGAAATGCTATGTGACGATAAGAGATAGAAAATGGAAAGATGGATCAATAGATTTGATCTATTGATTAAATGAGAGTTTTTTTCCTGGTGCTCAGGTTTTTTCCCCAAATATATTAATGGGACACTCTAAAGAGTAACCTAATATGTTTTAAAAATAATTGATCATTTAATCAAGGTGATTAAATGAGAGGGTTTTCTCTGGGTATTCAGGTTTTCCCCAAATATTTTAATATATATTTTTAAAAAAAAACAGTCGTGATAGACGGTTCAGTGGTCAGAGTGTGGTGGGTTTTTTTTTTTGGTTTTTTTTTAAACAAAGTCTTTATTGGCATTTCAACATACGATCACAAGTATTGTTTGGCACATATTACATTACAAGTTTAAATCACAACAAACCAGAACACATTCCCACCCATATCCCACCTCTTCCAATCTCGCTCTTAAAATCTACCTCAGAACGAGGGTCAAGTCAACATAAAGCTCATGACATACATATAGGCCAGTGGTACCATTATCAAAGAAAAAAGGTGATAAAATAAAATCATTGAGAAAAGAAATATACGTAAGGAAATTTATCGCTATAAACCTCCACAAGCCTCCAGTGCCTTGAGGTCGACCTCGTTCTGTGTCTATTCTGTTCTCTTCTGTCTTTTAATCCTGTAGAAGCTCCCCTTCTAAATCTCCATTTCTAATAAATTGTCTGAATAGTTTCCAAATTTCCTCATAAATATCTAATTTGTTTTTCAAAATATGTTATTTTCTCCATAAACATGCACTCTGACATCTTCTTCATTCAGGCACCAATTGTTGGTACAGTCATTGTTTTCCAATTAAGAGCTATCATTTGTTTTGCCTGTGATATAGCAAAATGTATAAACCTGTATTCTTTTTTCCTCAAATTAATATCTGTTGGATACAAATGTAATAACACCAACTTAGAATCCAGTGGAACAGATAAAATGATCATAATTTTGTTGATCACCTCCTTCCAGAATTTCTTGATCCTGTCACACTCCTGTCTATTCCAAACAGGAAGCTGGCCATTTTGTTTCAACTCATTATTTTGGGGTGATTTCCAAATTGAACCGTCAAATGGCTTTGATAAACTTGTATCATCATGAAAGTTAATACACAGGTCAAGGGTAACGACCTCTAACATCTGATGGGGGCCACGCCCACGGCTGGGGCAAAATGGCTCCATAGCGCCCCCTTGAAATTTTCAAAAAACCCTCCTCATAGGGGTTTTTATGGAGTTGGCACATAAAACTCGGTACACATGTAAGTTGACGAGACGCACAAAAAAAGTCTCTTGCACCAATTGTCTATTCGAAACACTGAACCATTGAATGGCTGTAACTAACTTTGTGTATTGTCTGAATCGCTTGACGTTTATTGCCCCCCTACTCGCACCACTGTCGCCATCTGATGCTTGACCGCGACATACCGTGAGGACCCTTCATAACCGCTTGCGGTTTTCTAGATTTAAATCACATTTACTTTGTGTTTTCAGGCACACAGAGCATAAACACCTTATTAGAGCAGCAAAAGTTCCCAGAATTATCAGCACAACTCCAACTAAGAAGAGCACCACATCCACAGAGTGGTAGGAATACCAGGGCATTCTGTAGGACTCATTCCTCAGGTGAGCTGCACCTTTGTGTCTCATGACAAACTCTATCCAGAAGAGGGCGGTATCCAGTGGCTTCATCGGCTGATCTCTGTGCAGCCTGGAGAGTCTCTGCATGTTCATCCTGTAGGAGGGCTCGGTCAAGACTTCCTGAATACCCTGAAAGAAGATGTCTCCGTTCATAGTAAAAAAATCAATTATCTTCCCAGCACCTCTCACATCAATTCTAAACAGATTATCACGCTGATCGAAAATCAGTGGAAGTCCTAAAATAGGGACTCCGTGGTAAATAGCTTCTTGAACTCCATTTGTTCCTCCATGAGCCACAAACAGTTTCATCTTGGGATGTCCTAAAAGGTCATTCTGTGGCACCCAGTCCACTATTAAAGTGTTGTTACCCACAGTGGCTGGTCTGACACCTTTATATCTCCAGATGACTTTCTGGGGTAATTTAGCAAAAGCTGCAGCGATCTCTTCAGCCAGGTCATGAGGAAGCTCTCCAATTAAAGTTCCCAAAGACATAATGATGACCCCGTGCTCTCCAGAACTCTGCACAAACTCCTCCAGGTGGTCAGGAAGAGGTTTTGCAGGTTTACACTGGAACCCACCCATGTAGACAACATTAGGCATGGTGGGACGAGGGAACTCAAACACAAAGTCCACTCTCATGAGCCACAGGTCTGCAGCTTGAAACAGGGATAAAAAGTCTACATCTGGACCTAAATATTTTTCAACTATGCCAGCATAATGTGGTAAAACACACCGTGAAATTTGAAACTGTGTGAAGCCAAAAGCAATTACATTGAGAAGTCTTTCAAGAAAGCTCATTTTGTCTGAAAGCTCAGTGCCTGTCATTGGAACATAAGACACAGGAGAAGGTGCAATTGAAAAATGGCCCTCACCATGACTAGTCCATCTGACATTGAAAACAAGAGGTAACTTGAGGTAGTGGGCAAGTATAACACCCCCTGGTATAGCAGGGTCTGTGAGGACGAGGTCATAACTGGCATTCTGTAATGATAGTATAAGATCTTTGCTTTCAAAAAGCATCTCCAGGACTTTGCTTGCTTGCACATGCAACTCAGAGGCCTTTTGTGATTGTTCCATTTCAAATTTAAAACGTGTCCAGGCAGATTTCCCTTCCCTCTGGATTTCCAGCAACTGGGCAACAAATGTGGTTGCAAAGTCTTCATCAAATCCAAACCCCATATTGAGTGTAACTGAAGTATACAATGGGGAGGTTTCCTTGATGTACCAGCTGTCTGTTGATCGCAATACAGTAACCTGGTGGCCCCTTGAATGTAGTTCCTCAATGATGACTTTCATGTTCACCCAGTGGCTTCCATCTAGAGGATACACAAGAACCTTCCCTCCATAAACCACAGTTGGACAGAGGAGGAAGATCCAGAGTGAGATCCAGACCCAGGGCAGATGCATTTTTATTTTATAGCTGGGGAGAAAACACGTAACTAATTAAAAAATGCATTTTCAAGTGTTTTTCTTCTCAAAACACGACATTTACTTAAATATTAATATCACATATGCTATTTATTGTCCATCCAGCAGACTCCCACACTACAAGAAGTGCTGATTACCGTCGTTACCATTTCCAGTGTCATCACCATACATCAATAACTAATTTGCAATATTTTGCACAGCAAAAAGAAATATTCTATTCTATTCGACTCAAAAACATTTTATAATTGAAAACAGTTTTTATTTTTAACGCATTAAGTGCCAGCAGTTTTTGGCCATTTTGAGTAATTTTTTGTACTATGTCTCTGAAAACACAGAATAGCTCAAATGAAAGAGGAGACTCTTTATCATATATTATTTTATCATGGAAAAAACATTTTTTTCACCTTGTTCCATTCTTGTTTTATCTGGAGGAGAGTAGAGGCCACTTTCACCAAAATCACCACTTTTTGTCCAGATTCTGTTTTGCTCTCTAATCTTGATCACTTCCTGCTTTGATCTCTGTTGCGTATACCATCTCTTTATGCTCCAACTACAAATCCCTGAAGACCCAATATTACTCACAGGCTGTATATATATTCACCAATACCACTCAAGCATTGGATTTTAAATGACGTATAAATATATCAATGGCACTTAAGGAGTTAAAATAGTTGTTGTCTGTATCATCTGCTACACACAGTTTATGAACTGGAGAAAGGTATTGCATGCCAATTTGAAATTATCAAAACATAGCAGTTCCAATAAATAACTATCAGTCATTTACATTGGCAAAACAACAAAAAAAAGTTGGCATTACCTTTTGGCATCCAGTGTATTTTGTTCAATATTCTCCTTTGCTGGAGAGCAGCACATGTGCTAGTCCTTCCAAGTTCATAGAGCAGGACTTTGATCCTACAAGTCCTCCAACACACAGGTGATAAGAAAGTACAAAGGGGGGGAATAGTTGTGCTTACTTTGTTTATAGTGGAGGCACGACTCCAGTAAGTGATACAGTAGTAGGAGTAGGAGTAGGTGATTAGCCACATAAAAGGTTCAGTGTGATAACATTTCACTTTAAAATGTTGACTTTATCACGATCCTACAATTAAGTCCCCAAGTTCCTAGTTTTGTTGTGTGGTCTACAGTGCTCAGGTGTATGTTTTGTTGTTTTCTGCAATGTGTCATTTTTTTTTAAAAACTGAAGAAATGGCTGGATGATAACACCTGCTGGCTGGTGAAGGTTCCAACAAATTCTCATTCGATTCGTGGTTTAATACATGCATTTCAAACATTAATCTTGGTTGGGTCTATTTTTACTCTCACAATTTCCGTATTATGTTCGTATTATTTATATTTTATCTTCTGGTATATCTATTATCTATTAGACATTTACTGTGAGTTCTCAGACTGATCACATACAGATCCAATAACATGACTATTAAAGTAAAACACACTTTGGTCTTGCTAGTTTGTAGTCAAACCTGCTAGTTGCATTTAATTTCTTTAATGGGACCATTGCTCTATAAAACTTCGAGGAACTTGCAGTAAACTCAAAGTACAGATCAAAGTAAAAAAAAAAAAAAGAAGTACTCAGCTAACCAGAAGTGTCAGGCTCCAATATGTAACTCAATATCTTTCCTGGTTAGTCAGATTTCACTTTTCTTTTCATACACAATCTGCAGCATGACCATACTACACTAGCAAAAAACAACAAAATAAGTAGAGCAATCATTAGTAAGAGCAGTATGACATCCACAGAGTGGTAGGAATACCAGGGCATTCTGTAGGACTCTGTCCTCAAGTGAGCTGCACCTTTGTGTCTCATGACAAACTCTATCCAGAAGATGGCACGGTCCAGTGGTTTCATCGGCTGATCTCTGTGCAGCCTGGAGAGTTTCTGCATGTTCATCCTGTACGAGGGCTCGTTCAGGACTTCCTGTATAGTCTTTGGAAATACTACCCTGTCCAATTCTGCAACATCCATGACCTCTGCAACGCCCTTTGCTCTCAGTCTGGAGAGGTTGTCAGCTTGGTCAAACACAATAGGAATGCCCACAATGGGAACTCCATGATATATGGCCTCATATATTCCATTTGTTCCTCCATGACTTATAAACAGTTTCATTTTTGGATGTCCTAAAAGGTCATTCTGTGGCATCCAGTCCACTATTAAAGTGTTGTTACCCACAGTGGCTGGTCTGACACCTTTATATCTCCAGATAACTTTCTGGGGTAATTTAGCAAAAGCTGCAGCGATCTCTTCAGCCAGGTCATGAGGAAGCTCTCCAATCAAAGTTCCCAAAGACATGATGATGACCCCGTGCTCTCCAGAACTCTGCACAAACTCCTCCAGGTGGTCAGGAAGAGGTTTTGCAGGTTTACACTGGAACCCACCCATGTGGATAATGTTGGGCATGATGGGACGAGGAAACTCAAACACAAAGTCCACTCTCATGAGCCAAATGTCTGCAGCTTGAAACAGGGAGAAGTAGTCTACATCTGGACCAAAGTAGCGGCTGGACAAGGCAGAATAGTGTGGCCCAACTACCTGTTTGTATAAATGCATCCTCATGGTGTAAAAAACAATGTTTTTGACCCTCTCAATGAAAGTCATTTGATCTGATAATTCTGAAGGTGGGAGTGGGACGTAGGAGAGCGGAGAGGGTGCAACAGCAAAATGGGCTTCGCCATGGACAGTCCATCGAGCGTTAAACACTAACGGCAAACCGAGATAATGAGCAAGCATCACCCCTCCTCCATTAGCAGGGTCTGTCAAAACCGCATCATACTTGGCGTCTTGAAAGGACTTCATTAAATCTTTATTTTCAAATAAGTACACAACCACCTCACAGACTTTCTTGTGAAGTTCAAAGAACTTGTCTTTCAACTCCATGTCTAAAGCAAAACAGGCCCACGCTGACGCCTTGCTTCGTTTGATTTTAATCACTTCAGAGACAAAAAGACGAAAGAAATCCTCATTTGCACCACCAGCAATATCCACTGTGACGGTGTTGTAATGTGGCGACGTTTTACTGATGTACCAGCTGTCTGCAGCCCGAATAACAGTCACAGTGTGGCCCCTCAAGTGCAGCTCCTCAACAAGTACCCTCATGTTCACCCAGTGGCTGCCGTCATGTGGAAATACCAGAACTTTCCCACTGTGGGCAGCTGGAATAATGAGAGCCAAAAGGGAGACGATGGAAAGCAATGACAAAAACATCTTCTTCTTAAAAGTTGCAGTCTGAAAAACAAGCAGAACAGGGGGAAAAGCAGAAGCTGTCACTTAAGTAATCCAGGAAATGTGTGCACAAAAGGCAGATGATACACCAGAACGCCCACAACAGAGAGCTACGATGATGTTCCTCTCAGTTGTCTCTGTTATTGTGGAAAAATTCCTTCTGACAGCCCTCACGTGGATGTAGCACATGGAGCCTCGCTCAGGAAATTAGAGTGCTGTTCGGTGCCAAGTGCTTTGCATGCATGCTGCATTAAACCCCAGTCTCCCTTAGCTGGGGTGTTTTTAAAACCAGAACTTTACAGCAAAGAATTATTCAAGAGCTTCCACCTAAAAGAAACATATAATCCCCGTGTAACAAATCCCATGCACGTATTTTCCTATTACTCAAATGTCTAATCTTTCAACAATGGACTTAATTCCATAACATTAGCTGGCATTGAAGCTAGAAACAAATATTTTCATTTCAGTACAGAAAAGCTGCTCATATCCAAAAAGACCACTTACTCTGTTCTTATAAAAATGAAATCTTTAAATGTCAAGATTAGTTTAAACATTCCCGGCTCTCAAAACAAAGTCGCTTGCCAGATATTTAAGACCTAAACAAAAGCAGACCCGTGAGGAGTTTTAAGTTGAACCAGAGTGGCTATAAAACACTTCCTGGTCTCTTTTGTCCCACCCACAAGACAGAGGATTGTTGCAAAAGATTATTTTGTCCCTTACTGGAGGAGCTTAGTCCTCACAGTGCCTGAGCGGCAGCGTATCAGCAGGAAGGAGTTACTGTATAATGGACATATTGTACATGCAATGCAGTCTATACAGTATATGCACTATATAGTTATTGTTATTATTGTTGTTATCCACTTTTTTTTTTCAAATTTATTGTTTTACAAAAAAAAGGCAGAAACTATAGAATTCCTGAACAGAAAAATGTGTTGTTATTCTTGATTAATTTCTGACTTCTCAGAGAATTTCAGTGGCTCAAATTTAGATTTAAAAACATTAATTCAGTTTAAATTCCTCACTTCTGTTCAAAATGGTGAAGCACAGGTAACTTAGTGAGAAATAAAGAGTTCCAGTTGAAGCTCTGAAATGATGCTGGAGGCTCTTTGAGACCAGTAGGGCAGGTAAACTAAGGAATTTGTTTAGCACTTACCGGCCACTTTATTAGGCACACCTAATCAGTTACTTGTTAACACAAATAGCTAATCAGCCAGTCACATGGCCACAACTCAAGGTATTTAGCCATGTAGATGTGATCAAGACAACTTGCTGGAGTTCAAACTGAGCATCAGAATGGGGAAGAAATGGAATTTAAGTGACTTTGAATGTGGCATGGTTACAGCCTGGTCTGAGTATTTCAGAAACTGCTGATCTGCTGGGGTTTACAGAGAATGTGGATCATCTGATATCACCAAGTACTTAACAGTCCTGGACAAATGTCAAGGTTTTTAGAGTTAGGGTAAGGATTAGGATTCGTGGTTCAGGACTAATGTGTCAGCTGTCCAGGACTGTTAATCACTTGGTGATATCAGATCGTGCCAGAGAATGTATAGGCTATTTACTGTTGAGGCAGGGCTGTGCATGGGTGTATTCAAACCACTTCCTGACTTATCTATTTATTTTGCCTCGCCCATGACGACAGCTTGGCTGAACTAAACAACATCAGATTATTGTGTCTTTACTGAATGTTCACTCATCATATTGCAATGAGGAAAAACTCAAACGTAATCTACAGAGAGGTGCTTCTTAACTACCAATCTGAAACTACAACAACATGATCAAGCTGGAAAACTAATCAAGATAAATAGAACTCACTCAGTGGATTCTTCACTCGTGACTCTCACTTCACACTGAGCTCTGGATCTGTAATCAAAGGCAGACACTGCTCACACCTTTGTCCTCATAGTACCCGCACAGACCTGTGCACCTTTGACTCCACCTCTTGGAAAACATGTTTATGTTTAGGTCAAGTCAAACATCAGGCTATGAAAAACAGGTATAACAGAGTAAAGTACACCTACCTACTACCTACCCTTGAAAGTAGTGATGTGTGCTTTCACTATCTATTTAGTTTGACTGTGAACAAATTGATTTATTATCAATAATTATAACTCACCATTTACAGGCCTCTCAAACATTTCCTTTTCAAATGTTCCATGAAAAGTGCAACCATCAAAGGCTGTGGCTCAGCATGGCAGGAGCACATTCAAAAGAGGTATGCTTATCACACAAGCCAAAGCAGCAGCACCTGAAGCTGATTGCCATGACTGACGTCAAAACAAATACGCTGGGTAAAATGGCTCATGGCACACAGAACAAAAACTAATGCAAAAGTAAGGAATGATTCAGAAAACTCGATATACAAAGCATATAAGACCATACAAAGTATATGAGACCATTGGTCATGCAGATAATTTACAAAGATATGATAAATCAGAAGGTTACGGTCATACCAACCTCTATGTGCCCGATTTCATCTGATCTCGGAAGCGAGGGCGGCACGGTGGTGTAGTGGTTAGCACTATCGCCTCACAGCAAAAAGGTACTCAGTTCGATTCCCGGGCCCGGGGCCTTTCTGTGTGGAGTTTGCATGTTCTCCCCGTGTCTGTGTGGGTTTTCTCTGGGTACCCCAGCTTCCTCCCACCATCCAAAAACATACATGGGGATTAGATTAATTTAAATTGACCGTAGGTGTGAATGTGAGTGTGAGTGGTTGTCTGTCTCCTTGTCTGTGTCCTGTGATGAACTGGAGACTTGTCCAGGGTGTCTGTGTCTGTGTCCAGACTTGTCCTAAGACAGCTGGGATAGACTCCAGCCCCCCTCCGACCCTATGAGGATAAGCGGTAGAAAATAGATGGATGGATGATAAATCAGAATGGAAACAAGTTTATTGCCAGGTAAATTTGCACAAACAAGGACTTTCACTTTGTATCTCAGTGCATGACATGTAAACATTAAAACACAGTGCAGAAATAAGAACCAAAAGATAATTAAATGATTGAGAATGAATATGGGGTGCATAAACTCTGATTATGTGGAAAAAACATAGACAAAAACAGTGTGTTATTGCAGATAAACAGACAAATTAGATTATTTTATTGTTCCTATTGTTTTTAATTGCTTTTATTTCTTTCTTTTATTATCTATTGTAAAGCACTCTGTTCACTGAAAGGGTTGTTGTAAAGGGCTCATTGCCTATTAACTCTCAAACTGTTACATAAAAAGGCATAAAAATACATGTTCAGTATTTCATATAAATCCTAAAATACATTTATTAATCCAGTTATTGAATATGTAAAATGCACATCCTTTGAATGATGGTCATGTCTAAAAGGTAACCTTTAAACTGTGAACAATTTTCTGCCCAACAATCTCTCTGAACCTTAACCATTTGAGGTCAGTTGGGTTGAGTTTTGCAATTAGTGATGATGATTAGTCACGTTTCACTTTATGTTTACACAACACAGCATACAAACACCTGACAGAAATGAAAAAAGATAAAAGCACGAGCAGCATACCTCCAGCCAGGAACAAAAACACATCCACAGAGTGGTAGGAATACCAGGGCAGTCTGTAGGACTCTGTCCTCAGGTGAGCTGCACCTTTGTGTCTGATGACAAACTCTATCCAGAAGAGGGCGGTATCCAGCGGCTTCATCGGCTGATCTCTGTGCAGCCTGGAGAGTCTCTGCATGTTCATCCTGTAGGAGGGCTCGTTCAGGACTTCCTGTATGGCCTTCAGGAAGTTGTCATCTTTGTCCACCGTTTGGATGGTTAGAAGCTTAGCCCCTCCTCTCAAACGCAGTAAGTTGTCATACTGATCAAAAAACAGGGGCAGACCAACAACTGGGACTCCGTGGTAAATAGCTTCTTGAACTCCGTTTGTTCCTCCATGAGCTACAAACAGTTTCATCTTGGGATGTCCTAAAAGGTCATTCTGTGGCATCCAGTCCACTATTAAAGTGTTGTTACCCACAGTGGCTGGTCTGACACCTTTATATCTCCAGATAACTTTCTGGGGTAATTTAGCAAAAGCTGCAGCGATCTCATTTGCTAGGTCAGCAGGAAGTTCATTTACAAAAGTCCCCAAAGACATGATGATGACCCCGTGCTCTCCAGAACTCTGCACAAACTCCTCCAGGTGGTCAGGAAGAGGTTTTGCAGGTTTACACTGGAACCCACCAATGTAGGCAACATTGGGCATGGTGGGACGAGGGAACTCAAACACAAAGTCCACTCTCATGAGCCACATGTCTGCATTAAGCAACAACTGGTTAAAGTCATTATCAGGCCCAAGGTATTTGTCACATATTTTCTGGTATACTAGTTTAATCACCAGCGCATGTTGTGCCTGGCCTATGATATGCATAACGATATTTTTAACTCTCTGAAAAAAGGTCATCTTATCAGTGTGTCCAGTGCCTGTTATAGGAATATATGATAAAGGTGAAGGAGCAATAGCAAGATGAGCCTCTCCAGCTATTAGCCACCGGACATTATAAACCAAAGGAAGGTTCAAATATTTAGCCAATATGACTCCACTGCCCCAGCAGGGGTCAGTGAGCACCATGTCAAACTTGCTCTCCTTCATGATTCTCATCAACTCTTGGTCATCTAGCACCGCTGATATAAATTCACCCACGGCTGTGTGAGCATCAACAAACATGCCAACCATTCCTACGGCTATGTTAAGAAAACTCATAACAGGAAGAGCCCCCCTCTCAGATTTGAGGTGCTCTCGTATCATTTCTGTGATAAGCTTCTCATCTAAGCTCCTCTCCACTTGAACTGTATATGTATTGTAATGAGAGGCTTTCTCTTTAATGTACCAGGCTTTGCTGGATCGAATAATAGTTAAATTATGTCCTCTGGAGTGCAAAGCTTGTAGTAGAACATCCATGTTTACCCAGTGGCTGCCCTCAGTGGGAAAGACCAATATGTTGCCTCCTTGGCAGGCTCTGGGAATGAGGACGAGCAGCAGCAAAGCACTGCAGCAACAGATCAGCCTCATCTGAAATGAAAACAATGAACAATCAATTGACTTTGGCAGAAAATATCATGAAAATGGAAATGGTTTTAAAATGCACAATCTTAACACTTGTATGCTGTATGAAACATAGGGTTATCTTAGAGCTGTATTTGGCAATCCTGTACCCTTTTCCAGCCAGAGCCTGACTTAGCACCAGTTATTTGTGTTTCCACAGCTTAAGCACTGGCCCCTCATTCTTGAAACTGGGGCCAGCCAAGCACCAAGTCTTTGCTGGTCCAGAGCTAAGCACTGATTATGTCAGGGACTTGGGGCAGGGTTACTGTGACCAACAAGACCAGAGTAAATCAAATCAAATCAAATCAAATCAATTGAAAGCACTCCTGGGACACACAGAAGTTTTGCACAAACTGTTGCACTCTTACCCTTTTTCCACCAAAAGGAACCTGGTGCTAGTTTCATGCTGGTGCTTAGTTGGTTCAACTTTGCGTTCCTCCTTAGCACCGGTCGTTTTTCCACTGGCAAGGAGCTCAGTCAGAGCCACATCATTAGGTCACTGCAAAACGTCAGTACATCACTGCATTTTTGTTTTCACCCGGCAAAGCTTGTGAGCAAACAAAGACAGATTTTGAGCAAGCAAATGCACGAGCAGGAGAAACACTGAGACTCAGCAGTGACTGTGGCACGAGCAAACATAAATTTAAATTAAAGTTTTAGGCACCAGCACTAGCACCAGGTTCCTTTAGGTGGAAAAGGGGTATTGGAGAGCTAGCAAGACTTGAAAGTGGCACCTCCTCTAAGCCTCCTCTAAGCTCCACCCCTTCCCATCAGTTCTCTGTTCAATGCCACGCCCCCTCTCCTGCTAACTCAGTATTTGTGCAGAGCAGTATGCTGAATATTTCCGGCAATGGTGCAGCTTGTTTCAAGATGGGTGGCGTGAGAAGGACGAGACATGAAGGCATCTGATTGGTTCTTTCCATTTGGACCGAATGCTAGGGATTGGTCAGAGTTTTTTTTTACAGTCCTGTAGCTGCCACAGAGGTCTGATTCTTTTCATTCCTTTTTCTTAATACATAATGTATTGACTACTCTCAGGATGGAAGGACCATTTCACCAAGTATAACAACAAACTGCTTCTGTACAGGATTACCAACTATGGCTTTAATAGGACAACTAAGCCAAGTCACCAAGTATGTATAATTTCAAAATCGTGAAAAAATAAGCTGGAAGCTCTGAAACCACAGGTAGTTGCAGGTTTGGGTTTATCACATATTGGCCACCTCACTGCTCTAAAAAAAATTAATCATGTGGCTCCTCCAGAGTTTGCAAATGTTATTGGACCAAATTAAGAACCTCAAAACCATTTCTGCACTGCTTTACAGGAGCAGGCTACAGCAGGGCTGAATTGATTACAAATATAAACTCATGTTTATGGAGGTAATAAATCAAGTGCAAGGCAGCATCATGTTCTCACACACTTATAAAAGACTCCTTTTTGCACCCAGAGGAGTCACCACCTGCTGGCTTTTGGAAAGAATGCAGGTTTAAGGCTTCACCCAGAAAAACATTAAACACAAAAATGGTGAAAACAGTTAAACATTAGATTCCAGTTCACAGCTTCTCATTTCCTCATACTAGTAGGAATGTGCGTTTTGTCCTTTTTTATGTTGTGCTCCTGCATTTTAGTTTGTTTTGTTTTTGATGAGTAATAATAACATCTTTGATTTGTTTTGGAAGGAGATGACTCTGGGAAATTACTGCCTTCTCCTACTATATGCAGATTATCTAAATTAAAAGTTGTGCAAAACAGTTATAACGAATAAAATAAACTGACTGTACCTGGTTATATAATACACCACCACTGCAGAGGTCCAGTGTGTGGATCGATCTGGGTCTTATGTCCACATAAACACTGGATACATCTTATAATAGCTTTAAATGAGCTTTTACAGCTAAATCACAAACTGCAGCTGGATTTGAAACACCGCTCATCACTCTTCTCAGATATGCAGAGTCTGTTACAGAGATTATTTTTCTACAAACTGAGCAGTTAAAAGCCATAAAAGGTAACATGTAAATACTGTTAACATGCAGTAAACTCGTATTTCTACCGTCAAACATTTTGAACTAGAAACTTCTCCACTTACTGTGGTCTGCTGTTGTTGCTCCTCCGGACAAGAAAAGTCTCGTTTCAGGGAACTACTTTTTCTAGCGGAAGTGCACTAGCCGGAAAAGGCATGCAGACACCGTGATAAGAAAGTTAATGAGTGACCAGAGATCATTAAACTCACTGATTTATGTTTAGATTCTTACAATCAATCAATCAAACATTTGTCAGCTAAAGACTTAATGCTGTCACATCTGTTTTCAAGTTATATCAAATTTACTGTCATGGCTGAAAATAATGCTGCGAGTCATAATACTGACACAACGTTATCATATACATATATACGTATGTATAAATATACATATATATATATATATATATATATATATATATATATATATATATATATATATATATATATATATATATATATGTATATATGTATATATATATATATATATATATATATATATATATATATATATATATATATATACACGTATATATATATATATATGTGCATTAATCAGCATCTTGATATGGCACACCTGTGAGGTGGGATGGATTATCTCAGCAAAGGAGAAGTGCTCACTATCACAGATTTAGACTGGTTTTTGAACAATATTTGAGAGAAATGGTGATATTGTGCATGTGGAAAACGTTTTAGAGTCGTCTTTGAGTTCATCTCATAAAAAATGGGAGCAAAAACATGTGTTGCATTTATATTTTTGTTGAGTGTGTATATATATATATATGTATACGTGTATATATATGTATATATATATATATATATATATATATATATATATATATATATATATATACTGAGCTTTGTATCTGTAATAAAAAACAGACACTGCTCACGCCTATGTAATGATAGTACCTGCACCTTTGACTCCACCTCTTGGAAAACATTATCTGATAATGAATAAATACATAAATTATTTTTAGGAGCACACGTGCCATTGCAATCAAAGGTCAAATACAGATCCAGATATCCCCACTGGGATCAATAAAACAAAATTGGAGAAACAAAGTATATAAGACCATACTCAGTCATGCAGATAATTTACAAAAATATAATCAATCACAATCAGAATCAGAAACAAGTTTATTGTCAAGTAAGTTTGCACAAATAATGAATATAACTTTGTATCTTAGTGCATGACATGTAAACATAAAACACAATGCAGAGATAAGAACCAAAAGATAAAGTGACTAAGAATAAATATGGGGTGCAAACTCTGATTATGTGGTAAAAACAGAGAAAAAACAGTGAAATATGGCAGTGTAATGGAGAAAACAAAGTAAATTATTTCATTTTATTGCTCTTATTGTTTTTAATTGCTTTTACTTCCTCTCTATTGTAAAGCATTTTGGTTCACCAAAAGAGTTGTTGTAAAGGGCTGTATGAATGAAGAATATTTACATTTTACATAAGATAACATACAAAATGCTGTCATTGCTTGTTAACTCTAAAATTGTTTCAAAAAGGCATAAAACACATGTTATATCAATATCTTGTATAAAATCCATTTTATTAATCCAGTTACAAAATGCACATCCTTTGAATGATAGTCATGTCCAAAAGGTAACCTTTAAACTGTGGACATCTGTGAGAATTTTTGTCCGACAAACTCTCTGAACCATAACCATTCAAGGTCAGTTCCTGAACTTAACAATTTGGTTTTACGTTTTACAATTTGTGATGATGATTAGTCACGCTTCACTTTAGGTTTACACAATGCAGCATATAAACACCTGATTAAAGCAACAAAAGTGCCCAGAATTATCAGCACAACTCCAAATAAGAAGAGAGCCACATCCACAGAGTGGTAGGAATACCAGGGCAGTCTGTAGGACTCTGTCCTCAGGTGAGCTGCACCTTTGTGTCTGATGACAAACTCTATCCAGAAGAGGGCGGTATCCAGCGGCTTCATCGGCTGATCTCTGTGCAGCCTGGAGAGTCTCTGCATGTTCATCCTGTAGGAGGGCTCGTTCAGGACTTCCTGTATGGCCTTCAGGAAGTTGTCGTCTTTGTCCACCGTTTGGATGGTTAGAAGCTTAGCCCCTCCTCTCAAACGCAGTAAGTTGTCATACTGATCAAAAAACAGGGGCAGACCAACAACTGGGACTCCGTGGTAAATAGCTTCTTGAACTCCGTTTGTTCCTCCATGAGCTACAAACAGTTTCATCTTGGGATGTCCTAAAAGGTCATTCTGTGGCATCCAGTCCACTATTAAAGTGTTGTTACCCACAGTGGCTGGTCTGACACCTTTATATCTCCAGATAACTTTCTGGGGTAATTTAGCAAAAGCTGCAGCGATCTCATTTGCTAGGTCAGCAGGAAGTTCATTCACAAAAGTTCCCAAAGACATGATGATGACCCCGTGCTCTCCAGAACTCTGCACAAACTCCTCCAGGTGGTCAGGAAGAGGTTTTGCAGGTTTACACTGGAACCCACCAATGTAGGCAACATTGGGCATGGTGGGACGAGGGAACTCAAACACAAAGTCCACTCTCATGAGCCACATGTCTGCATTAAGCAACAACTGGTAAAAGTCATTATCAAGCCCAAGGTATTTGTCACATATTTTCTGGTATACTAGTTTAATTACCAGCGCATGTTGTGCCTGGCCTATGATATGCATAAAGATATTTTTAACTCTCTGAAAAAAGGTCATCTTATCAGTGTGTCCAGTGCCTGTTATAGGAATATATGATAAAGGTGAAGGAGCAATAGCAAGATGAGCCTCTCCAGCTATTAGCCACCGGACATTATAAACCAAAGGAAGGTTCAAATATTTAGCCAATATGACTCCACTGCCCCAGCAGGGGTCAGTGAGCACCATGTCAAACTTGCTCTCCTTCATGATTCTCATCAACTCTTGGTCATCTAGCATCGCTGATATAAATTCACCCACGACTGTGTGAGCATCAACAAACGTGCCAACCATTCCTACGGCTATGTTAAGAAAACTCATAACAGGAAGAGCCCCCCTCTCAAATTTGAGGGACTCTTGTATAATTTCTGTAATAAACTTCTGATCTAAGCTCCTCTCCACTTGAACTGTATATGTATTGTAATAAGAGGCTTTCTCTTTAATGTACCAGGCTTTGCTGGATCGAATAATAGTTAAATTATGTCCTCTGGAGTGCAAAGCTTGTAGTAGAACATCCATGTTTACCCAGTGGCTGCCCTCAATGGGAAAGACCAATATGTTGCCTCCTTGGCAGGCTCTGGGAATGAGGACGAGCAGCAGCAAAGCACTGCAGCAACAGATCAGCCTCATCTGAAATGAAAACAATGAACAATCAACTGACTTTGGCAGAAAATATCATGAAAATGGAAATGGTTTTAAAATGCAGAATCTTAACACTTGTATGCTGCAGTAAACATAGGGTTATCTTAGAGTTATAGTTGGCAATCTTGGAGAGCGAGCAGGATTTGAAAGTGGCACCTCCTCCAAGCCTCCTCTAAGCTCCACCCCTCCTCCCCCTCCCAGTGATCAGTCTAAAGCCACGCCCCCTCTCCTGCTAACTCAGTATGGACAAGGCATGAAGGCATCTGATTGGTTCTTTCCCTCTGGACCGAATGGCAGGGACTGGTCAGATTATTTTACAGTCCTATAGCTGCCACAGAGATCTGATTCTTTTCATTCCATTTTCTTAATAGATAATGTATCAACTGCTCTCCAGATGGAAGGACTTTAATAGGACTAAGCCAAGCCACCAAGTATGTATAATTTCAAAATCGTGAAAAAATAAGCTGGAAGCTCTGAAACCACAGGTGGTTGCAGGTTTGGGTTTATCACATATTGGCCAACTCACTGCTCTAAAACAAAAATTAATCATGTGGCTCCTCTAGAGTTTGCAAATGTTATTGGACCAAATTAAGAACCTCAAAACCATTTCTGCACTGCTTTACAGGAGCAGGCTACATAAACTCATGTTTATGGAGGTAATAAATCAAGTGCAAGGCAGCATCATGTTCTCACACACTTATAAAAGACTCCTTTTTGCACCCAGAGGAGTCACCACGTTCTCTCCGGGTACTCCGGCTTCCTCCCACCATCCAAAAACATGTATGGGGATTAGGTTAATTGGCTAATTTAAATTGACCGTAGGTGTGAATGTGAGTGTGAGTGGTTGTCTGTCTCTATGTGCCCTGCCATGAGGTGGCGACTTGTCCAGGGTGTACCCTGCCTTCCGCCCTAAGACAGCTGGGATAGGCTCCAGCACCACCACCCCCCCGCGACCCTATGAGGATGGATGGATGGATGAAGGAGTCACCACCTGCTGGCTTTTGGAAAGAATGCAGGTTTAAGGCTTCACCCAGAAAAACATTAAACACAAAAATGGTGAAAACAGTTAAACATTAGATTCCAGTTCACAGCTTCTCATTTCCTTATGCTAATAGGAATGTGCGTTTTGTCCTTTTTTATGTTGTGCTCCTGCATTTTAGTTTGTTTTGTTTTTGATGAGTAATAATAACATCTTTGATTTGTTTTGGAAGGAGATGACTCTAGGAAATTACTGCCCTCTCCTACTATATGCAGATTATCTAAATTAAAGTTGTGCAAAACAGTTATAACGAATAAAATAAACTGACTGTACCTGGTTATATAATACACCACCACTGCAGAGGTCCAGTGTGTGGATCGATCTGGGTCTTATGTCCACATAAACACTGGATACATCTTATAATAGCTTTAAATGAGCTTTTTACAGCTAAATCACAAACTGCAGCTGGATTTGAAACGGATATGCAGAATATGTTCACAGCGATTATTTTTCTACTAACTGAGCAGTTAAAAGCAATAATAGGTAACATACAGTAAACTCGTATTTCTACGGTCAAACATTCTTAACCAGAAACTTCTCCACTTACTGTGGTCTGCTGTTGTTGTCCCTCCGTGCAAGAAAAGTCTCGTTTCAGGGAACTACTTTTTCTAGCGGAAGTGCGCTAACCCGGAAAAGGCATGCAGACACCGTGATAAGAAAGTTAATGAGTGACCAGAGGTCATTAAGCTCACTGATTTATGTTTAGATTCTTACAATCAATCAATCAAACATTTGTCAGCTAAAGACTTAATGCTGTCACATCTGTTTTCAAGTTATATCAAATTTACTGTCATGGCTGAAAATGCTCTGAGTCATAATACTGACGCGACGACACACACACACACACACACACACACACACACACACACACACACACACACACACAGTTGTGTTCAAAATAGCAGCTGTCTAACATGACTAACCGGATCAATCAGTGTTTTTGCTATAAATTATATTACTAAATGGAAAGGGGCGTGTTCAAAATCCTTATTTAAGGATCAAGCCCACACATGTTACACAGAAAATGTTGTTCAGAAGAACAGCATACTTTGAGTAAAACGTTGAGGAGAGAAGGGAAAAGTTACAAAGACATGATAAGTTGCTCAGCTAAAATGCATATATATATATATATATATATATATATATATATATATATATATATACACATGCGTGTGTATGTATATAGTATAAATGTGTTATGTATATGTATATATACATATATATGTATATATACACACATAACTGTATGTCTATGCTGAGAGCTTAGTCATACAACATCAAAGGCTGTGTGTGTGTGTGTGTGTGTGTGTGTCTTGGATCATCATAGCTACAGAAATGCAAAGGTCAAATTTGCATTCCAGCATGTTAAGCTAAACATGAAAAGGGGGAAATAAAATCATGATTTAAAAAAAAAAGAAATATTCAAAAGTGATGATGCAAAATTTTTCAACAAATACAGCATCTCTGGGTCCCACAATAGGCTGTCGCCATGGAAGCACACACACATACATAGAGACTGAGAGAGGTACAAAATGTAGCATCACAGACAGAATCTCAGTGGCAGAGCGGCTCTTGTCCTTCCCTGATGCTGCTGTGGAGAGGCAGTGAGCACGGTGGCTGCTCGGAGGGGGCGACCATCCCTGCCTGTGATTAGTGACCACAAAATGCAAGAAGGGGAGGAGGGGAGGATGGGACGGGCTGAAGAGAAAGAGGAGGAGGAGATGAGGATGTGCACAACTGGAGGCAGCAGAGAGTGAAGCAGCGTCTGCATGAGGCGAGCAAAAGAGCCTGCATGGAATGGAGGAGCTGTAGAGCAGCACTGACGCCGTCGTCAAGACTCCCACCACCCCCACCACCGCTGCCTCCCTGGACTGTTAATGGAAGACATTCAGAGCAAGTATGTCCTCAGCATTTGCACGCTTACTGTGTGAGATGTAATGATTAGCTTGGAGGGGGTCAGGTTAAAGGTGTGATGGATGCATCTTGTTATACAGCATGGACGACATCAGGATTCACTGAAATCCTGGTGAAATCAGGCTTTACCCAAGGGGAATTGGGGGTGGCTGCCTTGGGATTTGAACCTTTAACCAGAGGCATAATCACAGCCGTACTCTTAGTCGCTCAGGTGTTTGCCCATTGGACACAAGAACTACAGTTTCTCACATCCTCTGTTGTTTATTCTCCAGGTCTGCGATGCCTGAGGGTCCAGCTGTGTGGATCCAGTGCCACCTTTGATATGATGCTGAGAGCAGGAGGGGCAGCCACCTCTCTCGCATTGCTGCTGCTGCTGCCACTGCTGTGCTGCTGCCACTTGTGCCACTCGCTGCGTAAGTTTCCCAAGGACTGGGAATACCTCTTCATATGGCTGTGATAGAGCCTTATAGCCTCATTGTGACAGATGGAAAAGTCAAAGCTAAGTCGGCTATGTAGTAAAAAGGAGATGTAGGAATAGGCAGGTGATCAATAAAGAACGAAGAGAATGCTGGTGTTATTATGACCGTTTCTCATATCAAATTTCACTGCTGGTCAGGTAGTTTAAAGCCTTAATATTTGAGCTCATGCATCATTTATAGAGTAAGTGAACTATCACAGAATTGAACAAGCAGCACATTATTAAAACCTAAAAAAGGAAACCCAGGAACCACCAATGTCTAAAAAGAGTGATGCTGCGTTCATGTCACAGGACAACTCAGGACAGTTGTGTGATGACAGTCATTCATGTGAGTGTAGAAAATAAAATCCATTCACAACATTATCCACAAATGTGTCCAAAGCTGTCCATGCTGGCTTGTTTTTTTCCCGTTTTATGAAACACCAAGTCAGATCTAACTCTGCAGTCCCCTGTAAGGCTTGAAAGTAGTCCTCAAAAAGGCAGACAAACAACAGCAGCAGGAAAACAGCAGAAAAAAAATGTGTCTAGCTAAAGCAAAGTAGCTTTATTCTGTATATACTGAGGTGAATCAAGCCCAGGCAGTAAACTCAGTAGTGACAGCCTGTGGGCAGGTGAGGAACAGCAGGTGAGGAATGAGTGGAGTGGTGCACAATGTAGAGTTTAACAGCATACACCAGCAGGAGAGGAAGGAAGAGAGGAACCGCTGTTGCCATGACAGCATGTATATATTTGTGCACGTGTATGTATCTACTCCATGGTGTATTGTGATTGTAGGGTCATGCATGTGTATGAAGGTGTTTTGCATATTTGGCTAGTTGTCGCAGTGTGTCATCTGAGCTTGATCTCACTCTAATCCTCACCATCTGTATGGCAGCACACCACACATATATCATATTATACTTCATGTTTAATTTATATTGAATCATTTTTTATAGTGCTGCACCTAGCAGGCAGCATTGATCCAGCGCTCCTTGAAAATTAGCTAACATTAAATATTAATTTAACCCAGCAAGAGGCATTTATTTTACATTATAGCACATATGTACATATCTTTGTATATTTCTATGCATTGCATTTATCAAACACTAAAACAGAGTTGAATCCATCAGGATCAGCAACTTGCTTTCACTTGAGTACAGTAGTGGTGATAGTGGAGGGAGAGGCTCAAGAGATGATGAATTTGCTTATTACACATTCATTGATTGGGGGTGTTGCAGCCTTGTCTTTATTGATCCACGAACGCTGCAAGGGTCACACCATATATATTCGTGGAGAGATTTTCCAGCCACATTCTCCGTCCATAAATTGAGTTTATAACCTGTTATAGTCTGACTGATTTAAAGAGAAGGGGTGAAAGAAAATGGTGTGTAATTCAAAATGTAATCAATATTTTCTACACTGTAGAGGAGCTCTGCTTCAGCAAAACAATGCTGAGAGTGCAGTGTTAGTGCTGTATAAAACAGGTCAGTTACATTCATCGAGATTAGTGTCACTTAGAGTAGTCAGTGTGTGCTCTTATGCATGTAAGAATAGAAGAAATTTAAGTTAATATATATTTTAAGGGAGACAAAGGCCTACCTACAATGAATTTGTTTGTGAAATTTTTGTGTCATGACTCAGTGTAAACCTAAATGCATACTCTCAAGACAAAAAAAGGAAATAATCTTTGATATCACAAATGAAATTAAAAACAGGAAGAATCTACAAAATCTCAAACTGAAAGTAGCAACAACGAGGCAGGAGACTGAACTAAGAAACACAATGAATAAATGACAGTAAACACAAAGGAAGTTTATTAAGAGGAGAACCTCACTCACTGGGGGGACATCCACAAAAAAAAAAAAAAAAAAAGGTAATCGTTAGACCAGATCACTTGACTGAAATAATTTAAACTGGTAAACAAACAAAAACACCAAACAAATTACGTATAATAACCTGACATTGACGCACGGAGTGAGACAAGGTAAGATGGCTGGTCCATCACAGGAAAACACAAGAGCAGGAAGTCATTCTGAAGCAAGACGGACCAGCATTACTACAAAATAAAACAGGAAATGACAAGACAACATGAAAACGAGACAATAGCAATAATTAAACAATAATTTCTGTCTTTTTTTTTCAGTAGTTTTTGAACCAGTGAGTTGTTTCATGTCAGTCAAAGAAAAACAATTTCTCTGATAATTGTTGATCTTTTTTCACTTCTCTGTCACATTTACATTATCTTATGTTTACATTTTATTACAAATACTTACCCTCCCAAGATCCATTGGTAAGCAATGTTGTCTTTTTATAAGAGAGAGTTTGTGCATTATTTACAATCAGTGACTCATTTGAGTCACAGAGTGGTGTATCAGTTTCTTATCGTAGAGACGGACATGCACTAAATAGGACAAATCTCTACAATCAATATTCATGTGCTTTCATACATTATATGTTATAAACATTCTTAACACGAGTGTATATTCTTATTGAGTTAAAGGTCTTTAGTTTCTCTGCCTCTTGAAGCAGTGCTTTGCCACAAAGGTCATATCTGGAAACACTAGATGGCATAAACACTGTAATGAGGTCAGAGAGGTGAATGCAGTGCTGTTTGAGAGCAACGCTGGAAACAGAGCTGGAGGTAGCATCAAGCATAGTTTGCTGTAGTTTTGAATGAATCATAAGTGTTTATGTATTTGCTGAATTATGTACAAGATAAATCGTTTTTATATTTAACTTTGTAATTTTGTTCGCACCTTTTAGGGGTTCCAAAACTCTCCTCCTTTGCAAAAGCAGAGGACAAGCTGTTCAAATACCTCTTTGGGAACTACCAGAAATGGGTCCGTCCAGTGGAGTACCTAAACCAGACCATCCGTGTGAAGTTTGGACTGGCTATCTCCCAGCTAGTTGATGTGGTAAGGACAGACAAGCACTGATTGATACTGTTCATGAGTGTGTGTACCTGCCCACTAATTTAAAACAGAAAGTTTGAAAGATATATTAACTTTTGTTGTTTTGCCATTCTAGGATGAGAAAAATCAACGAATGACAACCAATGTGTGGATGAAACAGGCAAGTAGAGCTACACATTTAACCTGAATGTTACATTTCACCATCATCAATAAACAGGCAGGTTAAGCTGTTCGTGTTTAGTATTGAAGAAATATTCTAAAGCAACCTCTGCTGTTACATAGCATTAAGAGGCAACCAGCCATCCCTTTCTAATCTGGTCTGGTGACAGTCCTCATCTATATGAGTCCTTTCGGGTCTTTGCCCCCCTCTCGTCTCCTGCTCCTGTCAGCCTTATTCTTATTCATTGCCTCCAGTGTCCTGTCTGTCATGCAGGTTTTGAGTTATCCCTGCAGACCAGATGCTGCCATTCGGGTCAGTTGCTCCCTTTCACAGTGATGGATTGCATCATGCAAACAGGGTGACAGAAGGACAATGGCTGCAGTGGTGATGTCTATCTGTCATTTGCAAAATATATCAGATATTGTCCTCCAATAGGCAGCCACTATTTAGAAAAATTAATAACTCTGCTGTCTTTCATACATTGTTTTAACCTCCAGAATATTCTTCCACAAGGTACTTACCACATAAACTCTATATCATATCTAAATCAAATCCTGTACTAGTTAGTAATCCAATCACCGTAAACCTACCAGCACCTCCAGAACTAATTCATTTAAGATGTTGTAAAAAACAGCACCTGCCCCCATAAATGGATTTGTTAACTGTATGTATTAAACCAATGAGATACAGTATGTTGATTAGTTAATTTTAGGCTGGTTTCCCCCTGTTTTCACTCTGCTAAGCTAAGGTAGCCCACTTCTGGCTGTAGCTTCTTAACGTACATACAGATGAGTGTTATCAATATTCTCGTCTCGCTCTTGCCAGGACAGCAAATAAACTGACATCCCAAAGTGTCACGCCTTTTTCTTGAATTCCCCTCCATGTTTCCTTCATATAGGAATGGACTGACAGGAAACTCAGGTGGAACCCTGATGACTATCTGGGCATCACAATTATCCGAGTCCCTTCTGACAGGATCTGGCTCCCTGACGTTGTACTGTATGATAAGTATGTGTCATTATACATGGAAGGACAACATTTATAAAATAGGCTAATCTATCTGTGATTAGATGAATAAACTATTTCTTCCAACAGTTCAGATGGGCGATTTGAGGGTACTGTCACCAAGGCGGTTGTTAAGTATGATGGAACCATATCTTGGACACCGCCAGCTAATTATAAGTCAGCCTGCACCATTGATGTCACCTTCTTCCCTTTTGACCTCCAGAACTGCTCAATGAAGTTTGGCTCCTGGACATATGACGGCTCCCAGGTGAGTTTCTGCTCCACAGTACATTGGTGTTAGTCCTGACTAGTGTTTGACACAAGATTTCACTTCATGTATAACAGGTGGATATAATCCTGGAGGACTTCCATGTGGACAAGCAGGACTATTTTGACAACGGTGAATGGGAGATAGTGAAGGCCACAGGCAGCCGTGGTGTGAGGACAGACAGCAGCGCTTCCTATCCCACCATCACCTACTTCTTCATCATCCGCAGGTTGCCTCTTTTCTACACGCTCTTCCTCATCATCCCATGCATCGGACTGTCCTTCCTCACCATCCTTGTCTTCTACCTGCCCTCCAACGGTGGTGAGAAGATCTCTCTCTGCACATCGGTCCTGGTGTCGCTCACAGTTTTCCTCCTGGTCATTGAGGAGATCATCCCATCGTCTTCGAAGGCAATCCCTCTCATCGGGGAGTACCTGGTCTTCACCATGATCTTCGTCACACTCTCAATCATCATCACTGTCTTCGCCATCAACATCCACCATCGCTCCTCTTCTACACATCATGGTATGGCACCCTGGGTGAGGAGGATCTTCCTGCATCGACTGCCTAAGCTGCTGTGCATGCGCAGCCACGTGGACCGGTACGCCACGGCTGGAGTAGCCAGAGCAGGAGGACAGGGTGTAAAGAAGGACTCGCCTGAGCTGAAACCTCTGCTCTACACCAGACACAACCTGCAAGCAGCTTTGGATTCTATTCGCTATATAACCATGCATGTGGTTAAAGAAAATGAGGTCAGAGAGGTGAGTATACTGGATCTTGTAAATTTGTACATCTATGTATCTGTGAGTAAATATTGCACTAATAAACGAATGTGCTGCTTTCTTTGTTCCAGGTGGTTCAAGACTGGAAATTTGTAGCCCAGGTCCTGGATCGAATGTTTCTTTGGGCCTTCCTCCTGGTGTCCATCCTGGGCTCTGCTCTCCTCTTCATCCCAGTTATTTACAAATGGGCCAACATCATCGTCCCAGACCATGCTGGAAGTACCCTCTAAGAGCTGCAGTTCAACTCACCAGAAATGGAGGCAAAGCACATGAACAGCTTATTGTTTGAGATTTGAAAGACTGAGATATCACTCAGATAATAGCACTGCTCTGCTCAATCACAGTTATTCTGTAAACCACATCTGTGCCAGAGGTCAAGCTGCAGGTTTGAGGTCTCGTTTGTTGAGTGTACCTTTCAAAGACATCCTTTTTTTCTTTTGGAGATATATAGAATAAGAAAATACATTTCAATACATGTGTTTCACCTACTATACTTGCTGGCATCATAAAGGGAAGATTTATCTTTGGGTCTGATAGAGATTATAGCTTACCATGGTATCATTTTTGGATAAATGTCCCACTAATGGCTCTTATACAGGTTACAGGAAAACATGCTGAATATCAATTAGGGCTGAACATTTAGTCAGTGAGTCTCTGGTAGCAGCTTATCCTATTCAGGTTTGCTGGTGGCTGGACCAATTCCAGCTGGCATTGGGCAAAGGTAGGGTACACCACTCTGTCTACAGCCAAGAGTCTGGAATCACCAATTATCCCAAGCTGTATGTCTTTGGACTGTGGATGCCAGAGAGCCTGGAAAGAATCTGTATACAGAGAGAAAATGCAAACTCACAAACACACAGAAGAGCTAAGCTAAGCACTGCACCAACATGGTGCCCCAGAGCTGAACAATTAATCCACATTTGATCAAAATCACAATATCATCATATTTGTTAAAGGCCAAATGTGTGACAAAATACCATTTTAAATCAACACATCATATTCTACAGTCTAGCAAAAAATCCTGCTAAAATCACATCATAATCTTTCAGTTTTTCAATGAAAATGATATAAAAATTACCATTCCTTCTCTCATATCATCAATATCCACCTAAATAATCAATAGATAGATATAGATGTTTCTTTAAAAAATGTGCAGCCCTAATATCAGTTAAGTTCAATCTACTTCAGGCCTATCCTCTGTGCATATGTTTTGAAAGATGATCATGTTATCTGTGGGGTATTAGCAAAATAAAGCGATGGTTCAGCTTTGCTTTTCTATAATTCTAGTTACACAAGAAAGAGCAAGGACAAGCAAGTGAGAATAAATCACAAATTCCCTCTCATAAAATACTTCAGTATCTTTCAAAGATTCCAGTACATTAAGAAGACAGCAGTTACATGAACACAATCTATAGATCATAATTCAAAGTGCCGTGCTTAAGGACACATCATTGAATACTCTTTCTATTCATTCTGCCTGACTGCGTGGGATGGAGAGGTGGACTTTCTTGCCCAGACTTGAGTTTTTCTGGCAGCCCTGCCTGTTAGCCTGAGGAGGACAAATCCTACATTCTTCACTGGTGACTGAAATACGATCCTCAGTGACAGATCAGTGCAGATCACTGTTTTCAGCCTATAGTGTAGCTTAATACAAAACCTAGCTACATCAAATCTGTCATGTTATTTGACTGATGTTGCATACAGATACTTCAGATGATGTAACGCAGAGAAATGTAGTGGTCTCAGGCTCACAATACCACTATCAACATCTTCAAGCAGCAGGAGGAAGACTCTTTGGGCTCCAGCAGCTGAGCCTGCACTGCCTCTGCATGGCCATGTCTTTACATTACAGCCAAAGAAGCAACAAAGCCCTCACCAGGACAAAGATGCTTGTGATTGTAATGATGACGTCATGATGTTTCAGTTCCAGTTACTGCAACGTTAAACACTGAGGCTGTAAATGGTAACGACAAACAAGCACACATCTTTTTACCAAAAAGATTGGTGAGACAAATAAAGAAGGAAAAGACCCAGAAGAGTCCAGCAGAAAATGAATTCTGAACTGAGTGGGTCAGTTTAACAGTTTAACATCAGGATGACCTTTATCTGGTTCTTAGCCAAGGAATCATTCAATTCCATCATAACAGCACAAAAGTTCTATCTTATCTCCACCTGCGTCCTTTTTATCCATAAAAAGGTTTTTGTATGAAATTCAAAATGAAAAAATTGCAGTGCATCTGAGTTATAAGTAAGAAGGTAAGAAGAAAATAAGAAAACCTTGAAAAGAAACACAATTCACAAAACCAATAAAGTAAGAAGTCAGTCCTGGACAGCTACTATTAGAAATTGCTTTTGGTTTGGCATTTTTTGGATGACCTTGGCTCTGTTCCAAAGGACTAAAGGGTTCACATCTTATTGTTTTTTTTTTATGAGCTTTTGAAAATCCATCACAAAGAAGAACCTGTTATTGACTATAAATTTTAAGCACTGAAATCAGAACCAAATTCACATTACAGTAGCTGTAACACATTTCTGCAAACAGCTTCAACAAAGAGGCCACATTGTTGTCCATCCATGAAGAAAAGCCAGAAGGAAAGATTATCTGTAATCTACTTATGTAAGCTCTCCTGGAATTTATGATTATGTGTTCAATGGCACCTTTAGTTTCACACTAACATCTAAGCACATGCATGCTTGGAGCTGCTTCATGTAAAACAGGTATGTTGCAGATCATGACATTTATTATAAATGAATTTGACTTTGTCAAGGTAAAAATTTAATGTAAATCAAATGTTTTATCTCATTTATATCTCAATTTCATGTTTGTTTGTATTCTTTTTCCTTTGAGGTTAAAGATGACCCCCCAAGGAAATGCCGCCTTTCTTCTCTTATCATCCATCGTGTTCTTGTCATGGAGAATTTGTCACGGAGGGAAGATTTTGATCGTTCCTTTGGAGGGAAGCCACTGGGTGAACATGGACATCATGATCAAAGCGCTCCACTCTCGAGGACACTCTGTTGATGTGGTGCTCACCAATAAAAGCTGGTACATCCAGGATGACTCTCCACATTACCAGACCATCACAGTTCCCGTCACTGAGGCTTTTGACCCTGAGTTCATCAACCCGATCCTGAGAAAAGTCATTGACATAGAGAGGGGAGAGAGCTCAGTTTTGAGCTTTGTGAGTTTGCAGGTTGAGATGTTTACTGCGATGTTTAACATCCATAGAATAATGTGCAAAATGGCTACTAGCATGTTTAAAGATAAAGACTTGATGAATAGATTAAAGGAGAGTAAGTACGACATGGTTTTAACTGATCCGGCATGGGGTGTAGGTATAATGTTGGCTCACGCTCTTAACCTACCTCTGGTTTATAATGTGCGTTGGATAACTAGTGGAGAGGGACACATGGCCATAGCACCTTCTCCTTTATCTTTCATCCCATTGACTGGTTCAGGGCTGTCAGACAAAATGACTTTCATGCAAAGAGTCAAAAATCTAGTTTTTTCTGTCATTTGGCAAGCCCAGGATGGATTTTTAATCCGTCCTCAGTATCAAGCTGTTTGTGATTATTTCTTTGGCCCAGAAATCAGATACAGTGACTTATTACAAGGGGCAGACATGTGGCTCATGAGAGTGGACTTTGTGTTTGAGTTCCCTCGTCCCACCATGCCCAATGTTGCCTACATTGGTGGGTTCCAATGTAAACCTGCAAAACCTCTTCCTGACCACTTGGAGGAGTTTGTGCAGAGTTCTGGAGAGTACGGGGTCATCATCATGTCTTTGGGGACTTTTGTGAATGAACTTCCTGCTGACCTAGCAAATGAGATCGCTGCAGCTTTTGCTAAATTACCCCAGAAAGTTATCTGGAGATATAAAGGTGTCAGACCAGCCACTGTGGGTAACAACACTTTAATAGTGGACTGGATGCCACAGAATGACCTTTTAGGACATCCCAAGATGAAACTGTTTGTGGCTCATGGAGGAACAAATGGAGTTCAAGAAGCTATTTACCACGGAGTCCCAGTTGTTGGTCTGCCCCTGTTTTTTGATCAATACGACAACTTACTGCGTCTGCAAGAGAGAGGAGGGGCTAAGATTATTACATTAGCCACAATGGACAAAGACGACAACTTCCTGAAGGCCATACAGGAAGTCCTGAACGAGCCCTCCTACAGGATGAACATGCAGAGACTCTCCAGGCTGCACAGAGATCAGCCGATGAAGCCGCTGGATACCGCCCTCTTCTGGATAGAGTTTGTCATCAGACACAAAGGTGCAGCTCACCTGAGGACAGAGTCCTACAGAATGCCCTGGTATTCCTACCACTCTGTGGATGTGGCTCTGTCCTTTCTGGCTGCACTTACAGCAGTTATTTTTCTTCCACTTGTTTTTTTCAGATTTGTGTGTTTTAAAAAAAGCTTGAAAAGAAAAACAAATAAAAAATATTAAGACACTAAACTCTGTCCTGCTCTTTCTACAAAACATAGTACACAGCCATGTTTAGATTTTTTTATTAACTGAAGAGAAATATTACAATTTCAACAATCAAAAAACAGTAATACCCAGTTATGCAGCAGGGAATTATGGTTGGGTTGTGTAATGACAGCCTTCACTCAATATCAGGAATTTGTTGATCTACTTTCCTGTGCAGGATAAAGGTTGGCTGTGCGCAACAGTGAGAATAGACCAACCCCTTTTCAAGGAAGGCAGGGTGAAAAACATCGTAATAAAACCTAGATTCAGGTTTGATCTGGAGAAATATCGATCAGTCATGACAGGAAGCACTCAGGAGCCTTTGAAGTTGTTTAAAGAAGTATTTATTGTAGATTCTGAATCCTTGAGGAATACGAACTAATACGAGCAATCAGCCACATATTCCTACCTTCTCCCTTGGTGGTCAACCTTATAAGCAACGAATAGTTATGTTAAAAGTAGCCCATATGCCCCATATAAGTAAGATACTCATCCTAAGTTCTTAACTAAACAGTGGCACCGTTGTCTTGCTGATGCTCATCTTATTGAAGGGCCAACACTGACAGCCTCCTTTGACCTTGGTTGTCTCGTCAACTCAGAGATAGCTAATCACCTGTTTTCCTAGAGACACTGTGCTTCAACTCTGAATTCTGAGGAGAAAAAGGCCTAAGGGTTTATCTCAATGCTGTAAAATGGAGCAGTAGCTGACCCTATGAACCCTTACATTAAGAAAATTCCATAACAAGGTTTACCAGGCAAGCAAGTTCACTGATACATTTACCATCTGATTAGATGTTTGCTTTTAGTGATAGTATGCAGTCATCATAAGTCACAGTTTTATTTTCAAACTGAATGGCAGGTAATACATTTTTCAGTTTTTCCTGGTGTGTTCAAACAGACAAATGACAGTGAAACACAGTGAAAGCTGAATATTTACAGCAGTGCTCTGCTGCTCCCTATAACTCCTTTCTTTCCAGCAGCTCCTCCTCTGTGTTTCCCTCAGGACCTACAGCAGTAATGAGAGTGAGGAGGAAAGCAGCAGCAGTGACAAATATATTGGATGTTCCTCTTGATTGTGGCTCATCAGCTGACATGGTAAGTCATTACAGGCGCTATTACTGATGGAGTGGCTTTTAGATAAGGTCACTGAACTATTTGGTTGAACATTCATGAGAGGACAGTGGATGCCATGTGTTGAATTATTAGAAAAGGAGAAAACAATAAACAGAGGTTCCATGTAGGAAGAACAGTAAAGTATAAAGGCCTTTTATATTTATGGGTTCAGTTATGCATACATACTGTACATGGACGCTATAACCCTACATACATCGGGTCAGAGCAGGATCTGGTGTGTCTTGTTCTATGAAGGGTGAGGTATAAAGACATGCTGGATTTGGTCTTGCAGGTGGATCATCTGTGGTTGAGAACAGTTAAATAGTGGTAAATGTTTGTTGATGCTTATGCATTTGTTCTTAGATCTTTGACTTGTGGGTCAGAGTGCTACAAAAACACCCGCACAGCTGCTGCACATGCAGATGTGGTTTTCCTGTAAGATGTAAAATGCACTGAACTCACTAACAGAAAATACCCTGTTCATCTGAAATGATAAGGCAGTGTAATACAATGAAATGCAATTCATTCTAAGCTTTACAACAGGTTTTATTATTTTTTTCTATCCATGCTGCAGTTTAAGTAAATTAAACATTTCTCACATGCCAACTATAATACCTTTATAAGGACTCTGCACTGTAATGATACATTTACAGTGCTTTTAGCACACAAAATTTGTCAATTGGCACGTCTCTTTTGAAGTCATCGTAATCACCTTCACCCTCATCTTAAAGTTATCTACATGACCTTCAGTGTGAAGAAAACTACTTTTGTAATGGCTCAAAGTAGGTTACCACATACCTGCAACACTCATACCTGAGAAAACAGTGTCAATAGATAAAAAAAAAAATAGATAAATATATAACATAGATTCAGATCAAGTTTATGTATTGCAATAACAGAACCAGATGTAAAATTATTATTTTTCATTTAGTTCCAAATATTATATATTTACAATATAACCTAGTAAAGAACATCTTGAATGAATAGTTTGTATTGAATTTAATATGTTCTTACATTTCTTTTTCCTCCATGCAGAAAGAGTTTCCTGATAATTGAAAACAAATATTGTATGAATTGTATGAAAGAGAGAAATAAATGGGTTAATAATTTATTTATATTTATTAATTATCCTAATCAATAATTAGTTTTACTGCTATAATATAATAATAGTGCTTTGAAAATGACTACCAACATGTCAGAATTACCAAAATATGAGAAATATGAGCAGCTCCTGCTGCACTTCACAAATTAGAATAAACTCATGAATGTGTGTAAAATCAATCTTTTATGCATTTTATGCATTTACTTTTTGATCCATATTTGGAGATGTTTGGGAAAAACGGATTTGAAGCCCTCTGAAAAAAAATTAAACGTGGAGGAGTCCCTAATAATTTATACATCCTGGGAGAGGAATTGTTTCATGAAAACAGACCAGACTGCAGCTAGATTATGTTTTCTTTCTCAGTCATCATAGGTAATTTCATTACAAACTTTACTGTAATTCTATTTTCAACATACCATCTTGAGAATCCAGATCCTCTCCCCGTCTGCTCCTCCACCATGTCTGTATTTGCCGGCTGACTGGTTGCACTGTAAAAAAATCACAATTCAAATCCTTTAATCAACTCAGCATCGGCAGAAAATAGGGGAATAATAAAGTAAGAGAAAGCATGCATTGTATATTCAAGTTAATTAATGTGGTTGATGTGTCAAGCCAGTGAGTAGAAGTTACATCTGAATATGAAAAATAGGTCTTTTTCTGCACGTGTCAATGATATACTGCAGTTTATTACAATAAAATGAACTCTACAATTAACTGATTTACCTTTGTCTATGTATGTTTGTATCTCCATCACTGTCATTGTTATTGTCATTGTCGTCACACTATCACTTTGCACAAAAAAAAAAATTGCACTGCTACAATAATAATTGTGTTTAATCAACAATTTCATCTATACAAGTAAATATATATATTTTCATTCCATTGTATTTAGTTCATTGTCAATATGTTAATATGTAAATATTTTATTCTATTTTATTATTATTACTATTGTGTCTGTGATTTTGTCTTTGTTGCTGTGGCAGGTAAATTTCCCCCCAAGGGGGATGAATAAAAATTCTATTCTATTCTATTCTATTCTATTGTCGATGATTATTTGTCCTTGGTCGTTTATCCACCACAGACACAGACCCAGTAGCAACATCAAGATTATCATTCCACAACACACAACCACTTGTAGGACCAGACGTCCTGGTAACCAAAAACATGATGGACATTACAAAACTAAAGCACTATAAAGCAAACAGAGAAAGACAAACCGCTTTTGGTAATGATGAGTAGCTGATCACCTCACCTTTGACTTCGAGCAATACAGCGTTATTTCTACATAGTGATTTCTCTTGCTCTTGGATACATTTAGATGGCAGAACCATGCAGCTGTAATGGCCTGAATCCCTCATGACGCCTCTATCTGGGTGACGTTAAATACTCGCACTTGGAGGATGGTCTCATTCCTCATCAGGTAAAACTGGATGAGCTGACATTCACTGAGTGTTTACAGGGTGTCAGATATACATCTGAATGTAACATGGTCTCCCTTGCTGAGGGTGGACAGCCCGGCTACTGAAATATCTGCAGGGAGAAAATTGGCTGTGTGGCAGGAAATAAAAAATGAGTACAGCGATATAACACTGATAAATAATGTTTTCATAGGGATGAAAATCCATACATATAACCAGAATCTGAATCATGTTGTGTCCTCTCTTGGTTACTCCAGGATTCCCTTCAGAGTAAAGACAGCTGTAGTTTCCACTGTGATGAAGACCAACTCTGCGTATAATAAAGGTGGTATCTGTTTGATGTCGCTTCTGCTCCTTTTTATCGATGCACACGTCATCCTTACATAGATAAACATCAAACTTAACCATTTTTGAATCTGAATGTGCTGCAGGTCACATAAAGGTCACTGTTTACGCTTATAGTTTTCTGTAGGACCAGGATCCTTGCAGGAAAAAATTCCAGTTGTTGAAACAGAAATATAATTCCAAGCAACCATGCTGAGAATTTAGTGGATCCTTCTGAAATAAAAGCTCACCATTTCTTTGGCTTATGACCTGACTCGCAAGAGCACCTTGAAGAAAAAGAAGAGTCAAACTAATCGTTTCTCCTTACAAGCAATTAAACAGTCAAACACATCACTTGTGAGTGTACTTACACAGAAGACAAGTGATTATAATCATCATTACAAGCAATGTGACACCCTTAGATGGTACAGCACCATGCGAAACCCTGTACAGGTTCTCGTCTGCAGCCACAGACAACTGAAAATAACTGAAAGAACAAAGGTGCAGAATCTGTCATGAACCACTTCCTGTGCATTCTGGGGTGTCTTTTGTTCCAAAAATTAAATATCATCAGTTCAGAAATTGTTCATGCATGCTTCTACTGTGTGAGCATTATTAGCAGGTAAATTTGCATGATGAAATTTCACAGAATGAGACATCAGAAAATATTCACTGATCCTCATTCATTTCATCCATCACACAGTATCTAGTAGCTCCTGCCCTCCTGCAGATCAGCCACACACGGGTCCTGAGTGAGTTTTAATTAAATTCATTAGCCAGGGGTTTCATATCAGATGTGACATAGAGCTAATACAGTGTCTGTCTATGCTTCCCTGCCAGCATTCAATTAAATAAGGGATGGATTTTCTTGTAATCACATAGCTTGCCATCTGCTCTGATTTTTAGCTGTATAATAAGAATCAGCCAGCGACATACTGAGACTCAGACCCCATGCAGGTTGCTTCGACTGATGCTCACATAGCAGGCTATGTGTGGGACATGTTTTTGGTAGCTTGTATCTGAATATTTCTTCTGTAACTGCAGCAGAGTTACAGGACACATAACATATCTTGAAGTGCATGTGAGAGTTTGACCCTAACACCATACAGCACCAGACCTGAGGTGAGTTATTAAGAGGAAGCGTAGACCCTCTGTAGTGAGAGCAGAAAATTGTGTTTTGGCCAGGAAGGACTGCTCGATGAAAAAAAGCAGAATCCAATAAGGTCCTTCATCACTCACTCTCTATATTGATTGTGATCCGATAAGCTGAGTTAGCTCCAAAGGGGCACAGAGGATGAGGAACAGGGTAATTAAGAGCCTCAAAGGCCTCCTTTAAATTTCTACATCCCACTGTCAGAAATACAAGAAACCACAGATGCAACACTGTACACTATACCACTATAAGTATTTTTTTTAAAGATTTATTTACAGAAATATGAGTCAAACAAAACTAGAAATGTGTTTTTTTTCCTCTTTGCACACATAATAATTTAAACACCCAATTTGCAAGGTCAACAGAATTCTAGATGACATTTCCTCATGTCACTCTTTCCAGAAGGTCGTGCTAAACATCAGTTTATGCCTTAAACACATTAACACATTAATTTTCATTTCAGAAAATGTTAAAACTGGGAATACGTTACAACAGAGATGCCTTTCAAACAGTCAGAAAGTCCTGTAATCTTTTGTAGTAGCAAAGAATCACCACACGATGTCACTCTTTGAACACTGAAATAAAGGTTTGACATCATCTCAATAAACACATCATTCATTCATTCACATTCATTTTGTCATGCCTCTCATACCAAATGTTGAACTTCTTAGTCATGGGACAAATATTGAGCTTTCTGGTGACATAATGCACTTGCCAATGTATGTTGCTACATACATACTTTAATGTGAAATTAGGAGTCCAATCAATTTAATCACTGTTCTCATTATTTACTCACATGCTGACCAGGTGATAATGATTTGAGCTGATTACCGCCTCTAAAGAAATGTCTGTTCTCTTTCTGTCTTCCCTTACAGATGGAAACATTGTCTTAAAAAGAGAAATAAACTATTTATTCATTAATGTAGACTGCCTTTGTGCACTGCATTATAAATTATTTTACCATTTACCGTAGACACCCTCAACCATGCCCTCAGCATTGGAGACTCTTCAAACCACTTCTTCACACTCTATATGTAACTAAAATATCTGCATCAACATTTGGCAGACATGGTCGTCTTTCTTTCTTGACCTTGTATCAGCTCTGTATTTCCTCCCTCTGTGCCCAAATGCTGTACAGTTCAGCGGTATTGAAGTATTTCTTCTCTCAAACTGATTTAAATGTCCTCCCCGAGTAATAAAGGCTGGAGGAAGAGTCCAGCTGTTCCCAGGATGCACACAAGGACAAAAACCCAAAGGAAGATCCTGTCAATCACCATGGCAACGTACTTCCAGTCATCCTGAACCTGTGAGAGAATCACAGTGAAACCATTTTCACTGATGTAGTGACACTGTCAACGGTTTCCTACAAAGGTTCAAAAGATTTAAATGCTTGAGTTTGATTGTGAGGACTCACCTCCTTTGCTTCATTCTGCAGTCTCATGTTCTCAGCGATGTATTTGACACTCTCAATAGCCTCCCTGACCTCTGGGGAGAGCGGCAACAGGGGCATCATTCCTCCTTCCAGAGACTCAGAGCTGGAGCACTGACTCTCTCCTCCAACCCCACCAGCACTGCCTCCAGTCAGCGCTCCCAGGCTGCCCAGTCCTCCGCTCCCTCCCCCAGAGTCTGCAGGCAGTTTGCTGGATCTCTGGTGCAAGCAGCAGTTGCAGTGGCCCTCACAGCACAAGAACACAGAGCCGGTACCTTTGGCTTTATCTCCACTTAAGTTATTGAGGTTGGAGAGCTCTGTGTTGTTGAAAATCCGCTGCCGGTTTGTCAAGCTGGACACCACGCTGGAAGCCAAGGCCTGAGGTTTGTGCTGCTTCTGCAAAGTACTTGACGAATGAATGCCACAGGGCCTCGAATGCATCGTCTGAACATTGATGGCCGCTGCCATCCTCTCGGGGTCCCTCTCCGGCCTCGTCATGAACATCACTTTGGGCAGCAGCCCCAGGAACACAGTCCGCACCCAGCAGGGCATAGTGTGGGTCTTAGGCGTACGATAGTGGACGTTTAGCACAAAAACGGTGATTACGATAGAGAGGGTGACAAAGATCATGGTGAAGAGGAGGTACTCGCCAATCAGGGGGATGACTAGCGAGGTGGAGGGGATGGTCTCTGTTATGACAAGGAGGAAGACAGTTAAGGACAGCAGGACGGAGATACACAGAGTGATTTTCTCTCCACAATCAGACGGCAGGTAGAAGACGAGCACGGTGAGGAAGGAGATGAGGAGGCAGGGGATGATCATGTTGATGGTGTAGAAAAGCGGCAGGCGGCGGATGTACAAAGAGTAAGTGATATCCGTGTAGATTTCCTCGCAGCAGTTGTACTTAATATCGTGCTTGTAACCAGGGGCGTCGATGATCGTCCACTCGCCCGTCTCCCAGAAGTCTTTGAGGTTGATGGTCGAGCCAATTAGCACCAGGTCGATCTTGGCCTTGTCGTATGTCCAGGAGCCGAACTTCATGGTGCAGTTCTGGTAGTCGAAGGGGAAGTAAGTGACATCTATCTTGCAGGAGCTCTTGAATATGGCCGGAGGGATCCAGGTGACATCACCATTGTAACGAAGCAGGGCTTTCGTTTTGTCATCAACCTGGAAATCTCCAACTGCACTGTAGAAAAAAGACAAAGTGAGGGAGTAAAGGATGAAGAGAGAGTGAAAGCTGGAAACAAATGAGTCACTGAAAATTGGATTGAATTATATAGTCAAGTGACTACTGTATCACGGAGTTATTAATTCCAGTATGTGCCTTGTGGTTCATTTAATTGCACTTTGAGATGTTCGGAAAACACCCCTCTTGTGAACATGCAGGCAAAATATATCCATGCAAAATGAGCAATTGGAAGTGATACAGCTTGTACTCGACACTCACTTGTTGTAGAGCACAATGTCTGGCTTCCATATCCTGTTGGACGGCACTCGGATAAACTCCACACCCCCATAATCCTTTGGATTCCATTTTAGTTTGTAGTCATTCCAGATCTGAGAGACAAAACAGAATAATTGATTCACATGAAAATGTTGGACAAATAAATAAATAAAATGAAAGATTTGCATCACATTGTTAGGGAGAAATTAATAAATTCCATGATATTTAATCCAATAGTTGAGACATTTCACTTAAAACTCCAAAAAATCCATCTTGTAGTGGTGCTAGAAGAAATGTCAGGGGTTATTTTGCCAACGTGATTAGGATGCATTTTATAGATGCCATCAATGTGTGCAAAAAAATGTGAAGCGATGCATCAACCGACAGACATACAACGCAACCCTAGAGCAAAACATCCCTTCAAAATAAACCCAGTAGCAGGAGCCAGGATGAGCTCTCAGCAAGCATAATTGTGGCAAGTGCATTCTCTCCATCCAAGTGGTTTAAAGGGAACAGGTTTGTTGTAAACAGGTTTATTAAGCTACAAAAGTTATATAAAATCAAGAGGGCCTCAGTTGTTTTCTCCTGATGATTATCTTTTACTATTCAATTCTACTCTGACTGATTTGAAACGCGTTCTCTTGTAAAATGTACCCCATAAAACCAACGAGAAGTCGTCAACTGTGGCATATCAACAGAGCTGAGAGGAGAAATAATGAACCACAGTTTACACTGTGCTTTATAGACCATTTAGCCACTGGTTTTGACCCTCTCTTGAGGACAGCTGGCCGTGATCCTTGTGAGACTCATAAAGCAACAATATTAAGGCAGCCTCAGAGAGCTGTTTTTCACTTAACAAAGAAACATGAAGCAACTAGAGTGTGTGGTAAGGTTCGGATGGTTAGCAGGGGAAATAGAGAGACTCCAGACAGTTTCAACTCGAAGCACCAAAGAACAATTACAGCTCAACCCTTTAGCATGAACATGGCTCCAGCACTGATGTGTGTTTGCTCAGTGGCTGTAATGTGGGACCTGGAGATTTCCCCCACCTCATTTGAATCAAAACTGGTTCACTGCACTGTGCATCATGGCTGCAGAGACACCATGAGGGACTGCGGAAATGGCAAAACCAACAAGCAATAGAGCATGTTTATTTTATTGTACGCAATTCTGAAATGCAATTTAGGCTTCATCTTTGAGGTTCAGTGTGATGCTTAGAGGTTTATGTCACACAGTTAAAATTAATACTATGAATTCTAAACACATTATAAATCTGACTGTGAAATCTCAGTGCATTTGGTTTCTAAGATTTGGTTTTTTTTTCACAAGATAAGACTAGAAGAATCAATGTGTTTGAAAAGCCTCCTCCCATGAATAATTCAGCTTGTCAGTCTGGCCTCGAAGAATCATGTATGACAGGAGACTGGATCCATACTTGATGTCCTTGCTCAAGGTCCATTGGCAGTCATGCACCATATACTTACATGTCTCAGCCACAGATTTGTCTCCATAATCTGATTGACTTCATCCTGAAAACAGCAGAGCAGAATTGATAATGAAGACATTTCAGCGACAAAATAAAACATCCTGAAGTTAAAACAGGAAGAGCGCTGTCACAGGTGATCATCCATTTCACCAGTGAACATTGTTAGTGTGTTTTCTGTTAGGTCAGACCTCAGAGGAGAGGCACACCTGGGTCCTCCACGGCTGGAGCATAACCCACATGACAGCTGGAGCTAGAGGGTCAGTGTGTGTGTGTGTGTGTGTGTGTGTGTGTGTGTGTGAGATTTAGACCATGAGCAAACCAATCTCATGACCCAGTGCATAGTGTCAATCATTCATGTTACTATTTAGTATCCAGGAGTTTCTACATGGCTGGTTACTGCAGGTGCAGAATAATCTCTGTTTGGTTATCTTTTAGCGGCTGGTGATTTTATAGCATCTTGATGTCCTTCATCTGTATGCCAAATCTGTCATAATCAATAAAGTCTTAAAGCTTGATTTTTTTCTCTGAATGCAGGAGTAGCACTATTTCACCAGGTGCCATTTCTTAGGAGTTCATGTTCCAAACTTTATAAAAAAAAAAAAAAAGATGTAAAGGAATAGTTTGGTATATGTGCTTATTCACTTAGCGGAGAGTTAAATGAGAAGATTATACCTCTGTGAATAAAATATGAAGTTAGCTGTCAGTTAACTTAGCTTTGCACCCAGTGTTTCTTGGTCAAGATGTTTTTTTTGCATTCTGGTTTAATGCTAAGCTAAGCTAACTCATATTTAATATTAATCCTCTCATGCAAAAAGGTGACGTTACCACACTGCCACCTGTTCTGAAACCCACAAGCATTGAGTCTGTATTATTATCCCTGGTTGTGAGTTGAAGACTGAGCCACCCTGTGCGATGAGCTATTGATGTTCTAAATGAGCTCATTTAGACCTGCTGTAGGCTGACCAACAGGCTACCAAATGCATCTGGATCCAAAGCACCAGGTGTGGGAAATAATCATCAGTCATCCATCAGCACAGGGAGCACCGCAGCCTTCTACATTAACGGGGCAAATGAGATTATAACGAAATGTACTTTATCTCTCTGACATCCCTAGATCCAGATATTTGTAATGATTATCTACCTCTTCAGAGAAAAAAAAGATTACATTTGGGCCATAAGCAAAGGCAAACAGACTGACCCTACATTATATATTCAAACTAGAAGAAACCTACAGCATGCACAGTAACATACTTTCATAAGGTACTATTGGCTGATGACTTTTTTATTGAATATTACAATTTAACGGAATAGTGTGTAGCATTAGGAGGGTATGTTGACAAAAATGGAATATAGATAAGTATTATTTAAAAAATACTAATTTTCTTAATTGAAAAAAATAAGAATCTGAAAATCCTTGAAATAAGAAGCTTTGTATTTTTTACCTGAGACTGAGTATGTATGTTTGTACACAGAGAAGATTCAGTTGGTTGCAATCTGCAACCTCACCACTAGATGCTGCCTAATCCTACACACTGCACCTTTAAAGACAGACAGTTAATATTTCCGGAAATAGCCTACTTTCATATTTATGTTAAGTTAAGCTAACACACATGCTGTAGCTCATTAATTTATAGCACCTATAAATTGAGTTTTCCAATAACAATCTCAGCTCATCACTCAACACAAGCAGAGGGGTTGATGTGATGGAGAGCAACATCAGTGCTGTTTTTTGTGAATGAAGCTGTCCTCCTTGTCCAGCATGAGCCTCTTTGCTTAATTATCACAGCTGCAGGCTCTAGACCTGTCTGAGCCCGCCACTCTGTCAACAAGCCTCAGTGAAACCTGCCGTGACATCCAGCAGTGCTCATCTACAGTGGCAGTGATTGAGTGATAGAGGCTGCCTAAACTGAGAGGTACTCAGACAGCTGACATTCCCCATCTTGTGTCCCCTCTTTCATCTAGCAGTAGTCCCCTCCTAACAACACTAAACCAGGGGTCAATTCACTTTCAGCATCTCGGCTGTCTAAAATGGCATCCCACTTCTTTCCTTCCCCAAAACTTTGCTGCCCAAAGTCCACGAATCAACAAACATGTCTTCTCATGCTCACAACCTCCATATTTAATACTGTTCATGTTTTTTTTTTCTTTCAGGTCATGACTGCTGATTAAGGAGAAAGATATACTGTATGTCTGATGGTGATAAAGTAGCAGCCCATAACTCACATGTACTATACGCATCAGCACTTTGTCATAGAAACAGTGAAAAAAATCTTTTGTAGGTTACTTACCACTTTGACCAGCTGTGACATAGACACCTCAAACTGTACAATGACTGGGTCGGTCACATTTTCCACCGGCCGTATGTACTGGTTGTAGTTGGAGAATATCACAGAGAAGAGCTTGTGCTCTGCATCTGAACAGGAGCCTCCTGAATAAGAGCAGAGGGTCAGATATGGATCTGTCACTGCAATGTGGTTCAGCTGGTTAGACAGCACAGCTTGGTTATCCAATGTCCAATGGAAAAATTAATATACTCTTTTCATTGTGATCCCAGAAATATACCTTTAATCATGTCATGTGATTTACTTTTGAGGCACCAACACAAATACGCCCATCCCTTTCAATTAATAACAAGCTTTAAGTCACCATTTATCACACTTTCCCAGAATATGAGCATTTTTTTTGTCCATGTGTTATTTCAGCATGCTTATTTTTTGATTAAAATGCTGCCCAGGTAACCTACATTAAACATGCACCATTAATTGTGGCAATATCAGTTAATAAATTTGTGCAAAGCAACAAGTAAGTAAAAATATGTTTTGTTAAAGTATAATTACTCACCCGGCAGAAGAGAAAGAAGGATGGGGCATGTGGAGAGAATGATCCAAAAATGATCTTTCATCCTGATCCCAATGACTGTTTGAAATCTTATCCAGGGTCAGCGGCAGCAGCGCAGTGAGGAGCAGACAAGAGGAGAAAGTGGGAATAGTGAAAGCTGGTGTGCAGCTACAGAGAGCAGATAGAGAGAGAGCAGAGAGAGGGAGGCAGAGCCACACTGAGCCACACTGAGCCACTCTGTCACTGATGGGAGGCACACTGCACTGCAAATAACATGTGCAAGTACAGCATATAGGGACCCAATGTGATAAAACAAGGACGGAAATGGTCAGTGGAGCGAGTTTTTCACTTAAAAAATCTAAGAATATTTGTCTAATTTTCACTTGGTCCATTGGCAGATATTTTGCTTAATTCAAGCAAAAAAAATCTGCCAATGGACCAAGTGAAAATATCTCAGTAAGATTTCTTGAAATAAGGCATAATTTCTGAGAAACAATGCCCTCTATCTCAGTGTAAATTTTGTTCTTAGTGATATTGTCTGAAATGGAGTGCATAGACATAATTTGCCTAGAAATAAAACAAATATTCTTGGCAAGATTTTGATTTTTTGCAATGCAGTTCCTTTAATTTCCCAAGATTAGGATGTGTCTGCTTTGTTATAACATAATATAATGTATACACATTGATACCACTGCAAGTCCTGGAATTTAAAATTGCAAAATAAAAATCTGTAGTCTTTATTCCTGAAGTGGGAGGTTTTAAAGAGCCTAAAACATATTTTTTCAATGGACAATGGGATCCATACATACATAACATACAGTATTTTCATAAAGTTAAATTAGATTATTTCACTGGTCTGAAGTGGGCGGGGCTCTGTGATGTCACACAGGCCTGCACCAGTCAGGATTTGTGGGCTGTTACATTCAATGAAATCTCAAACCACATCTACAGTGATTTACTTTGTAATTTATTCAGTCATAAATACATAATATTATAAGAAATAATGTGAACGATTTGAAGCAAAATTTCTAGGGGTTTTAAACTGGAATGGGAGACGTTTTGGCATAAATGCTGTCCAGAGTAAATTTCCCGTGGACAGACAATGAACCCAGGTTGAATTCACACATATTTTCCCTCACACTGCAGACATTCATATTAAATCACCAAATAACCTTCAATTCATCAAACAAGATCAATAGACACTGCATATGTGCCATCAGGTTGAGGTTTGGGTGGCCTTCAGCGGCAGTTTATGAGAATAAAATGCATTCTTCTTGAATTCTTTTGGTTTTTAGCAAAAATACTATTTTTGTTTTTTTCTTTTTTTTATATAGTAATATCTGTTGATAAGCCCACTTTTAATTGTTTTTTTTTTTTGTTCTTGTTTTTTCTCTCTTCATTATCACTTCAGAGAAACATTTTCTTTCCTTCAGTGAGCAGGATGGCCAAGAGGTTTGACAGTTCTGTCCTTCAGCTGGATGAAGGGTAGATCCAAGTGCTTTTCAGCAAACATCCAACCTGCTCAAGTGCCCTCAAACGATAAATAAATCCCGACCAGCACCAGAGATGCTGTTTGGTGTCTGACCCTGCACTCTCAACTCCTTGAGAATTGCTCCCAAGGGTTGATTAACATAAGATTACATCACATAGAAGTAGAAATAAATGTAAATTTGACCTTCACTCTCCCAGACAGCGCAGAAAACTTAGGCTGTTTTTACACTTGCAGAGGACTTCAGCTCGGTCTATGAATGAATTACATGAACATGTAATTTTGACTGAACCCTCACACTTTTGAGGACTATCCTAGATCTTTGTTGGAAACTGAAAAATGTTTGCTCACGTGGCAGGATGATTCTCAAGGACAAAGCCTCCGTGCATATCTTATTGGAGACTGATGACAAAAGGCTGCTGACTTAAGGCCTGTGATTTATGGGACCTTCCATCGAGTGTTGATGTCGACTCCTCCGGCTTTGTTTGGATTGAAACAGGTGATGGATTGTTGATGGATACTCTGCGACACCGTGGCGTCTCTCTTCACTAATGACAACACGCTAAGAGGGAATGACAATGATCTTGAAAAAGTGTAAACAGACATTGAGGTGAGGCATAAACATCAGTGCCGTCTCTTGATTTCAATGGAGGTCTCACAAAAGAACCAACAGTGTGCAGAATCTCTAACGAGCCCACTCAGCACTGTTTATTGAGCACTAAATGTTGTGTGTGGGTGAAGGATCAGTTCAGCATGTGTTTGTGTGTTTTATGTGTGTGTGTGTCCGCAGGGTAAAGACACAAATGAATGGTCATCAGATTACAGCGTGTGAAGCGAATACATTTTGTAAAAGCCATTTAACGCTGTTCTGCTTAACATCATAGTCCAGATCAGCTGCATCCTCAACCGTTTCGTTGCATCAACATTATTTTTCGCCTGGTCACACTCTTACATTTCAAGCGAACGGCTGTCTTATCTATGTGATGAAATGTTCTAATTGGCACATCCTCAGCGAACCTATCGACTCCGAGGACAAACTTTATCACCGGCAACACAGATTAACTGAGCACTTTGGCAAAACCCTGACAACTTTAGGACTTTACTGGGGATTTCATACATTTAATCAAACTGAAAAGAGGTCATTATTCATTCTTTAATCACACATCACATTTCAATGACATGGTAATACAACTTAAACTCAATTAAGGAGTCAAACAACATCTGACAGCTGACAGATGTTTCTCAGACATATGGGGTTATAGTCCTGCAACAGTTCAACATATTTCAGTGCAGTGAAAGCTACGTTCAGTCCAAATGATTTCTCAAAACACCAGGTGTTGTAGGTTGTATTGCTGTGGACCATATGGATTTAGGTTTATTTGGTGACATTTAATCCATGTTCAAGTTGCACAAATAGCCTGTCTGTTGTACACAGTGAGTAGTTTACTTTACTAAATACTTTTTTTTGTTAATTTCAACACTCTCAGATGCCTTATTGATAAGATTTGGCACAGACGACATTGCTGTCGCTGCTTTCTGATCCACCAACGTGGCACTAAAGGTTTCAAGCGAACACCAAAAAAGATTTTGCAACCACTGCAGACCTGCATCTGCTTACATGAATGCTTATCCAAACAGCTTGGAAAAAAAATAAATGTTGCCCTGTCATCTTTGTTGCTCGTCATATGCGAGGAGTCTCTGAGCTGGGCTGCTGGTTGGGAACGATCTGACTCTGGAAGACAGGCTGGAGAAATAAACCCAGAGTTCCCACCACACACACTATCACAAAGATCCACAGGAACATACGATCCACCACCATGGCCACATACTTCCAGTCCTCTATCACCTGTGAATATACAGAAATCACATCACATTTAGTCAGTATGCATGCATTTGTCACACAGGCATTTATTGTAATAAATCAATAGTATTGCAGAATGGTGATATGAATAAATAAATAATCTCGCTTTAGTGTGTTGTCTGTGGATGCTGCCATGTCTCTGTGCAGCCACTAATTGTCGAATTGAATGAATGAGTGAATATAGATGAGAGGGGATTTCTTTTCAGAATCAAGGTCCTTTGCATCCAAACAAACTGTTTATACATTTCACTTACATTATGTAAATGTGTCTTATAGTCCATTGTGTTGTCATCAATTGAATTTAACTGGGACATAGATTGTTCTGCTAAATGTTTTTTGTTCATGTCAATAACATTGTGCAGTATAAGCAAGCTTATTCGTAGGATGCTGACTAAATTCCTTTATGGGTGTTTCCATTTTGCTGAGACCTACACTGAAATAGCTATTGACCCTTCCCCCCCTTTTCAGTGCCGACCTTGGTAGATTTTGAAACAAATCATGTCTCATCCCTGGTTCCCTCCTTATTTTATTGATTTATCAGACAAAAAGATTGAAAACCAAAAGTATGCCTTTAATTTGCTGGGTCACAGCTACTACTTAAGGTTAGTGGTAATTCCTTACTGCTGCTCAGGGGTCACACAGTGTGTAGTAAATGTTATTACACCAATACAAACACTTTTGTTCCAGTTTATTGGGATCAGGATGGATGGGAGAAGAGGGCACTGACAGGGCAGCCTGACTGTTGAATTATTCACTGACAAATTATTGTATTTGTTTAATCCATGCACTAACATGCACTAACACAGACATGCAAAAACAACAATTTGTGGTTTCAGAAGAAGCGATGAGCAAGTGTTTCTTATGGTTATGAAAGTGTATGTGTATCCATTTACAGTACTCATTCAATATGCAAGATAATCAGTGTTGGAAAATAATGTTTTTCTTAAGTGATACATTGAAGAGAAAAACAATGAGTGTAATTGTATTTTTAAAAATTGATTCAAGCTTGTAAACTCAAAATATGTGAAATAATTCCTGGTGTGAAATGATTTAGAGACACTGGACTGTAGCACTGTATAGCTACAGTGAATCATTTGGTTTAAATGTGTATACGTACACTCTGATCATCATCATCTCCCATCATGTGCTCAGCCACAAAGCGCACCCCATTCACAGCCTCCTGGACATCAGCAGCCCAGTCTGGGTTGTTCCTCTGCTGGAGGTCCTGGGTCGAAGTGAATCTACTGGGAGGGTAATCAGTGGAGCGCAGGTCCGCCTTCCTGTTTGAGTGGCTGTAGCCCATCGGAGAAGCTACGTTTTTGTGTCCTGGGGTGGAGAAGGCAGAGTCGGAGGACAGCAGGGCAGAGGACGACAACGTGATACCTGCTTTGGATGTGACTGGGTAACCCAAACCCAAAATGGCTCTCCTCGCCCGTAGAAACCGCTGTTGGCGAAGTCTCTGGCGTGCAGAGTTATTCTGAGGACGTCGCATGAAGAGCAAGGCGGGCAGTTTGACAAGAAATACCAGCTTGACCCAGGAAGGCATGGTGTGGGTGCTGGGAGAGCGGTGGTGCACGTTGAGCACGCACACGCTGGTGATGATGGAGAAGGTCACGAGCACCATGGTGAACATCAGGTACTTGCCGATCAGGGGCACATCCAGCGAGGTGGGAGGAACAATCTTTGAGATCAAAAGCAAGAACACAGTGAGAGCCAAGAGTACGGAGATGCAGAGGGTCATCTTCTCCCCGCAGTCTGAAGGTAAGTAAAAGACCAGGATGGCCAGAGAAGTGATCAAAACACAAGGGATGATGAGGTTTATGGTGTAGAAAAGGGGTTTCCTCTTGATGATGAAGTCATACGTGAGGTCCACGTAGGTAGGATCCAGAGGGTTGACAGTCCGTCTGCCTGGCAGCGCCAGGATGTCCCACTCCCCACTGGGAGTAAAATCATCCATGCTCGCCACCTCTGACTTCAAGATCAGGTCGATCTCCGTGTGGTCATACGTCCAGGAGCGGAATTTGAGGGTGCAGTTCTGCTGGTCGAAGGGGAAATGCTTCACCTCAATCTTACAGGCACTTTTGTAGATGGCTGGAGGAAGCCAGTTGATGCTGCCATTGGAAAGGACAATAACATTGGTGAAGACTGTCACCTCATAGGTACCATCAGCGCTAGGAGAGGAGGAAGACAGAGAGGAAAAAAAAAACTTTAGAGCGTCTTCGAATCAATCTCTGAGGCTGTTTTCAACGCTGCAATCACAGTGAAGTGAAGATTACAGGAAAGCTACTCACACTGAAAACTTCTATTGGTTATTTCTTACAGCCAAGGACAGTCGAATCAATATCAAACTCAGAGAATCAGTTGGGAAAGATACTGATAATGAACAAATTATTAATTCATCTTAATTCTCAAATGTCTAGCTATCAGAGTTCCCATGCAGAAACACATGTTTAATATTGCAGAACAGATGAACAAATTCTTCTTTATCTTTTTTAACACAAACTTCGCACATGAGACTGTACAGTTTATGTATCTATAATATTCCACGGATGCTTACTTGTTGTACAGGACAATATCTGGGAGCCAGATGTGTCTGGAGGGAATGCGCAGCTTGTCGATACCTTCGTACTTTTTTGGGTCCCATGACAACCTGTAATCCACCCAGTGCTGGAGACACAGAGAGACCTGGCCGTCAAGTCTGACTCCCACACACTCATTTCTCATTACATGCTTCATTATCAGTGAAATATGTTTGGAGCACAATTACAGGATCGGTTTGTTCCACACTGAGGGAGGAAGAATGGATATGGTTTAATTCAAGTTCAAGGGGAAGGACATTTAACAAGACATCCATGGGCTGATTGAGACTCTGAACTTCATCACACTTACCTGAGTGAGCCAGACGTTTGTGGTCATGATCTGTTCTCTTTCATTCTGGAAATATATGAGGGAGGTGGAAATTACTTTGAGAACAGATTTCACATGTACAAATACAGGTGAAATTGCATATTGAAATATAAATGTATATTTGCTGACTCTGAGCACTGATTTAAGTTGTAGTTTGTTTGGGACATGCTTGCATTGATTCAGGACTATTATAGTCCTCACCAGATGTATTACTGCAGTTCACAGGGTGGTTGAATGATGTCATGTCTTGTCACTGTTTTTGTCCTGTCTTTTCATGTTGTTTTATTTTGTAGTAACCATGATTCCTCTTGTTTCAGATCCCTTTACTTCCTGTCTTTGTGTCTTCCTGCACCTGGTGATTGTCTGACACCACTCTGATTGTCTCCACCTGTCAATCTTTTCTTCATGTATAAAATATATACTGTTCTCATCTATTAATGTTCAATTTCACTTTTTTTATTGCACCATTATCTTATCTTAATTACACCACTCAATTTGCTGTGTTCAGTAATTTTTGTCCACTTATTTAGTCTTTTATGTTGTATATATGAGACTTAATTATTCACTTAATGTATACCTTAGCTTTTTCCCCTTGGTTGTTTTCTACTGATGTTATTCTTAGTTTTATAGGCCCTCCTTGTAAAGCTGCACTATCCACTTTGCTGCTGTAACAATACAAATTTCCCCGTCTGTGGGGCGAATCAAGGATTATCTTATCTTATCTTATCTTATCTTATTCTTATTTCCTCCCTGTCAATGCCATGTTTTGTAAGCTTTGTCAAGTGTTTCCTTGCCACTTTGTTTGCTAGTTAGGTGTTCCTTTGTTGCATTTTAGACAGTCATATTGGGTTTTTGCAGAGTTTTAACAGAAGACTGTAATTTGTTCAATATATCAGTTTATTGTTAGAAGTAGTTCTCCTCTTTCTGTGTGATCTTTTGTTTCGTTGTTTACCTACTTCCTGTGACCCTTAATTTGTAGTCTGTATAAGTTATTTCAGGATCTAGCTTTATTTTGTTTCCTCTTTTCAGAGTGATTTTGTGGTGTATTGCTATTGTTATTATTATTATTATTATCATTATTATTATTACCTACCAGTAATAGTCAGCTGTTACATCTTAACACCAAGGCGATTGAAAGTGAATAAAACAAACAAGCGGAGAAGTCAAAATGCTACGGTTAGATAAAATAAACTGATAATTTGGATGAAATAGCTGATTTCACTATGAGAAGCTCCTTTAAGATGCAGAGGACCAGGAGAAGACATCATTCTCTGCTGGTAGAACAGGTGCACAACACAGAATGAATTAAGATCTTAAGCATTGGCCTCTAAACACTTTCTGGCTCCAACTTTCACTGCAAAGCAAAACATTATCAAGATACGTTAATTAGCTTCAGATGAATCTTCTTGCACACTCTAAGCTTTACTCTGGCATCTAGTTTGAAGTGAGGTCAAAAATAACAGCATTTAAATCTGTCCTTCTTCTCAGATTGCTTGTTAACATGTTTGTTGATGCCATACTCCCATGACATATGTATCCAATAAAGTGATACCAAATGCCAATTACTCCAAGGGGTGCAATGCAAACTCATAAACGGATGCTGTGAATGAGCCTCGGTCTGCAGCTGGGAGGAACCTCCACTGTAAATCAGAGGAGAGCCTCTATCACTGTGGCTAAAACAGCTTTATGGCTGCTTTTAATCCAATGTGCTGAAGTTTCAATCTGGCCATGACGGAGGCAGAGATCACAGCTGACCACATCTATCCTCTGCTTCATCCATCCATTTAGAGGTACAGCCTCTCTGCACAGACCGGCTGGTAACTAACTGCTTTCTAAGAGCTTGCTCTTGTTCTTGCTCTCTTTTCTATCATCCTCTTTCTTTCACTCTCTCTTTGTTGACCTGTCTCCTGGCACATATTCTGTCCCTCACACACACATAAACACACATCATCATGTTGGGCAGAGGTATTTGATGCATTACCACACTGATGAGCTGAGCCAGAGACACTTGCAGCTTCACTGGGACTCTCTCAGTCCTGTTGACAGCCGGGCGGATGAGCGGGTTGTAGCGATCCTTTCCCAACAACCAGTTCATGAGGCGCTCCTCTGAGTCAGCACAGCTGCCACCTGGTGACAAGTTTTGACCAGTGACTATTTGTATGCACAGGTAGTGTATATTCATCCAAAATATCAGCATCAAGACAAATCCTTTAGAATATTAGACCATGGTAGGCAAATCATACTGCATGTTTTCACCGATCACTGTAACTTATACTGATACTATTACTATTTTCAATCCATAGGACCATCACAATTACTGATTAGCTCCAATAAATGTATGGTACTGGTCTAATATCAATGTAATTCATATTGGGCTATGTATATCAGGTATACCTCCTCTGTCTGCTGTTGTGGGAAACACGATGAAAAAGAAGTTTTGTTAAACAGAAAACTGCTCCTCCCCCTCCTCCTCCATCTGCTCAGCCGAATCGGTCAGGCTGCTTCATACAAATTGCACCTATATTATGGCAATTAAGAAAGCCAGGGATGGCTGTGTTGTGGAAATTACACTGAAACATAATGAAGGCCCTAGAGTCATTTCCAAATAAGTAATTACATTTTGGATGAGGGCAGCTATTTTCACAGCATGTTAATAATTCTGCTTTTGACAAACCACCGGATGTGTCTTTCAGGTGAGAATAAACTATGAATAACAACACTTAAACTCCACCTCCTTCTCTCCATTCCTGATAAATGAAGCCCATGTCAAGGAGTGAAGACAAGCTGATTGAAACTGATGATCAGCGCTTCTCACCTGGAGCAGAATGAATATGTGTAGCACCACATCTTCTACTTAGTTGTACACTCAAATACACATGAGGTGAAGGACCTACTGAATCACGACTGTTGTCAGTTTTCAGCAGAGTGATATTAATGGCCACAGAGCCCCAGAGAATCAGCACATGCTGTTTTTGTAAGGCTATTTGATGATAAAGTGTAGTATAAGTAAGAACACTTCCAATTCCAACACCTCTCTTCTTGTTCAACATCAAACTGTGTGTGCAATTATCAGTTCACAGTCTCCCGGAGCTTTGCAGGGCGTGGCATGCTGACCGTCCAGCCCCGCAGGTCAGCGCATGCTGCTATGACTGTGCCTTTGTCAGTCACTTGGCTTAGGTCCCACCCCACACAGTCAGACCTCCAGTGCTCTTTAACAGATGGTTGTTGTCATAGCCCTCAGAGCCAAACAAGCTCTGCCTTCCCCAGAGGGGAGGGCCACTGCCAAACCACCCAAACTTGTGATTATCTGCTGTGAACTGCCACTGGTTGGTGTGTGTGTGTGTGTGTGTGTGTGTGTGTGTGTGTGTGTGTGTGTGTGTGTAGGTTTAGTGTGTAAAAGGAGCAGCCCCTCCTAAGTGTTGCATTGACATTATGTTGACTGAGAGTGAGGCCAGGCGTGTAAATACAATGCTGGAGTCGGTTGAGTTGATAAGGTCACTATGCACAGCACTCAACAATCTCATTTTACAAAAATGTAATTCAGTCAAATATCCGAGAGCAGAATGAAGTGTGTGACGTGGAGTAAAGGTGGAGTGAGGCCAACACACGTCATGTTTTTGACTCCACCTCTTAGTGATATGATAATATACATATGGGGTGGGTCTTCTTTTTTCGTAAAAGGAGAACAAAGGGAGGAGAAAGCTTTGTCTCTCTGACACACGAGAGACGGTGGTGTAGTGGTTAGCACTGTCGCCTCACAGCAAGAAGGTACCAGGTTCGATTCCTGGGGCCTTTCTGTGTGGAGTTTGCATGTTCTCCCTGTGTCTGCATGGGTTCTTTCCGGGTACTCCGGCTTCCTCACACCATCCAAAAACATGCATGGGGATTAGGTTAATTGGTTAATTTAAATTGACCGTAGGTGTGAATGTGAGTGTGAGTGGTTGTCTGTCTCTATGTGTCCTGTGATGAACCCTGCCTTTCATCCTAAGAAAGCTGGGATAGGCTCCAGCCCCCCATGACCATATAAGGATAAGTTGTAGAAAATGGATGGATTATGAGATATGAGTCCCTCTGATCTCTGATCTGTGATTTTGAAAAAGTTCAGAGAAGGATGGGAAGTTCTTCAAACTCAGGAAGCTTTTCATACACACTTCAGGTGTACAGTGAATGTTATAGAGGCTCAATGGGTTGAGGTTTAATGGGTTATCACCCTGGTTTGATGAATACAGGCAAAATGTTATAGTAGGCCAGGGTTGACTGATCAAACTGCCCCAAAAGAGACATTTTGTTGTAACACAGTAGATCATATCAAACTGTTGTTTTTGTGTTGTACTTTAATGTTTAAAGTATGTTCAAATTTACTTTTAACATTTAAAGTCATCAACAAAGCATACCATTTGGAATATCTGCAGCTTATTGTTATCATTGAAGCCATGCAACCCTGAGTCACTGCTCTGAAAACTTAAACTGATTCCACTTTGGGACACAAAAAGACAGACACCTCTCAGCAGAGAAGCGTTCTCACATTAAAACATTTGGATAAAAGCGCACGTTCAAAACAGCCTAAATTAATGGGTTAAGTCATAAAATGTAAAGAAAGACACACTTACAGAGAATAAAACAGGAAAAGTAAGCGAGGATGGAGAGAGCCCGAGTCATTTTTTCGGCACCATCTGATCTGAGGGAGTTGTCGCTGATGAAGCTTGGAAGCTGCGGTGGTCAGCGCTCTTCCTCTCGGACATGCCGGCCGGAATCTATACGCGCACACGGTTGGTTTGGACACTTGACCAGAACTTGTGCTGCTGCATGAAAAGGAGAGAAATCAGCGAATATCTGTTGCTCCGTCTCGAGGTTACTTTACAACCATAATCCGCCCCGTTAAATTCACCGAGTCTCCTCTAGGGTCTTTGTGCGCTGCCGACGCGCAGCAGCAGCCTGTCCTGGCGCACCGCTCTCTCCATCCTCAGCAAGTCCTGCAGGTCCTGTACCTGTGTCTGTGATCGGCTACTGTAAGTCTGCTCCAGCTGACAATCTGTTTCAGATGGTAGATTACATATGTCATATGTACCACTGAACAGTATGCGCTGGGGTGTTAATTCATTTCTAGACATTTTTGCTCTTGGATGTGATGAACCCACTGAAGTTCAGGGAAACAATAATGAGTGACGCAAATGTATTTATCTGACCACTGTAAGACTTATATGGCCATGTAAGAATTCAGCATCTTCCTCAGAAAATGAACACAATATTAATAAAATGAAACATAAGCCTGCCCCTCCAAGAAATGCTTTAAAAGACATTATCTGATGATTTTCTACACACAATGTAAGTTTTACGCAATTTCATCTAATATCTTAAAGCCGGTGTGAGATCCCTGTCCTCACAGCATCCTCAGTGAGACAATCCACACCTCCGAGTACAGCTGTTGATAGACTACACATCTGGACCTAATTCTCTTCCCACCAACAAACATTTAGTTGACAATCCTGGTAACTTGCCACTATTTGCTGACTTCACACTGCTTTGGCAAGCATACTCAAGAGAGGACAATAAATTATTCTCTGGTCCTGGATGTGAGATTTAGTGAGGTGAGGTCCAGTCAGAGAAGGAGCAGTGCAATCTTAGCGTGGCAGATTTACAGTGGCCACGCTGCTTAAAGCCTCGTTAAAATGGCCAGCAGAGGAACTGTATCCGACATGAAGAGCAGCCCCAAGGACTCGTCTGAGGTCATAAATTTGAACTCCAAAGACTTCCTTTCTGGATCATTGAGAGCAGATCAATGGGGGCTGATTAGGTTTTGACCCTTACATGCTTTTTATTTATTAGGGGACAGGGACATGGTCCATGGACAGTTTGTCCTCATGTCTGCAAAATTGTATGCATCAATGCAGGCAGAAGCAACCATTAAGAGAAGATAGACTTAAAGCTATAGTCTGTAATTCTGTTCAGAAACACTTTTTGTTATACTGGGGAAATGGTCCTTCCATCCTGAGAGCAGTCAACACATTATGTGTTCAGAAAAAGGAATGAAAAGAATCAGACCTCTGTGGCAGCTGCTGGACTCTAAAAACTCTGACCAGTCCCTGCCACTCGGTCCGAATGGAAAGAACCAATCAGAGGCCTTCCTGTCTCATCCTAGTCATGCCCCCTCTGTCCCTCCCTTCTCCCCACTGTTGCTGGAAATATTCAACACACTCCTCTGCAGAAATACAGAGTTAGCAGGAGAATCCTTTCTGTAGGGAACAATGGCAGAGCAAATGTAGCCAAAAATACCACTTCCAGCATTACTTCTGATGGCTCACCCTGCTAAACAGGCAAAGAAAAGAAAGAGGGAGGCAGAAAAGACTGCAACAAAACTCTGGATAAAGCTAAGAGGACAAACCAGAGTCATCAATAGTGGAGACACTGAGACATCTGAAGGGACTGAAAAGTGATGCAGAAGTTTCTTTCTTTCTGTTGGACAGGTAATTGTTTGTTTAGCTTCGGGAGGAGTTATTATTTTCATGAAATATGTAATGTTTGGCCCTGCGATGAGGTGGCGACTTGTCCAGGGTGTACCCTGCCCTCCGCCCTAAGTCAGCTGGGATAGGCTCCAGCCCCCCCGCGACCCTATGAGGATAAGCGGTAGATAATGGATGGATGGATGGATGGATGTAATGTTTGCTAACTTAGCTACTTTTGTAGTGCATATTAGCCTGATGCTAACATTAGCTTCTCTGTGGGTTGTAGGTGTCGCTTGTATTGAAGAAGTTATAGGATATGACATTTTTACCATATTGCACAGCCATAGTCTCCAGTGTCTGCATTATAAAGGTGACAAACTGTGTTTTATAACTGTGGTGATGTAGCATATCGGCTCTCCTATCCCTGCTGAATCCTACTGTCAGATGTTCATGTTTGAGGGGGCGTGGCTTTGGGCAAGCACTGATGGGAGGGGGTGGAGCTTAGAGGAGGCTTAGAGGAGGTGCCACTTTCAAATCTTGCTAGCCCTCTAACGTGACAGACTAGCTTTAACTGTTTTTATTTCTTGGTCTATTTCCCACAAACTATTTATTTTATAAATGAGATGACAGTGTCTCAAATTCTAGTTTATCTTCTTAGTCAAGCGCTGGCTTTAGCAATTTTCAAGTCTGCAAGTTTATTTTTGACTGTTGATATGTGAATTAATAGCAAAGTCTCATTGGAAGCTAGAAAAAAGACTGGATTGAAGATATAAGTTGGACTCAGACTGGTTTCCCAATTGTTTGTGATGTCACAACATCCTGTTTATGCACGTTTTAAACTCCAGTTTATGAACACAGAAAAGATTTGAAGCTCAAACATCCCAGTGAAGTAACAAGAAGAAAACACAATAATCAGTAGTAAGTTAAGTATTATGTGTCTGCCATACTGTGGCCTGATGTCACCTCAGTAAATATTGTGAGCACTTTTGAATATGCAAAGTACTGCACTGTAGTCATCAAAAATGAAATATGGACTGGTTCATTTTGTAAATGGCCACCTGCTTCATGAAATTACACACTGATGACAATTTACAGGGATGCATTCTGTGAAATGCTTAATATCTACAATATCATTTCTAAGGTTGTTTGCACTTTGGATCAAAGCCAAAGATCCAATCACTAATAGGATTCCATCCCTAATATCCAGATGGATAGATGGATAATGAGGAGGTCATTATAAGTGTTCTGAAACGTCAAACAGGAAATTCAGAAAATCAGTTATGCTTGGTCAGACAACTCAGTATGAGTTAAAAGCTTAAAAAAATCTTCTTTTGGTAATTAGTTTGACGGCAAGTGTGATGCAAGCAGACTTTTAAGTTTCAATTGTCCAATTCCAAGCTGCCTTCCTCCCTGATAATATCTTCTTATTGGTTGTATTCACACACATTAAAGGTGCACAAACATTTGAGAGAATCATGTGACATCTTTTATTAACCTCAATAACTAGGACCCATGGGAAAAAAAAAATCTCTCAGCTTCGTGAAGTAAGCAAAAGCCCAGCCACAAAAAGAAAAGCTTTCTCATCACACAATATACAGCTTTGGCAGTTTAATAGAAAAATATGAGTGCCATTTTCTGATCACATCTGTTTTGTTTTTCTTGGCTCAATGGATGTCAATGTTAGTCTGTGAATTAGCTGGCCAGTACAACACGTTAGTCCAACTGAAGTATCCTAACCTCCATTGGGCAGGTTGCCATGAAATTTGACATTTACGTCCCCCTCAGGGTGAATTGTAATGATATTCATAATTACTTTTCATCAAGCACCATCTGATCCAAGTTTTAATTTATCCAACAACTTGGTTTACCTCCAAAATTAATGATGCCACAATTCAATAGTGTTTCTGGCAAAAAATTATTATTATAATTCCCCAGGTTTCCTGGCTCTTAAACAGAACCATACTGTATACAGTACAGTTATTTCAGCAAGAGTCACAGTATATATCATCTGAAGTCTGGGCTGGTGTGCTCCCATATCAGTAGAGGCCATATTGTTTTGTCCTGGAAGTGAAGTGTTTTCAGCCTATGCAGCCTTTTGCTTTCATCTCTAAATCAACTTAATTAAGTTCACCCTAGCGGGAAGTCTGTCTGGATCCTCAGTGGATGCAATAAAAACAGGAAACGACTTCAAAAATGATTGAAGATCCAAACATATCTGGCAGACTGACAGCACTTTACATTTCAGTGGAGTTGAATAGAGTTGAGTAAAAAAAAAAAAACAAAGAGGCTATAAAATATTTAACGGCTCATTGGCTATCCATTGATGATTCAGACGGTTTAAGAGTGTCATTATGACCAGCATAGCCATGATGTGGTGTCACATCAGGCTGTGGTTACAAATCGTCTGCAATAGCATCTTAAAAAGTGAGCCCACATTTTGGCTGTATATACAAAGCCTCACTCTAAATAATGTGTTGATGTTTGACTTCTGTCTGTTTCTGCAGTGTGAGCGGTGGTATAGTCTCTGAGAGCATCCTGCAGGAGCTTCATGACTGTTTGACAGTGGACATGTTGACAGACAGTTAGTGTATGTGCGTGACAGATTTCTCTGCCTGCCAGGGAAGCGTGATGGAAGAGAAATGGCTAATCAAAGAATTGCTGTTGTTGCAGTACCATGTTGCACCGCTGCAATCCCACCCTGTGAGGGATATATATCAAGCAGGCAGCTCATTACCTGAGTGCTTGGCTCCTGTACCAGAGAGTCGCAGCCTCATGAAGCTATCGATTGCCCACCAACCATTGCCTGCAGGTTGGTTTATGCAGGATGTTTTGTTGTTATGATGACAGTCTCAGGATACAGCCGAGATATTTTTTGTTTATATGTGTATGCATAAATATGTGGGTGAATTGATGGCTTCCTGTCATGTTTCCTCTGAATATTGCCTCACTCAAACACATCAGGTTCAACACTGGTCCTAACACAGGTTAGGGTTAGCATTACACACTTTTAATACAGCACTAGTACTTTACTTGAGTATTTGCATTTAATGTTTCTTTGCATCATATATTAGTCCACTATATTTAACAAGAAAAATCCCAAGTAATTTGCAGATTATTATTAAAATACATAAAAAAAATATGATGATCTTATTGAATTATATATTGTATTATATTGAAAATCATCAGTATTAACGGTCTAGTAACACAATATGTAATAAAATAGCACTTCTGGTGACTATTGTTGCTTTAATTTTCACATATTTACAGTGTAGTCTTGCCTCTTTTACATGATCAATACATTTTCTACCACTGTTCAGAAATTAGCAAACAGTGCTTCAACAGACATCTAAATGTGTTGCTCTGAGCTTTAACAAACAAGATTACCTAAACTTAATAGTTGCATTTATTGTAAAATATCTCTGCTATGCTGATATCGTTATGGAAGCTCTTTCCGTTGCTGGAACATTGCTCGTCAGTGGACAGTGGCTGACATCCAGTGTTCAGCACTTCCATTTGGCCTGACACCATCCACAAACTCTGCAAAAATGCATCATAGACTGACCATGAAAAATAATTACTAATTGTTCATTGATTGATATTCTTGCAAGCAAACCATTTTCTTAGGCAGTTTTTTAAAAGGCAGTGTGGTAGGACTTCCTAAAGAATGTGAGGTGAAACTTTGCTATCTACAGTACATCTGCAATATTTCAGGGGGATGTTACTGAAGAACATTTGAGGAACATTTCAGTATAGAAATTGGAAAAGAGAGCAAAAGAGCACAGAAAATAGTAATTGGCCAGAGGGAGATTTAATCTCAGCAGTTCATATCTGTCAGACTGAGCGGTCAGTAATTAAAAGTCTCTGGAGAAGACAGATTAGCCGCTTCATTAATGTATTCAGCTTCTCAGTGATAGACAGACCGGTGAGACAGCTCCCGAGTGGAGTGTCCAATGTGTCATGCAGCAGGAGTGAGGAAGACAAACGGTCCTCCATGACGCATGAAGACAGAGCAGGACTTAATGTGACCCCCTGAATGTACTCTGCAGGGCCATTTGTACAGCTCAAGGGAGGATATAAACCACACCTGTCTTGAGGCACAATGCTACAAATCCTGCACAGCTTCTTTGGTCTGGGTCATCCCTGCTCTCCGCTCCCCAACCCAGAAGTCTGATTTAGATGTGGCCTTCTCTTACTGCCCACAGTCAAGGATCTTGTCTGGTCGTTTTAGCCATCAAAGCTTTCTCTGAAGTGGATTGAAAGTTGAAAGGCTGGTTTATCAAATTGTGCATTGCAGATGACAAACTGAGAGGCTCGTAGACCAGGAACTGGTGTAAAGAGGAGCAGTCATCAGTATAAATGGTCCTCTGGAGACACAATAAATAAAAACGACGAGGGTCATAGCATGTGGTTAAGAGTGTGTTCACATAGTTGTATGTTTGTGTAACTGCGGCTTTATTTTTCTGCATGTGTGCAATTTAAATGGCAAATCACCTCAACAGTGCTTCTGTGTTAATAGAACTGTAAAATTGATCCCATTTGTCACTGTGAGGTCTCTTACATATAGGCACTATTTACTGACATGCATCTCCACGATCACAGCCGACTGGAATCAATTCTTTCTGCCCTAGATGAGATCTTAATGTGCTTAGAAAGGTGTGTCTAGGCGCTCCAAGACAAGAGGCCGATCGAAGCGTAGCCATGCAAAGTGTGTCTCTCTGTAAATCTTTTCTTTCTGCTTCTCTGGTCGCAAAGAACGGTTAAATGTCGGTAACAAAATTAATGCTGAGAGAGCCACAGCAAAGAAAGCAGCTGGTAAAAAGTTAAGAAACAAATAAGCAAGAATATAGAGTTCAGTAGATAGACCAGACATGGGCAAACTACGGCTCGCAATCCATATACAGCATATACAGGTTGGGCTTTTTAATCCGGCCTGCCGAACTTGTCCAAATTATATTATTAAATTCAATTATAGTGACGCGATCCGTGATGGCACGCACAACGGTATGTCGATTTGGACAAACTGCCCAAAATGTGTAACAACTAAAGAAGATTAGCAGGTCATAAAGCTGAACTCAATTCAAAAAAATCAAGGAAACTAACCACGCAGACATAACTAATGCTCAAACAGGCTGATAAAAATAGATTAATCATCTTTCTTCTGTAGAGCATCGTTAAAATATTAATTTGTAACATGTACATATACTGTATAAATATATACACACACACACACACACACACACACACATACTGGCCCCTCTGTCAAATTTTAGATGCCATTGTGACACTTGAGTCAAAAAGTTTGCCCACCCCTGAGATAGACAGATGATACTACTAAAGAGCCCAGGTCATCACTACATTACTTTAGCTGTCTGGGGAACTGTGACTGCCTCATAAAATCCAAATGATTTACAGTCCTCACCGTCTAAAGAGGAGTGGCACGAGTTAATGTCTGACACCTTGAAAGAGAATGCACTCATTATTATAAAGTAAGGCCAAATCTAGTGCTTCATTTACTCATCTTAACAGCTATGATTGAACATATGAGTGACATATTCCTCATGCAGGTCAATACATTAAAAAAGTAAGTTCAGTTTTCCAGTGTTTTTTAGTATTTGCATGTACTAGGCAGGCAGGGAAACAAAAGTTAAATATAAGAGTGAGATGCTGATTAATGATGCAGGTTAAAACTATTGATTGTTTCTTTATTTACGCATATTAATTGCCATAAGTAATGAAATCCTTTACTCCAAATGGTAGCTGTAGTCTGTGACCAAAATATATCTTGTTACAAATATTTGTGAACAGTGAAGATCGAATTTCCTGCTAGTAAGATAAATATGAGATCAATAGGTTGCATCATGAAATGGTGCCACATTCAGTCCTCTGAATGCATCTGTGTTGGACAGGAAGAACCAGAGACATTGGTTCTGGCTGGACATAATTATGATGGAGTAGGACTGGCAGTGCAACTCTGGTTTTATTGGACCATGGAAGCTGAGCTGCTCTCCTGGGACTCGTAGTAAGGTCAGAGCTGCGCAGATTCAATCGATGCCCATCAACGCTGGACATGGAAATGACCCGCCTGGGCCTGACAAGGAGTGTGAGATGGGTAATACACCACTATGAGGTATGAGGGTGGTCCCGGTGAGACGATGCATTTTTAGGAGCACATAATTGAATCCACTGTGGGACGAGGTGGTAAACTCATTCCACTCCATTAGTCTATCACTGTTGGAAAAGAGCAAATATCACTTGAGTTTTTTTTTTGCTCTAGGGTCAAAGAAGCAATGACAAATTGCATTTTCATGTATGAATTTCATGCAAGATTTCTTAACTTGGATCCATGTGAATTTATTGCAACCACCCTAAAACATCACTGTCACAAACACAAACAGACACAAAGTTCGAGGAGACTTCATTACAGAGAGAGTTTTTGTTGTGATTGATGTCATTGACCTGCATATGACTGGAGCTTTCATGATGCAACTATATCCTCTTAGCTCAGTGGATGTCTTGAGTTAATGATGCCTGTACATTTAGTCAGGATTATGTCTCTGTGATTCAATTCAGCATCTGTGTTACCATCAAACCAACTCTCCAGGGAGAGGGGATGAAGTCTGTCTGTCATCCACGGAGCCCAAGAGACCACAGCGGACCTCGTCATCGCAGAGAGCTCAACCCGGGGGGGTTTGGGTTCAGATGGCAAAGTGATTGATTGCTGCATGTCTGTCTGGACTGGCTGCTAATGATGCAAGGCAGAGATAATCAACTAACCACAGGCAGCGTGGCTAGCAGTTACTCCAAAATAAGTGAAACAGATTGGATGTGAAGCTGCATTTCCCACATGGAAATCCAACCATCCATCAATTAGCTGTAAACAAATACCCTCAGGCCGAAGGTGATAGTTTGTTATTGGTGGAGCGAGTCTGAGGTGTACCCACATAGATGTTTTCCATTCGGTGTCTGTCTTGCATATTGCACCAGGTACTGTGATTTTGAATTATGGGGTTTATTCAAAGATGGGAGTGTACAGAGAAAAAAGTGCAGGTTTGCTAATAATACATGCACTGCTTGGGCAGTATAGTCTAACAAAAAAAATATTGTTGCATTTCTCCCACCCATCCAGTCAGCCAGCAGTACATTATTAAAACTGAAAGATCAGCGCAATAAAACATTTTAGCACCTGCCATTTAGCACCAAAAATATGTCCAAAATTGTCCCCTAAAAGGTGGTGAGTAAAAAGCAAAGAGTCATAATTTTGTATTCGCTTTCTGAAAGTCAGTAAGCCAACATGAGAAGTCTCAAGAAAGTACATCATATAAGTCTTATGCCCTTGAGCGTAAAGTAGTCATATGAGACATGTAGTGTAATTTGAGGTTGATTAATTTCTTCAATGTGACATTTTATTGCTTTTGTCCCCTTTTATTTGTCCAGTCAGAAGTTACTTGAAAGTAAGCTAAGTGATTGATTAGATTAGAAATCACTCTGCTATAAAATGTAACTGATGACTTTTCATCAGGTTATATGATGGCATGAATGAAAGAGCCGTTCGTTGGCATTAAACCAGAGAGGGAGGTCGGAGCTATGTCCTTGGCTTGATGTATGTTGAAATCCCAGCACTGCATAACATAGTCTGGACTGCTAATCTTAAAATGAATCACATCCATGTACATTTAGGCGACCACATAGCAGCTGATGCTACAACACCCAAAGGAGAAGTTTGACATGACCTCTGGCTAATAAGAAATGTATTGATCATGAAAATGAAAGAAGATGAAACTTCACATCAATTCGCTCTGTAGTCAACAAAAGTAGATGGTAAAAACCATTGATGTGCCCTGCTCTACTTTTGAGAGCGGTTTGACCTGTCTGAAATGTGTCAGGTGTGACTACATCTCCTCTCTCTGGCTGTTGCTCTGGTGAGGAGGACCACAGAGAGGTTACAGAATGGTCCACAGGTAGAGGTAAATTGGATGTGTCACAGCTCGCAAGGATTCCAGATGGTATGTTGCTCCCCTTGAGACCCTCTCCTTCTTGAAGTCTCCACTGTGATCAGAATCATTGGTAGAAAATGCTATCTGCCACGCACAGCTTCTCAGCACAGCTACCATATGTCTCCACACCTTTTCTCAGTGTGTGATATCCCTCCCTATACTCCGCATCCAGCCTTCTTTACAAGACAAGAAGGCAAGCTGTTAGATGCATGGAGGACGGCCTTTGAAACTGCTGATTGTTTTACTTCGTCACAATTTTCATGTGAAATAAAGTGAAAAAGGTTATCAGAGTCACAAAACTGACCGTTTATAGAACTCGTTATATATGATATTTGAAGAGTCACTTTAAGTTTTTTTTTTAAAAAATCCAAGTAACAGAATAGCCGGTTTCACACTATCGAGCCAAAGCCGAGCCAGCCCAGGCTTGCCGGTGCTAAGTGCTTTCACACTGCAGGGCCAGGTTCTAACTGCGGGCCATCTCTGGGCCGTCTTGGTGCTAATGGCCTGCGATTTCTGGCCCCACCTAAACCATGGGCCAAAGCAGGGCTAAAGGCGGTGTCAAGGTTGGGGCCGGGTCAACATTTGGAAGCAAAATAAATCCAAGAGTATTACCTTCAAATCACGGAGAACACAAGGAAGATGGATCGCCAGTTCTGGTCACATGAAAATGTCCGTTCTCTCATCATGGTCTGAGCAATGTGCAGCAGAAGATTGATGGGGTTTGCCGTAACGAGGATGTAATGAAGCATACATACAAATCGTCTTAAATCCATGTCTGTGCCTATCCTGTATGAAAATGAGGTGTATTAGTGATGTTTTCACAAGCGGGAGTGGAACCCGGAGGGGCTAATAGCCCGACAGTGTGAACACAAACGGTTAAGGGCATGGGGCTTGTGGCCCAGGGCTATTAGCACAGAGGTAGCCCCCTAATGGCCCTGGCCTGGCTCGATAGTGTGAAACTGGCTAATGATTGCTAATCCCCTACAACACATATTAGATTATATGAACAGTAGAAAACAATAATACCAAAAGTGTGGCAGTTTCACAATTCTGCACACATTTGCAGATGGCATTGCCATAATAATACCCACATGGGCCATATCCAAGGTAACTCATCAAGATGCACATTCCTCATTTTTTCCATATTTGGATTTTACAATGGAACAAAAGTATGCCCGCTCACCTCTGGGCTGGTTGATACAGTAAGTGTATGTTTAACTGTCAGCACCTCAATCATAACTCTGGCCAGCACTGAGTTACGTGCTACTTTCAGCTTGCATGTGCCTCCCATTTCAGGCCTGTTGCCCAGGGCCAGACGGGGTATATGATTTAGATGATATTTATCCTCTTAGCTAATTGATTTAAGCTGGGCCTCCTTCCCCCATTGTCAGCCTGGCAGGGTCTCCCACTGGCCCTGTAAACTGTATTAGCATTAGGATGGATAGATTGGCAATGGTGCACTCATTTACGAGGACCCCCTTCCACCGGCCCATTTTGCCTCTTGCCAGAGCAGCCCTGTCCCAGAAAGTAAATAGACTTTGGCTTGAATGTGATTAGGCAGCAGTTTACTTGGTTAGACCACATGAGGAACAACAGATCCCACCGAACAGCGATGTGCCATAGATAACCTTTATCCAATTAGATTGGCACAACAGTCCATTTATCCATTACTCTGTAAAACTCATGAAAAATAGATGACCAAAATATTAGGACCGCCATCAAACAGTTTTTCTTTGCATCCTTTCAGGTTGTGATATTGTCGTTTCACAGTAAATATCTTCTTTAACCTGCTTCACACACATTTACTCTACATATCAGTGTGTATAATGGCTTCAATCTGGATTAACGTTTGGCATTTTATTATAGAAAGAACAAGCTATGAGTACTTCGCTATCCTGATATCAGCCTATGAGATGCGTTATATTATTGACTGTGATGTAAAGTTGATACCCAACATTTTCATATAACATGCCTTTGAGTGCAAAGTGTCATACCAGCAGACTAGACATCATCTATAACTTTAACTTTTTTACTGATGAAGTAAAGGGACTGTTGAGACACTTCTGGTGATGTCGCTGCAGTTCAAGGTGACATTTGCTCTTTATTCAGTACTATTTAAGAGTAATGGCCCTCTGTGGGCTCATTGAAGAAACACTTAAGTTGACTAAGACCCGTGAAATTGACAAGAATCTTTTTAATGTAATTATGTTTTGGAAGTGGCGGAAGAAGTGTAACCAATTGGTAAAATATACTATTTCACTTCATCTTTCTGTCTGTTTTTCTTGTTATCATAAAAATAGAATAAAAGCAAAGGTCTATTGCTTTGTACAGTATTGAGGTAATAGTGATGGATCTCTCCCAGATGAAAGTGGTAGTTTGGCCTTGAGTAGTTTTTTCATAGGAGTATAGGGGACCTTTTTATCCAAAATTATTCCTTTTCTTAAAGTTTGCCCATTATTACACATCGCTTGCTGTCTCATCATATCAGCATTTCAGTTCATTTTCTAGACAGCCCCCTGGATTTGGTGCGCTTGCAAGATCAGGTGAAAAGTGAAAAGCTATCATGGTCCTCTGGGGTACAATAATCCCCAAATGCTTGTCAGTATAAAAGGGACACCTCCTTTAGATATTGGAAGAAAGCCTGGAGGAGTGTTATTCTCCCTGGTTCTCACCAGCCTCACCATGAAGAGTGAAACCTGAGAATACCGCAGCTGATGCTCCATACTGCATGTGTTTATGCAACATCGTATTTTAGTTTTGCGTTATTATTTTAGTTTCTTCTTTACTGCCAATGTTTCTTGATACACTGTAGATGCCTGCATTTTCAGCACACTTTTAAAACTTTTTTTTTTCAAATGAGCAACAAAAAGCTATAAAGACCAAGGCAAGCAAGTTTTAAGAAAAATACATTTCATGTTGCTGCAGTTCAAGCTGTTGGATTGATAGGAGATTTTCAAAAGGACAGACAAGAGCATAGCAGGGTGCCATCGCTCCACCACATGGGAGCATGAATCTCTTTTTTTCACATTTTATTCAAATTAAAACACTCATGTTTACTGGACCGTGCACAGAGCTCCCTTCATCTTTTGGTCCCAATGACATTTTATGGTGTATTAGACTTATTATACTTTATGTCATCACCCTTTCTTTTAAAAGCCAACAGGAGTGATCAGTTTCAGGAAGGCTTTACTGTAAAGTGTAGTTTAAATGAAGCTTTTTGTGTCCAGGGCTGGGTATGAGAGATGAAAATTCTCTGCAAACAGTTATGTAGACGATGCAATGACGTATGCCACTCTCATATGAGGGCTCCGTGTCCTGGATGTGAACTGCTGTCTCAGTCCCTGCTCATTTACTTGTGCTGTCCCCTGGGTGAAAATTGAATGTCGCTCCTCCTCAGTGAGATTGGCGCAGTCTCCTCTGACAAACTGCTCTGCTGCATGTGGTGAATCAGCAGTAGGGGCGGTTGAGGAATGGCCTCAGTTATCCAGGGCTAAATACCTAAACACCTCCAAATCCCTACAAGACATTGGTTTAACGCAGAGGTGGCTTAGATGCAGCAACACTTGTTTTAACTAACGCTGTTGATTAGGACTAATGAGCACGATGTTCAGTACACTCTTAGAGCTTAAGAGGATCATCTGGTTTCACTTCTGCTTTGCTACTAATTCTATGTAACAACATGTGGACAACTCAGGGATTAAAAAGTTTCATAGGAAAATACTATCTCATATTCACAACCAATAATTTGTACAATGAAGAAAGTATCTAAATGGGATGACGGAAATCAAATGTGCTAGCTACTTGTGCATCTACATCTTATAATGAGTATGGCCTTCATGCGGCCCATTTTGACCTCAGCCCTGGTGTTGTTCATAAAGAAATAATAGGCTGTAAATGGCAGAAGATGATTTGCTCTTGCTGTCTGCGATGGAATGAAGGGAAAAGGCAGGGTTTTAATTAGCTTTTCGTCTAGTGCGGATGGAAGACAGAAGAGCTGGATAAATCATGGAGGACAACAGCAATCTGCCTCTTTATTAGTGCGTGTAAACAGGCACGTTGTGACAAACTGCACGTCAGCGGCTCAATCATAAAACAGAGCTGAAAAGACGATCAGGATCCAACTGGAGACATTTGGTGTGGTTTGCTCTGACCCTTGACAAGCATGGCACTTGCCTTTGTGACATCCCTGGAAATAAGTTCTGCCAAGATTTTTTTTATATGCACTCAGCCTAAAATGTATGAAACATAATTCCAGCACTGGTCTGCAGTCCATTTTTCAATTGCCTGTGTCCTCCCCTTCATTTACATGTCCTCTTCATGAGTGAAATGAGTGTAATAATGCCGGTGCATTCAATAAGGAACCATGTACAGTATGTGACAATGTTTTTCCATGCAAATATACATATGCATAGTGTACTCTATTAATTTATCAGGACATATTCTAGTATAGTTTCTTTCCACAGGCTGTCACATCTGTACTGAACATCTGTATTGCATATATCATACTCTTGTATATTCTGTATATATTTGAGCTGTCAGTTTGTTATTTAGCTCTCATTTTAATATTTCTTTACATGTGTGCTGTTGTCTGTTCCTTTTGAATTTTATGCTATACTGAGTGAGTGCCGGAGTCTAATTTCATTTATGTGTAAACATGCCAATAACGCTGATTCTGTTTCTGTTTCTGACAATTACTACATCAACCCCTCAGTGGCTGGCAGTTGTTGAAGATGCAGCACGTTCAGTGTGGTGGGTTAATTGCTTTTGTCAGGATGTTATACAACTGCTATCTTAAAACATGGCACCCTAACGACAGACACACATAGAGGATAAGTCCCTCAACACGGTCTCCTCAGTAAACAAGCAGGGCAGGTAATTACACATCAGGAAGAATATATAGCATACAAATTGATTTAACACACTAGTGAAAAGTCAACATGGCTAATAGGTCAGCAACATTTAAATGAGTTGAGGCAGCAAGGTAGAAGTGTTGAAAGAATGTGAAAAGTTGATAAAACATCACTTAAATGGAATTTCTCTCAGTAGCTGCAGGTCTGTCAGTCCTGGAATTAAACTGTATGAGTCATAAACAGAGATAGAGATAGTATTAATAGTAGATAGAATTAATTGATCTCAATTACGCTTAAGTTTATTAAACCCATCTTCACATCTGGAAGTAGCCTGTGATATTGAAATTTGAAAAATTACTCAACTAATCAAACCTCCTCAGAATAAAAGGTTATGATCAATGTCTGTCCAGTCTCCTGATTTCTGAATGTCATTATTCATGGCACACTCAGAAAAAGCAGCCTCTACTCATCACTAAGGCACACATATCAATACAGATGCATACATAAAAAAGTAAAAGAAAAAGAAATGTGGCCATAATTTGTGTTTCTCAACATAAATCCTTGTTGTTGTTTTACACCATACTCACTCCACTCTTGCTCCAAACAAATTGAATTACAGTGTTTGCTGGACTGGAACCTTGACCTTTCCTGAGGAACCATTGCATTAATAAAGTAACTGACCTCACTGCACACTCAGTGCGTTCAGGTAAACTGTTACAGTTTATTGCACATACAGTAGCTGCAATATGCAACACAGTGAAATGAAGAATATACAGTATTTAGACATATGAGATCTCTATGAAGGGTAACCCCTGGTCATCACTGCTCACACTAGGCTCAGGTCTGCAGTGGTAGATCAGTACACAAGTGCTCTCGTCACAAGACGAGGGGGCCAACCACACCTTTAATGTGTATTTAATAAATCAATGTGTTGTTCATCAACAGTGAAACCCTCAAACTGCAACATAGCTCAAGAACATAAAACTACTGTGGATAACAACCAGGACATTACACCACTGAATGAGTCTGAGGTATAAAATATGGCTAAATTATATACTAACGAGTTAAAGTCAGCTGCCTGTCTATTGCAGAATACTAATTTGGGAAGGGCCCAATAAAAGACAGTTTTTTCTCTGTTGAAAGAGAGACCTTGTGATAGCATAATGAGAGGTGACAGCACAGCACTGCTCTGGGCCACTCAGCTACTCCCAAATCTTTTCTGATAACAGACGAACTCACAAGGAGAAAAGTTTGCTTTTAAGGTTTGGTTTGTTTCCTGATACCCACACAATCTGTCTAATTTAATTCAAGAACTAAAATAAGTGCTATAAGACTTTCTGCCAGCTGCATGGTATTGATCCTGTCTTTCCTAACTGACTAGTTTCTCAAACATTGAGCAAACACTGCCTCCTAGTGGATATCAGCTACTACTACAGACATACAGTAATATGAAACTAAAGCTCTATATTAGGGGGAAGATGTCATAATACAGCAAGCATACTATGTTATTTTCCTGGAGCCAAGTAAATGCAACCTTGAATGCATCAGCCAATGGGAAAATGTCAGTTGGGCTGAACATTAAATCACATTTTTAAGGACCATATTTATTATTCTATGTTCATTAAGATATAATGGGCCTATATTATAAAATGGTATATTAACAAATTAAAAATAAGCAGTTATTATAGGCATAGCATACCTGCTTATTGTTCCATCCCAAAAAGAATACTTTTATACTATCTAGCCATCATTGGACCCATATACTGTGTAGTCGCTGTTGTAGTCTGTCAGTTTTATCAATAACTTGTTATGTCTGGTTTGTCTATGATGACAAGATGATACAGAAATGTTCCTCATCTGTTATGACTGTAGTTGCCAGACCTTTCAAATAAAGTACACTGAAAAAAATGATTTTGTGGTGTAGTAATATTTATTAGGTTAACTGTCACGATTTTTAATTTCTAATTGTAAGTATCAGTGAGAACTGGGATTATTCAAGTAAATCTATATATGTCATTCATGTAATAAATAAACAGTGTGGGAAGAGTAAGTTTTATTATGTATTTTCACATAATATTCAAAGGTTTCATATCATTGCACATGAACTTAGAAATATCAAGTAAGTTTTAATAGTGTTTCATATTATGAATCCGCACCTGCGCCTTGTGACCATTCTCGCCTCCAGGACGCATGCGCGTCTTTAACCGCCTAAACACGTGAAGACGGTGGCGGTGGTCAGGTTTAATGGCGGCAGGAGCGGCTAAATCACCTTGAAGGTAAGTTACTCAGGGGTTTTCCTGCAAATGAAAAGTTCAAATGATGATAATGTAAAATGTAACATGACCCCACTTGCCATTACTATAGGCTACATGTTGTAGCATAATTTTACTATGGTCGCTAAACGCAACGTCCCTGTTCCGATAATATAATACATCCATGTGCTGTTCCCTGGGTAAGTGCACGAGTTGTGAGCTCCACCATCGTTTTTGGTAATTATCTGAAGTTTATACAAAACGAGTGGTTTGTTTAGTGTTTATGAAACGTGTAGCTCCCGGACGGTCGAGCACGTTCTTTTAATGTAAAGTTGACGGTGGTTTTCATGACAATGTAGGATATAATGTGGCCGGACATGTTTAGGGCTGCAACGAGTGGCATATTTAACTATCCGAAGGTTCGGGTCACTACTCGAGTAGTACTGGAGTACTCCTTTGTCGACTGGGGGCGGGGGGCACTTGTTAACCGGCGCATCCAGTGTTTGCCTCGCTGCCTCTCTCTCTCTCCCTCGCGCTGACGTTACACAAACGCGTGCACATGGACGGGTCGTGTAGCAACGGTAATAAACAAATAAATCGCGCTAATGTGTTGAGGTTGCAGATTGTCCGACGGGGGAGGGTGGGGGGAATATCCGAGTAGAGTACTACATTGTACTACATTTCTGTTTGTGTTTACCCACATGTCCTATTTTATCTTTGTCCTTACTTCATGTTTCTGCTGCTCGTTAAATTATGTTCAGTGAGAAGTTGTTTACAGACAGTGGAGCTTAATTTACAAGAAAGTTTGATTAAAAAAAAAAAATAATCAGCCCAATGAATTTAGAAGTACATGGGTTCTGTTCAGCACATGTTCATTTCACCCGGTTTATCATGCTAAATATGATTTTATTTATTGTTAATTCATATTTGTTCCTTACTGTGGCTGTATTTTTTTTATACCATATATGAAAATACTTTGTCATATTTCAACTAAAGGACCAACAGAATGCACCGAGGATAGGCCACTTGTTGAAATCATGAATTTTCCATCTTTTGTGTTGTTATAGAACTACTGATTAGCATTGAGTATCTGAAATTTAGATTAATTTGTAGGAATTTGAAAAATATTTGATCTATTAAAAACATTTGCTGTGATAATTTGCTTCCATATGCTTCCAAAGGACCATCACCTTATTTGGAGGCCTTTATTTCTAAATCCTTCATTTGCTCATAACTTGAGATGAACTGTTTAAATTTTGAATCTGCATTATTCTTGATACATATGACCCAGCTCTCTCTCAACGACATGAATCTAGATCAGCAATGCTCTACTACTTTTTAAGGAGAGGAACAGAATCACAGTAGCAAAAATGCAGGATTTCCTTGATGTAGCCTAAGATTTACCTTGCTGAAATGGTTCCAATTCTGTATGAAAGATGTGTAATTTCTTTTTAAGTAAGAGCGATATTTTAAAATATTTTGAAAGCATATCATCAAAGCGACATGGGTTTGACAATGGTACAGTTTATTTTGGTTACATGATTTTGTAGTTTTAATGTAGCATTCTGTAGTTTTAATGTCTTATCTTATCTATGTTTTTGTCCTTAAGCCCAAACCGACTTTCTGCTGCTGGCCTTGAGTGCCCTCTCAAGCAGCAACTACAGCAAGCAGTGTCACAAAGCAGCGTCATCTTATAATTGTACCTTCTTTTTCAGATCAAGGAGGAATTCAGGAGAATTACAACAATCCTTGGAAAGAACCTTTCTAACTAAGCTGGACTTCTACACTCCAAAAATGCTGGAGATATTCAGCAAAAGCGGAGTAGCTGGGAGCAAAATACGACCAATTCTGGATTCACTCAGCCAGGTAAAGCAGGGGTTCCCAAACTTTTTCGGCTCAAGACCGATTATAGAAATTTGATGTCTTGATGGGACCCAAGCCTGATATTTCTTTGTCACACACACACTCGCAGTGAGAAAGGGGGGGGGGGAAGGAGGAGGAGGACAAGCAGAAGGAAGAGGAGGAGGAGGGAGGAGGAAGAGCAGGAGGGGGAGGAAGAGGAGAAGGAGGGAGGAGGAAGAGAAGGAGGGAGAAAGAGGAGGGGGGGGAGGAAGGAAGTGAGGGAAGGGGGGGAGGAAGGAAGTGAGAGAAGAGGGGGAGAGGAGGGAGGAAGAGAGGGAGAAAAAGGAGGAGGGGGAAGGAAGTGGGAGAAGGGGGGAAGAGGAAGAAGAGGAGGATGAAGAGAAGGAGGAAGGAAGTGGGAGAAGGGGGGGAGGAGGAGAAGGGAAGAGAGTGATGAAGAGAAGGAAGAAAAGGGGGAGTAGACGGAAGGAGGAAGAGAGAGGAAAATGAGGACAAGCAGGAGGAGGAAGAGAACGAGGGAGGAAGAAAGGGAGAAAAAGGAGGAGGTACTGTAGGTAGTTGGAGAAGAGGCAGGGAGGAGGAGAAAGAGAAAGAGGAGGGAAGGAGTGGCAACTAGTGGCAAATCCAAAATCGCAAAAGATCCACTTTGGGTCCCGACCCATAGTTTGAGAAAGGCTGAGATAAAGTTTAAAATGCATAAAGTTACTTTGAAGTGGATTAACCTACAGCAGTTAGGATATCATAGTTTTTTATGATTTTTGATGTTGCTTCTTTTGACATGTATAGATAAGTGAATTCATATGGTACTTCCTACACAAGTATCTTCTCTCTGTTAAAGCAGCCACATGTTGAAGCCAGACGGGAGGCCATTATTCGCACCCTGATGGAATTCCTGGGGGAGTCTTCAGGGGAGCTCATAAAGGACTACAAGGTAAATTCAAACATTTTCAGATCACAACGTTCACTTGAGTACATTATATTGTATTCTTAAAAAATGTCATAATTATTCAGTTCAATTACTTTGGCTCCCTTTGTGGTTCACAACTTTTTATTTTGGGCCTGAAAACAGTTTCTGTCCTTGGTCAGGCAAAAACAAACAAATGTTGAGCATTCTTGTGTGATGTATCAATATGATAAAAAAAAAAATCACAGAGCTAAAATTGTAATCTAAATTTACCAAAATATGTTTACTTGAATGATTAAAAAAATGTATATTGCTTGATGAAATTTTGTTCAATGCATGAAAAGCAAAAAATTAAAACATGAAAAACTGTGAAATTTGGGATTATGATTGTCTTTCCTCACTTCTCTTTTCTCTTCTCTCCTACTTGTGTTCTTTTCTGTCTCCTCCCCTCCTTTCTCCTCTTCTCTCCTCTGCTTTCCTCTCCCATTTTCTCTCTTCTCCTCTGTCCTCTTACCTCTCCCCTTCTCTTTTCTCTTCTGCGTGCTACATGCACATCTGTATTATTCTGTGTTTCCTATGAGACAGGAAAGAAAGTTCACGAATCACTGGAGTTGTGCATAAGGTCCATAAGGCCTGATTTACTACAGGTTGTTTGTGAATGTAAAAAGCGATGGCAAAACTTAAGCTGTTATTGAAATATTGATATTTTTGACAGTCGTCTGTAACTTGAAGGAAAAATTAAGCTCTACTATGCACCTGAACATGAATTCACATATATTTTACAGGGTATCAGCAGAGAGGCAGCTCAAGAGGACCAGGCTGAGCAAGTCCTGAGGATCTGTGTCTACCACACAGGAGAAGAAGATGAAGGTGCATCCGACGCTGATGTGTCGATTGTGGTTGAAGGGGACTGAGGTACTTTACAACTGTGGAAGTGTTGCAAAGGCCTGTCTCCTGCTGATGGGCATCGTTTATGCCATGAACTGGAGTTACCCACCAAAAATGAAGTACACTTTTGAAGTGTTCCAGAAGCTTCTTCTAGAGCTTGATGTCCTTAAGCTGTCCCCGAAGATCCTGTCTCTGCGAAACAAACATAGCTTGAGTGCACATGTTTGACCCAAGAGTTGTCCTTTCAAGAGGGCACTAAAAAACTGGCACATTTGTTTATGTGGCTATTTGTCCCTATGTTCTCGTTTAATGACGTTTTATTTCAACTTGTTGCACTTTATGAATGCGTGCTGTCTTCGGGTCGAGGAAGAAGGGAAGGAATAAAGGAGAAAAGGAATGAAGGAAGTTAGATCAGCATTTTCAAGGTAAACCAGAGGTTCTCAACTGTTGGATTGTGGGGCCATTTTCAAGGTCACATATGTGAGTGTTGTATTGTTTGCAAACCTTTTGGAACATGTTTTATTGAAAAATATATTTTTTCACAGAAAATAAACGTATTGAATTAACAATTGCCTCATTTTAAAGTCATTGTTTCAATACACAAAAACATTAAGAATAAATTTAGACAATTTAAACTGCAGAAAACTATGTAGAATTCTGTGTAAATGTTACTTACATACAGTCCATAAATAAAACTTAAAAAGGTATTTAAAATTACCTTGAAAGGCCATTGATTTTAGGTGAGATTTTTCAGTTTGCAGCAGTCAGAGTCTGAGTAAAACTTACAAAGAAGGAGAGAGTCAAATTCAATGTCCATATTAATAAGAATCAGTAAATTACCTGAGGTTTTCTAGTAAAAGCAACTTGTATCCTGCAAGTAACGTTTACTTGATGATCACCCTTGTATATTTTACTTACAATTTCTAAGTGCAAAACGTTTCCTAGGTTTTCCTAAGTAAATAACACTCCAAATTTTTTTCAGTGTACCCCTAAACTGACATAAATTAGACCATGGACCCCACTTTGATTTAATTTGAAAAACTGCTGTGTTAAGATATAAAAAAAGAACATAAGACCACAAAGTTTATATTAAAATAAGTTGGAATCATAGCATCATCCAGGCCAAATTTAACAAGCAAGAGTAAGAACAATGGTGTGCACAATGTGGTGCACACTCAAAAGTCCAATTACTCAAATTGTCAAAGACAATTTACAGCACAACGTACAATATTCATACATTTCTATGATAAAACACAAAGTCAAAAAGTATGAATGAATTAATATGTTGTGTAATTACTGAACACAGTCATACTATTTTGTAAAAAAAAAAATAGAATCTATTTTGTAATGGACACTGCAACAAACATAATTTCCACTGAAATATACTATAAATAATTTCAGATTATTCTTTGAAAAAGGTCAGTTCTGTAAGTTATGTCTACCATGTTTACTCTCATATGTATTATTTCACGCAAAAAAATAAATAAAATAAATTACACTGAAGCCTCTCTCCCACTGAAAACAACATAATAGTTGTAAACGTCCCTTTATTTTCTTACTCTGAAATAAATTGAGAACGCGCTGTATGCTGGGATTCTGCGGGAACGGGGAGGTTGCAGAACGCCATCTTTAAACCCCTCAAGAGGCCAGCTACAGTTGTACACCGGGATGAAAAACACTGTCCCTACAGCAGGATATAAGTTCAGATCGTGGAGATGATATGGTTCTTTCCCGGTTAAGTAAGCAATAAGGAATTACCCGATGGGGGTGTGAGGAGACGGCCACGGGACACCGCGAGAACCTTAAACTGTTGTTATCACAGGCAGACAACAACAATAGACGGAAAGACAACAACAACGGACTAGCTAGCTAGCTAACTCGCTCGCTAGCATCTTGCCAAGCGCTGCGCTGTTTTCAAATGCTAACTGAAAGCTAGCTGACGTTAGCTACTTCACAAGCAAATCTGTCCGGTGCGCTGAAATTTCACCGGACGCTGTTTGTAGCTGGCGCTGTGTATCCAGATATATATATATCGGGGCACTGTGCCATTTTTTTGCAACATTTAACCTTTTTTTGAACACAAATTCGCGTTGTGGCTTTAGCTAACGTTAGCTAAAAGCTAAGTCCCGACTTCTCCCCCTCCCCAGCGGCCCAGCCGGAGATGCGTGGAAGATGTCGGTGTCGGGGCTGAAGGCCGAACTGAAGTTTTTGGAGTCCATTTTTGATCCAAATCACGAACGCTTCAGGATCATTGACTGGAAGCCTGACGAGCTGAGCTGCCAGTTTAATGTGACTGGGGAAAAGCTGTTAATTATCCACTGTAACATAACGGTAAGGAGACAGGGACACAAGTGCCGGGATTTATACACTTGCCTTGTTGGTCGTTAGCGAGCTAAAGTTAGCTGGTTACTTGCTAGCCAGGTAGCAGGATACCACAACAACTGTACAATCTGATGCTATGCGGGACAGGTTTTGCGTAACCTTAGTTTCATAAGCTAGTGTCAGTGGGAACTACGCAGTCTTGTTTTTGAGGGGTGTTGGTCTCTCAATGTGACAGTCAACGGAATTGATACACCACAAGCTGTTAGCTAATGCTGCGCCCTGAATGCTAATGTCGTCTATTCACATTTTACACTGTTTACTGATTGTATGTCTAGCCCTGTGACACGCAAATGCATGTAGGTCAAATGTATTGATGTAACTCTGTTTTTTTTTGTTTCGTGTTTTGCGGTCTTCAGGAATCTTATCCATCTACGTCGCCAATATGGTTTGTGGACTCTGATGACCCGAGCTTGGCGCAAGTTTTGGAGAGGTTGGAGGATGTGAGAAAAGGCAGCACCCTGGTAGTTATCCAAATTCTCTTGTATTTCACTGTGTCATTCAGGAAAGCTTCATTAAGATTTCAGTGCGCCTCTGCTGGTTCTGGTTGTAGCGTTTATAGTGAACATTAGGTCCACAATACAACATTGCTTGAACACGTCCATAGGAACGAGTTTCGTGTAAACACTTAGACCGTAGATCATCATGTGATACACCAGCTGGGCATTTATTTCCCAGCTATATTAACCAAATCCTAATAGATCAAAACCGAGCTGATTGAGCTGCAGCCAAAATGTTTCATCGCATCTCTGCTTTATGGTATACAACTAAATGAGAAGACTACAGCTTATTTGCCTGAGTGAATGGCTTGGCTAATCAAGTATTGACCAATCTGCCTTTCAGCGGAATCGTTTTCTTTGCATTATTGTAACAGAATCAACCTGTTCTGTTGATCTTAATCAGAAGGAGCCAGATAATTGTGTTGTGAAATGTTTTTTTAAGCTCACATTTAGTTGGGTAAATCCTAAATTCACTTAGTACTGGATTTTATATTTACATTTTATAAGTGCTGATCATTCATTTAAGATTGTTGCAGTGTTGAACTAGTTAAGGTTTTCACTCATACAGGTTGTTTTTTTTTTTGCAGTTTTAGTGTTATATTAACAAGATGTACACAACTAGGAGCATATTTGAAATTTCTTGCAGGCTTTCATGCATAATCAAATAGCTTGCTTGAGCTGCATAAATGCGTCTGACTTTGTACTGGGAAAGTGGTTTGAATGTGTATAACTGGCATGTACAAACAGGCAGGTCTTCAGCAGCCAACTGGCAGTGACATTAGATCATTGGGACTATTTTTTAGGTTAAAATGTCTGCAACAAGCAGATTCTTGTTTTAATCTTATATGTGTAGTGACACCCTGAACTTAGTTAGCATACTTACTAATGCTGCTCTGATTGTAGAACCAAAATAAGCTTTTTATATAAGTACTGTTCCCTTTTTTTCTGACAGATTTTTTTTTGTTTGTGCCGTAATTTAGTCTACATTCAGTTAAATCAGAACACACTAGCTGATAGCAGCTTACTCACTCTTTTTTAGAAAACAATCTCAGTGTTTTATGTGTAAATACCTATGTTAATTGACCCAAAGCTTATAGCAAGGTGTTCATTATTCCTGATGCAGAATTCCCTGTGACTCACTACTTTGCCAATAATGCAGTCATCCCATGTCACTAGTATACTTACATAATACATATATGTAATATGCAACAATTACACCACCTGAAAAACCTGGAAACCACCTGATCGCATCTGTCCGAATCAAATTGATTACAGTAAGTGGGTTATTATGACCATGTTTTTGTTTTTTTTTGTCATGCAGAACAACATATAATTTGAGTGAGGAATTGTCAGTTGTTGGCTGGCTCTGTTTCACTGCAGTGTGGGCGGTGCATCCAGATGAAGGGTGTCCTTTTGCCGGTGCTCACCCAGTGAGTGGCTTAGATAGGCAAAGTTTCACTTTAAGGAGGCAAAATATGACCATGCATTAAAAAATCCTCCATACGATGGCAGCTTCCACCACAGGTGCTTTATCTGTGCACATTAGCTTTCATCCAGAGAAAAAAAAATGAATTTCCCAGTAAGGATGTGCGCACAGCACCAGCCTCAGGTAGCTGAGCCAGACAAGTAATCGTAAGGAATAGAATCCAGGGAGTAACAACCAGAACAAATTGACTCAATGTTAGCCTACCATAGTTTCAAAATATTTTTCATGTTGTCATAGAACACTGTAAGCAGACTAATTTGTTATTTAAACATAGTTTTATATAGGAATGATTCTGTCCTAAGCATTTGAGCTATATAAGCAATTGCTCACTGTAATCTCAATCACTTTAAACAGTCTCCACTTCACTCCATAATTATCCAAAGTGAGAGTCTAAGGACGGAGGGTGCCGTATGCTGTGTGGCTGCGGGAGTGTTTCTGTCACGTCTGCTGTGTGGCTGCATTTGAGATCTTGAATGGTTTGTCTAACCCTTTACCCACTTCTTTGTGGTTTTGTCTTTCTTAGCTTTTGCAGCAGTTGAAGAAACTCATTTGTGACCTTTGTCGGCTGTACAACCTTCCCCAACATCCAGATGTGGAGATGCTGGACCAGCCACTGCCTGCAGGCCCTGTGGCACAAGACCGAAAGGCAAGGCTACCTGGTTTGCTCTTTAGAAATACCTCCCCAGGACATGGCTGGTGTTGGGTTACTTTTAAGGAAAAACATGCATGTTTAAATAAGGATGTTTTTGTTGTGCACCTCTGAACCACTTTTTCTCTGTAATGAAATGGCAGAGGGCCTTGATGATTTACTCTATGTAGAGTTGTTGTCTGAGGTGGTCAATAGGCTCTTCCTGTGGTTATGGTCACTAAAAGGTGGTCTTATTCAAAGTGAAAGCACCAGTCAGTTCAGGGAGTCTCTTTCAGATGACTTTATTCAGCTTGACTTAAATCATTTGTTGTCGCCTGTGTGTGTGTGTGTGTGTGTGTGTGTGTTTATAGCATGGCACAGAGGAGGTCACATCCGAAGAAGAGGAAGAAGAGGAGATGGGAGAGGTAAGTAATCATCTTTGGTGTAAACAGGTTCCACTAGATTCTCAGTCATGTATTTTCCACCCATCATAGTCACACATCATTTGGAAGAGGAATGTTTAAGCTGGAATTGCATGCTAGTATACCATGCGGTTTAGGAAAGCATGTTGATTGATAAAGATGCCAGTGTTTAACATGTTTTTGATTGGTATGTCTGTTCATATTCCCAAAATCTTGACTTGATTATGATCCGATCACTAACATTAATATTTTATTTGTTGCGCTGTAATTCCAGCAAACAATGTTGCATTTATTACTAAAGAAGGTATTAAAGTGTCTAAAATATGAAATATAAACCAATAGGACATAGAGGATCTGGACCACTATGAAATGAAAGAGGAGGAGCCTGTGGATGGGAAGAAATCAGAGGACGATGGCATCGAGAAGGAGAATCTGGCCATCCTGGAGAAGATCCGAAAGAACCAGAGACAGGACCATTTGAATGTAAGACTTTGATATGTCCTAACTATGAAGTGAGTGTTGCAGGCATTCATGCACCTATTTTAACATTTTTGAGGATCAGTCAGTCATTTTCTTTTTTTGGTGCACAAACAATACAAGGATATAATAAAATGCACTTCAGCATACACTCTCTTATTACAGTGTGTGTGCTATTTCTGTTGAACTTTATTGCTGTGAAAACATCTCCTTCAAACAACTGAATTTAATTATTTTATAAAAAGACGCCATGATAATATTTATTCATTTATTTATTTATTTATTTTTTATATCTGAGGTTTAATATCGTCCGATACAATACAGAAAAGTAACTCTGAATTACCTATCAAACTGTCTAATGTGGAAAGGAACATTCTTTTGTTCAAGGCAACATTAGACTCGACTTAATAATTTCTCTCCTATGTTTTTTTTTTTTTTTTTAACAAATCAACAGATATGAAAGTACTGAATTGCTTTTTTTTACTATTTATTTCATAACTGCAGCAGTCTTAAATAAACCTAGCTAACCTACCTAATAAATAGCTTGGTCATGACATCACTCACAGCACACAGCATAGAATCGCACTGAATAGATCTGCCATTACGGCTCGGGTCATTCTCATGATACCCAATCTAGAATTTTCTTCAATATCAGTATTATATCATGTCATTAATGTCATGTACAGCATCTCACACACATTTTTGCCCTCCAAAATCAGGCGCCTCATATCACAATTAAGCATTACCATACTGGGGAGAGAGGTGATGGAGCGCTGCTCCACTGATGCTGTTGGGTCTGGGCTGAGTCGTTCAGGGCCGGGGACAGGTGGAACAGGCACTTTATTCTTGATGACAAAACAATCAATAATCCTCTTCATTTTGAATCACCAGTATATTTTATGGTCGTGATGCTGCCCAAAGGAACTCACAGGGACAGAACTGCGAAATGTCAGACATTCAGTCACACTCTGGAGCCCTGGGCCCACTGATAACAATATTGATTGGAGTCTGGTGGAAAAAAGCTTTCTTTTTTGATGTTGGTCCATGTTAAGCACAGGTGACAGGGTTACCTCCAGGGTGAATTACAGGACTGTGTTCTTTGTCTTTATTGTCACAGTTGTTTTGCATTTTGCAGGGAGCTGTGTCTGGTTCGGTCCAAGCTTCCGACCGCCTGATGAAGGAGCTTAGAGAGATCTACAGGTCTCAGAGCTACAAGACAGGTAAGCACTCTGAGCAGTGGTGTGCTCTTTGGTGCCCAAACTCCGCCTGGGAACTATCATCAGGGATCATTGATGTGTTTGGCATGTATTTGTGAACATCAAGCACTGTAATATTTGCTTTTGAAAAGGTCCCTACAGTCGTGGTCAAAAGTTTACATACGCTTGTAAAGAACATAATTGTCATGGCTCTCTTGAGTTTCCAGTTATTTCCACAACTCTGATTTTTCTCTGATAGAGTGATTGGAACAGATACTTCTTTGTCACAAAAAACATTCATGAAGTTTGTTTTTTTTATGACTTCATTATGGGTCAACTGAAAATGTGACCAAATCTGCTGGGTCAAAAATATACAGGCCAAGGGACATGTAACCAAATATTAGCAAAGCTGTACAGTCGTGGTCAAAAGTTTACATACACAGAAAAACAGCCCCACAGCATAATACTACCACCACCGTGCACCGTGTTAAATGCCTCACCTTTTCTCCTCCAAACATATTGCTGGGCATTGTGGCCAAACAGCTTGATTTTTGTTTCGTCTGACCACAGAACTTTCCTCCAGAAGGTCTTATCTTTGTCCATGTGATCAGCAGCAAACTTCAGTTGAGCCTTAAGCTGCTGCTTTTGGATCAAGGGCTTCCTTCTTGCACGGCAGCCTCTCAGTCCATGGCGATGCAAAACAGGCTTGACTGTGGACACTGACACCTGTGTTCAGCAGCTTCTACTTCGTGGCAGATTTGCTTTTTGGTGGTTCTTGGTTGACTCTTCGCCCTCCTGACAAATTTTCTCTCAGCAGCAGGTGATTGCTTGCATTTTCTTCCTGATCATGGCAGTGATAAAACAGAGCCATGCACTTTATACTGACAAACAGTTGTTTGCACTGTTGCTCTTGGGACCTGCAGCTGCTTTAAAATGGCTCCAAGTGACTTTCCTGACTTGTTCAAGTCAATGATTCTCTTTTTCAGATCCGTGCTGAGCTCCTTTGACTTTCCCATTGTAGCGTCTGTAGTCACCAGCTGTAGTTACTCATGATCACTCACAAGAAGTTAAGAGGCCATGCTATGAAGCTTTCATTGACACAACTTTCTAAGTCACCAAAATTGCTAATTCATGTTGTTGTATGTATATTTGTGACCCAGCAGATTTGGTCACATTTTCTATTGACCCATAATAAAGTCATAACAGAACCAAACTTCATGAATGTTTTTTTGTGACAAAGAAGTATTTCTTCAGAGGAAAATCAGAGTTGTAGAAATAACTGGAAACTCAAAAGAGCCATGACATGTATGTTCTTTACAAGGGTATGTAAACTTTTGACCACAACTGTAACTCATGAAATCAGCTCCACCCTTTATTGTAACTTGCAACCTTCTCATTTTGATGTATTTTATCATGTGTAGTTTATTCGACTTTCAATAAAAAAACTTGCTACAGGATTAAGTGACAATGGTATAAGAGTGGAGGTATCAGTTAAAATACACTGTGCGCATGGCCTCCCTGCATTAATTTTTTTAGGCGACCTTGCATTGGAGGCATCTGAGAGCTTCCATCTCATCTGTTTCTTTTGCAGGCATCTATTCGGTGGAGCTTGTTAACGACAGCCTGTATGAATGGCACGTCAAACTAAGGACGTAAGTAACTGTGGCATCTTGTGTCACATTTTATTTTTCTCTCTGTCAGCATAAACACCAACTGACTCTTTAATTTAATGACCAACAGAGTGGATCCAGATAGCCCATTACACAGCGATTTACAAGTCCTAAAGGAAAAGGAAGGAATGGATTACATTTTACTAAACTTCTCATATAAAGTGAGTAAAGGATACAAGACTAATCTTTTTTTTTTCTTCTGAAGTCTATAAATTGAGAGATTTTGCTGGTCCTGCTTTACAGGATAATTTCCCCTTTGATCCACCATTTGTCCGGGTGGTTTCACCTGTGCTTTCTGGAGGGTGAGTTCATTTAGCTGCTACACTTTTCACTGTTTCTTCCATCTGCACTGTTTTCTTTCATTGTGTTTTTTCTGTCCTTGCTTTAGTTATGTTCTTGGAGGAGGTGCCCTGTGCATGGAACTTCTCACCAAACAGGTATGTCAAGTGTATTTTTGTTTTTATAAAGCCACAACTGGAAAAAGTGTTTTTTCCTACAGTAATATTAAATATAGCTTTGTTTTATATTCAGATCTGTTGTACATGTTTACATGTAATCTTAGTGACGTTGGGTTTCCTGATTGCAGGGTTGGAGCAGTGCCTATTCCATTGAGTCTGTCATCATGCAGATCAATGCCACTTTAGTCAAAGGAAAAGCCAGAGTGCAGTTTGGAGCCAATAAGGTAAGTGAGAAAGCTGGTTTGAGGACATGTCCTGTGCTAATGTTGAACTCAAATGATGAGTGATGTGGACCACAATGACAGTGCTTTTTTTTTTTTTGGCTTGTTGTGAGAATCTCCTGCTTCTGCAACCGAAGCTGGTTATGTGCGATTTTTTTTTTTTGTTTTTTTGTTTTAATCCAGCTGGGGTGGGGAGTGTCACCACCAGGAAGGTAGATGCTTTTTTTTGTTTGTGCTGCCACTTGTTGTGTTATCTTAACGAAACCAGTCTGGTTTGATAAGTACAGACATGGAAAGAGATATTTAGGCTCTACTCCAAGGCTCATAGTTGCAAATCTTATTGTAGTGTGCAGTATGTTTTGGTTTAGACTTCAGTTAGTCTGTTTCTCACTTTCTCAGGTGAATGTGTTTGGCTGATACCGTTTTTTCCCATCTGATATGATGGACAAGCATAATGTGTAGATGTGATAAAGTTATCTTTACATTTGAACCTCTACACTATGGGGAAAAAAAATTTGGATTGTACAATTTTCAGTACACCATACACCGACTGTGTGGTATTAAAGGTGGAAGGACTTGTTTTAGTGTCATTTTAAGGAAAATGTGTAAATTGTAAGCTACACTACAGCTGTGTTAAAGCTCTACCAGTGCTGGAAAATGTGTTCATGAGGGACGATGATGTTCACATCACTGTCAGATTACTGGGATAAACCAGCGTTTGCTGCAAGTGGGAATAGGTCAAACACATTTGAGTCAACCTGAGGTCAGCCAGGTTTAAGCACTTTATTATGAAAAAAATGAACAAGGGTTTCTCACACAATGTCTACAAAGTCCATCCAGCGAAAGCAGAGGAGCTTCAGTCCTCCTCCTCTGTCTGCACAGAGTAATGAGTGTATGTCACTTGAGTTTCTGCAGCATACAACCACTGGAATAGACTAGAAAGAGCATTAAAAACATGCTTCGCATTGCAGTTTTGCATGTATAGTGAGAGTGAAAACTGAGCCCTTATGTGGCCTGTGTAGACAGCTTTTAGATTAGTCTATGAAGTTAGACAGCTCCACAAAATTAAAAACTGACTTGTTGTAAGCCTATAAAGTTAGTCACCATACTCCCGGCTAACTCAGAATCAATGCCATGTTTCCATGGTAACAACCTAGTTAACAGTGGCACCAAAAGACCAAAAAAAGATAGATTAAGATTGTAAAAACTCTCAGTTTACCCAGATTTCATGGTAAATTAATGGAACCAAAGATAACAAGAACAAGACAGCACTGTGCAGTAGATGGATTTAGACTATTAGTTTGGTCCAGACCATAGTCCATCTTAGTGAAGTCAACCCACTGTTAATACAGTGAGTTTCTAGCATATACACTGAGAAGCATTAAAAACTCAACATTGTATTTTTTCGATATTACTTTGAATTTTCATAATTTATTGGGCGACTTCACTTGGTATGATACTGAACATGAATGAACAAAAGCAACAATAGAAAAAAATTAATCGACATGGATTACAAATGTCAGTATCCTGTGTGATCGTCGTGGCATAGACATGATGAGCGCGTTGACTTCAGCCACTGGAATCACTTCCCACTCTTCCAAGAGTGCAGTACGGAGATCAGCAACCGTCACCGGCAGTGGAATACGACGCCGTACACGGCGAACCAGATTGTCCCAAAGGGGTTCAATGGGATTCATATCCGGGGAATAAGGTGGCCAGTCCATAACCTGCACATTATGTCTGTGCATAACGTGCCTGCAGGCGTGAGATAGTGCATCTGTGGACGCCAAAATGCCTGACTACCCTCATTCTGGATCTCAGCATACCAATGGCCTGCTCCCTCATGTTTGCTGCTAAGCGTGGCATGGTGACCGTCTGTGACAGCTTGCATTTTTCCTCCGGGTTTTTAAAGCCTTGACCAGTTGAGCTCAAATCACCAAAAGAAGTCATTGAAAGCTTTCAAACAATATCCTAATGTATCACACATGCAAAAACAGGGATTGGTACCGTCTGCCACGTTAATTTATTGTTTGAGCTGAAAAATGTGGCGCCATAGTTTCAATAGCCACGAGTGGTAGTAAACAAAACATTTTTTTGTATACAAAGTAGTTGTATCCAATTTTATTTTACATTGACTTTGTTGCGTTTTTAATGCCTCTTAGTATAGATTTGTGCAAAGCCTTGAGTCGTGTAGTAATGTTGTAGCTACAGTTACAAACCCTGGGTTTTGATCTTGTGCAGATAGTGAGGTACTTTTTTTTTTTTCAATGCTAGAAGGAAATGCTCATCATAGATGCCTGCTTGTTGTGTGCTATTATCATAAACCCAGTGCAAACTGAAAGGTTAATTTCATTTTCACCTCCTAATGCAGAATCAGTACAATCTTGCCAGAGCACAGCAGTCCTACAAATCCCTGGTTCAGATCCATGAAAAGAACGGTGAGTGTTTTTGTCTCCAGTTTCATACGGAGTGCGTTACTGACCTTGTTGTCTGAAACCAAATCTCTCCCGTGCATGAAAGCCAGGGGGATGTTATTGCTTGTGCTGTTGTCCATGTTTGGTACATACTCCACTACATTTACATTCATGTTGTCTCTTCAACACTCTATTATACTCTATTTCTATAGCAGCCTACAGATAACAGCAGTGTACATACACACAGCATAGTGCATTTACTGTGACTCTATAATTAATCTATTGTGGAAGATTATGAACATGATTTGGATCATTGTAATTGATACTCGGCTGTTTGCAAAGATGAGCAGAATGAAATAATGATATGCTCTAATTGTCAAGATAGGAATCAACATTCACCTTTTGAAAGTTAATTTTATTAGAGAAGCATCACTGGTGGGTCTGACGCCCATTAATGTAAATTATTGTTGTTGTCTTTGACCTCTGTGAAACCACCAGGCTGCATTTTAAAACCAGTAGTGCAGGTGAAAATATGGAAATTACTCTTAATCTGTCAGGCTGCATTGAGTTCTGTTGAATTGCAGTAGAATATAAAATTTGGGAGCTGAAAGCCTGGCTGGAGGGTTTTTTTTTTGTTTTTTAAATTCAAAACCACATGCACTCTGTGGTCTACCCATGGTTGGAAATGCAGTAATAAGCTCATCCTTATTGGATGATAAAGTGGTGGACTCTGTGTGCCAGCATAAGCATACATTATGTTTTTAATATATGTAGCCAGCATTAAACTGACAGGGACATAACACGGGGCTCATAACTGAAGATAATTATTATTTCAGCTGCTTCAACAAATGTGTTCAACTTAAACACAGCTGCTGATAAATCTGTGCACCCACATGTGTGCTGTCAGTTATCTGGTTGATTAAACCTCCTCTCAGGATTGTGTAGGTGTGTACAGACTGATTGACATCACCCACGGTCCCTTGTTAGAGTGGGACTAATTGCACGTTTCTCATCCTTATTAACAGTTTTAGATAACAGTGAAATGATCATCATAGCTCCACCTACCATCCACCTGAGCAGCTGTCTAATCATCCAGACTAACTGACAACACCTGTGTGGGAGTTCACAGGCTTTAAAAGACTGTACGCCGCCTGGTGAAAGGAGGAAAAAAAAAAAAGAAAATCTTGGAAACATTGTGCAGCTGCACCACAATCCTGTTCACTCACTTAACATACAATCTCCAGTATTATAGGAATTATGTTCAATCAGTGTAACTGGTCACGACAGGAGCAATAGAGATAATTATTCATCCAGTCTACGTGTTGAAGCTTCATGCCGTTTTTCAGAATCAAAATTTAAGTGGTTCTCCTCTGACAAGTTGACAGCTGGGTTGTGTGCACAGGGTTTTTTTTATTAAGAGGTTTTATAGGTAAAGTCTGCAGAGTTACCATGGTAACTGACCCATTGAACTTGAAACCGTCATTGTAGAGTTAACTAAGTCAGAGTTTTTGTTGAATCCACAACTTCTGTTGACTGTGGTTTGATGTTTTTGTTTAGTTTGTGGTAACCTCTGTTGTGTTTTTGTTTTGTTTTGTTTTTTCCCTCTTAGGCTGGTACACACCCCCGAAAGAGGACGGCTAAAGCAGACTCCTGCCTTTCCTGCAATGGGACCACACGTCTTCGATTTTTTTTTTTTTTTTTCCTTGCGACCAATACATTTTTTTTTTTTTTTTTTTAATCCTGCAATCCATTTTGTTCTTTACATGAGAGTTAAAACTCCAAACCAAATTCATCGTTCAGTGCCCTCACAGAAACTAGCACACAAACACACCAACACACAGTTGAAATTTACATCCAAGCTCATCAGCTACTCTTAAAGGGTGTCCTCTCCTCAATATTTATCTCTCTGTACATCTGTTGTCTGATACAATTCTAATTTTTCCATGGCGACATTCATCCTGCACTCCAGGAAAACAGTGGACTAAATATCGTGCAAACTCACCTTTTTGTTTTTGGCGTTGAGCATGCCATGGTTACTTGCTGGCTGTGAGTTGAAAGGTGCAGCATGGCTTTACCGCCAGCAGTGGCCGTCTGATGCTCGGACACTGCCTCTCTGGCCACTGACTGGATCCCTGATGTGATGCAGTGATGACTGGGAAGGACATTTAAGTGCTGGTGGTGGAAGAACCACTACCTTTTCTCTCCATGGACGGCCTCTGTAATATTGTGCTCATGTATTATCTTTGCAATGCCAAGATCCCTCCTCTGGAATAACGTGCTTCTGAGGCTCGCCTGCTTTCAAACAAACCTCTTATCTTTTTCAAGCTTGAAGCCCTGAGGTGGGGAGGAAGATAAACTTTTGCAGTCTTGGTGGGACAGCCCATAATGAAGAACAGCATCCTGCTGAGCTCCAACGTTGGACGCCACTGTCGCCATCACAACCAGCAGCTGGACGACTCCCCCCAGGAGAGGCCCCACTAAAGAAGCCTGACCAGGCAAAGCAGGGGCCTGTTTGGTTTGGATCACACTGTAATGTAGTTGATTTTAACTCCACGTGTAAACATGTAAATTTGTATTTCTGCAAAAGGATTTAATTGTTTATAATGTAACCTTGTCTGGGTCTTTGACTGGGCAAAGACTGTATTACTATATACCCTTGACTATTAACAGCAGGGGCACTGCAACTTCTCGAGACCCATTTAGAATAAGAAAAAAGTTGCTTCATGGATACTCTTGCAGAAGGAAACAAAAGTACACCGTGATCTTATGTAAGCTTAATGACTACTGCGGTTTCTTTCTTTTTTTTTGATTTGTAATCCTCATGTTATTGGCAACATCATCAGTACCATTCTCCTTATTTGATGGCACCTCTTAACAATGGCGTAGACGCAGCTGTTTCTGGCATTCTAGAGGTTTGGCTATTCATATCGAATCACTCAAACCGGATGAACCTCAGTAAGGCTATGCAGTGAAGACACAGGCTTGTGGAGTTCTGTTGTACTGAAGAAAAGGAGTCTTAACCGTGTAGTCGCCTGCTTAGTTCTTGTAGCTGGTTCACATCCTGAGCACTTTGCCAATCCTGCAGTCCTAACAGTCTGGAGAAAAGAAAAAGTGACCTTTTACCTTCTGACTTTTCCTTGACCTCACGGCTGTTCTCCCTTTTTTTTTTTTTTTTTTGTCTGAAAAAAAAGCAGCCAAGAGTTTCAAATTCACAGCAATAGTCTCAACGATATACCTTCTGGCTTCACACCTGGGAAGATCGACTGGAGTCTGTTCCATTTCCAGAACATTTACGTGGGTTTGCTAAATATCTGTTGAGATTTGCCACAGGAGGGACCCAGCTCTTCCCATTACCACCTCTCTGGTTACTATTCATGACCACTCTCAGCACTGCTGTAGCCCTCAGCGTGCTGGGTCTTTGATGTAATGTGAATAATATGCAGAAAACTGTGTGGAGCATTCCAATTACTGCAGTTACGCGTTTGTTGTGGGTGTTCTATTGTGTGGTTACTTGCATTGTTTTAAGTATATTGTCCTGAAAACCAGCATAGAAAGCTTAGTTATGCTAATTCACACAGTCATTCCTCATTTCTTTAAGTTGAGTTAGAGTTTCGGTAGAGATGGGTACATATTCAACACGTCTGATTTGTTTAGACAGGATGTTTCACCACAGGCGAAATTCCAACATGGCTCATTGGCATGGTTGTTAGCTGTTGTGACGCCATTGGTAATGTACTAATCACTTCATTCTGGTCACGTTGTCGAGCCCACCCCCCACATTCTCTGGAGAAGCAAACTCAGGAATACATACTGCACACTCAACAAGGATTACTTCAGAATATCGCCATGAAGTGCAAGATTGAACGTGTCGATTTTTTTTTTTTTTTTTTGGGGCCATTTTAAACCATTTAACCAATAGGCATCACAGGTGTGTTTTGCCAGCGAATTGCGTTGACAGATTTTCCGAATGCCGCTGAGGTTAAATACTGAATTAATTAAGCAATTTTTCTTTTTTTTTTTTTTGGGAATGATCACATGTGGAGCAGGAATTTGCTTCCACTCTCAGATTAACCTGTGCTTGACGAGGGCTTCAGAACACATCTATATTGCTGTATTTTGCATGTCAGTATATCTATGGGTGTTTTTCCCTAAGCTACTGAAGGCAAGGAGTGCTCGGGTAGGGTGGTGAAGAGACTAGATGTATCAGTTTTTCAATGATTTGTTTACATACCTTGTGGTTTCCTAAATCAGTGCACAGGATAATTTCTCCCTACTTATTGAACCAGGTCAGATCCAGTGAGAGATGCATGGACTTACACGACATCGTACCTGCTTGGATTACCTTTTAAAGATGCCAGGATTCCCGACAAAAAGTAGCAGTTGAGATTTGTGTGCCATCAGAACAACTAAACAAACTAAACCTGACCTTTTGGAACAGTGGTGTGCTGGAGTCTGTTGTGCTCAATAACAGCTTCTCTCTCACCAACTCCTGATGTCTGACTAACAAGAGAAACCTTTGCTTTGGCGAGCGACGTATTGTTCTGGGGTCTGAATGGACCTGATCCTGGGTTCTTTACCTTGCTTCATTAACTGCAGTGGCCGGGTTATAAAGTTATGCACTGTTAGCATGCTTTGGTTTGGTTTCAGTTTTTTTCCATTGCAAGGGTGATTTTGACCATGTAAAGTAATTTGTAAACTTGCATCAAGTTTATAAATAAAGAGTTTTATGAAATATCTCTGTTCAAATGAACTGAATTGTTTGTCAGTAGTGTCAGGTGATTTACTATTTTTTTTTTTTTCATGGGAGTAGAATCTGTAAAACCCCCTTGAATGAAAACATGTCACTCTTAAATAGGAAGCATTGGTAGTATTGGTAGATAATTGATTTTCCATTAAGAAAAAAAAAAAACTCCCGTAAATTGGTCAAACTGGATATTTGGCCACAGTGAAATGCGCCCCACACATGCATCACTGTTATTATCAGAAACATAACTGCTCCAGTTGGATTTCCAGATGAAGCATTTCTTGTATTTCCCAGTAGATGGTGGTCTTTGCCAAAAGATTCAAGTGTCATTTTTTATCCAGAGCTGGCATCAACACCCAACAATCAACCTTCCGTCTTTTTACCCCAGTGCACTTGAGGCTGTGTTAAACTGGGCTGCTGTTGCTCAAAGTATACTAGCCTTAACTAAAAACTGAAACACCACCAACAGACTCTGCTATGATGCTTCACTAAACCATGTGGCATAGCAGATGTATTTGCAGCACATCTTTGCATATTTGCTTTGTTAAACAACAGGAAATGCAGATTAAACACCAGAGGACGTCACCTCCACACATCTCATTAGACAACAGTAAAAACTGGTGCAGTTTACCCAGTGAGTGGGCGGTGGAAATCTGATTTCAAACCAGTTTATCTTGCAGTGCTTTACAGCAGCTTGCGGATGGTAAAGCTGGAACAGGTGGTGTGTGCTGGGATGAACGGATTTCATGCTTTCTTATTTTTGATCAAATAGATTTCCTTTTGTCATTTAATGTTCTTTTGACTTTCCACTCTCTCTCTCTCTGTGTGTGTTAGTGTGAGAGCCATAAAGGACCACTAGATGGTATTGGAGCTCTCTAGCTCTCCAGATACTGGTGACAGTGAGGAACTCATGTAACATCAGTCAACAGTTGATGCTCCATTATGACACTCATCCCTGCTCTTGCCATCTTATTTTTATCATTTCCTTCAAGGTAACATGAATGAAGGTCATCTGTTTGCTATTGATGGGACACAGTCTGACATGGACAGCTCATATTCTCCATCAGAGTGTTTGAGTCACATTCTGCCACGGTGGGTTGGCCAGCACTGATCTGATAGAGGTCAGGTTTGTGATAAATAGCTAAATCAATCCCCATCATTTCTTATGAGATGCGGGAGGACTTTAGCAGATAACAGGGTGACCTATTGAGTCTCCAGGTCAATCATGTTGTTGCAGCCTGGATAGTTATGGATATCAGAAATCAGTCAAACCAAGAACCAGAGTGTACTTTTTCAAGCTATCAGGAAGGCATTTACTGTCAAAGGGCATATTGTTATGAAGAAGAGGAGAGAATAGTGGAAGGCTAATAGCTTGGGCCTATTATTCCAGTTCTTGTTTTATTTTTGTTTATTCGTGGGTTTGGCTGGCCTCTTGGCTGGTGAGGAGCACGCCTCATTATCCAGCTTCTGCTTGTCCAGCCTGTCGCTCGGCACTCAAACAACAAAACACCGCGAGGAGGAGGCCACCGAGTTTCTGGGCTTGGAGGAAAGAGGCTGTGCATCTCTGTGATTAACTCGCTTGTGCCCACACTGAGACAGCAAGAAATAGCTGACTTCTCCTGCCTCACCCTGGGCCACAGCACAGCGCACGGTGGGCTGCATTCAGAATCAGCTGGAGCTGATTGATAGCCTGCGGCTTAACGGCTGCATCCATCAGAGCCTGACTCTGACTGCTTTGCCTTCCATCAGTAACATACTCAAGTGTAAACCCAGATTTAGACTGAACGTTTCAGAGGAGCTGCGAGGAATTTAGCCTTCCTGGCCAGTCGGGTCAGATGCTATATTACGGATAAATGAGCTAATATGTGACTCGTGGCTGAGATTATACAGTATAGCTTTGATTCCCACACATATGATTCCGTTAATTAATGTTGCAGTTATTTTGAAGGAATTGTTTGACGATTTAGGGATATGTGGTTATTCACTAATTCAATATCCATCCATCCATCATCTACCGCTTATCCTCATAGGGTCGCGGGGGGCTGGATCCTATCCCAGCTGTCTTAGGGTGAAAGGCAGGATACACCCTGGACAAGTCTCCACCTCATCGCAGGACACATGGAGACAGACAACCACTCACACTCACATTCACAACTACGGTCAATTTAAATTAGACAATTAACCTAATCCCCATGCATGTTTTTGGATGATGGGAGGAAGCCGGAGTACCCGAAGAGAACCCACACAGACACGGGGAGAACATGCAAACTCCACACAGAAAGGCCCCGGGCCCGGGATTCGAACCCCGTACTAATTCAATATCTATTTGTTAAATATTTGTTTAGCTTAGGATACTGACTGGCACCAGGAAAAAGCTGTTTTCAGGGTCCAGGGTTCAAGAACCAACACACAAGACATCTTTAAGCACTGATATGAGACACACTAGGCTTTCCATCTTAACATTCAGAGAAAGTGCTACGATGATGAAGAATTAATTTAATTCCTTTACTTGGAATTAATAGAAATTTAGTGGTTTTGTTGCCTAAACCTAAAGAGATCTGAAGGAGACATAACAAAGTGATAAGTTGGGCTGAGAACACGTAGAAACATCTAGCCTGGATTTTTCTAAATGTAACACAATCCACTTACCAGCATCACCAAATGCAATTAATGCATCTTGTTTATGGGGGGTTGGTCTATTTACTGGCTGAACTTCCTCTACGGCATCTCAAATGATCCATACATAAAGTGTAAATATAGTCTCATCAGTATGTAACTAACTAACTGTAAAAGCCTGCAGTTATCTTTTCTTTCCTCCAGATTCGTTTAATTAATGTAATCTGTTCCTATCAGCTCCTCCGGTCTGTGTCCAAAAGATGCTTAAACAGTGCAGCAGCACAGACACAATACCAGACAGCAGGTGATTCCTGATATTAATAGGCAACCAACACTTGTATAGAGGTCTGTGTGAGCCTTGTTAGAGTAAATTGAGAGCACAGGCACAGAGCTGCAGTAATGACGTCTGGCTTTGAGAGACACAGCACAGGATGGGTGTCTGCAGGAGAACCAATCCCTTTGTGACTCTAAATGACCTGATGTTCGAGGACAACATCTGGAGAGCAATAAGACGGCTGTCTTCCTGCAGACACTGTTACTATACAGCTATAAAAGTCTCCACCGATCACACTTTTTCTTGCTTTCACACTAAAAGACAGGCTTATGGTTGTAATGTTTTCCACATACAGTACATTTATATTCATTGAAAAGAAATGAAAGTATTTTAAATTGGGCTCAGAAGGTTTATCCACATAGCAGTCCGTCTGTTGATTTTCTCTTATTTTTTCTCTTAAATAATTGCCACTCTGTCCTTGGAAAGGAATGTCTCATTGCACATCACCAGTCAGTGACAGAGTTACCTCCAAGGACTTGAAAATAAATTGGTGGCTGAGATGAGGCGCAGAATTGTAAATGAATCATAAAATATTTTGAACGAACACACACACACTCAGAAAGAGAGAACAAAATGATAAAAGTTAAAGAGAGGGATAAACAAAGTGATGGAGAGCATCAGTCATTCAGGAGGTGTGTGTGTCACTTTAATAAGGACACTAAAACCTCCTCATGCTGGAGAAAATTGAACATCAAGATGAAACTGAACTTTTAGCGTTTCACTTGATTGCTTTTATACGTTTCAGAAAATGTTTCATAAATCTTCTTAAGTGAAATCATGCCTTTATAAAACTCTTATTTCACAGATATACAACAGCTGTTTACAGTGATGCTCCTCTGGTCCAGAGAAAACCCTAAACTTCATGGTAAAGGAGAAGACAGCGCAATTTAGTTAATTCATTACAGTAGGTTTATTTCCCTTTTGGAAGGGAAGCCAGTCTTTATTTAATTTTAAGTAACCCAAACATTTAAGGAGAGTGCAGCTGCTCGCAGGGCCACTGAGAGCGACTGACCTTCACTGGCCTTTTTTCATGTCTCCATTAAAAGATTCACTTCAAATATATTCACAGTTTGCCTCTCGGGCTGCGGCAACATCACAATCAAGAGCCAGAGCGCATACATTACACTAAAAGCACAGCCTCGAAATCCAATTCTCCCCGGCTTGAAGTATTATATGTAAATATTAATGATCCATGGATCTCCATTTTGCCTCGTATTCTGGAGCTTTCACGGCTCTTCTCATTCGGATCAAATCATTCCTCCGACGACACTTAGTTTTCAATCACCAAAGACGATGGTACTCATCATTGACTGCATAAGAATACCATCATTACACTTTATCCAGTTGGAAACACGGTTCAAACTAAAGAAATAGTTTGATAGAGTTGGATTCAGCTGCAAACTGTTAAAAAAATAGCCCTTTGGATTGTTTAGAAGTTGTCTTCACCTTGAACATTGTCCTCCCTTCACTGAGAGGTAGCCAGGGGATCAGTTCAGCGTGACGATACGCTTCCCCGCACAGACTTATACTTCAGACCAAGCTAAATGGATTTCCATTAGAGGGGCTATGACTCATTCCAGATGCTTACTCAATACTGTGGGGGCACTGTAGCAGACAGTTTCCACCAGACAGAACAAAGAGGACAACAAAACCAAACATTGTTATGTGAGATAGTGTCCAGTGAGGGTTGTGCAACTCCTGCAGCATGGAGGCTTGTCACTGTGTAAAGGTTGTATAGAGGTATGGACGACAAGGTGCGTGAATACACGTAAAAAACAGAGGAAAAAAGACAGATTGCTAACTAAGTAATGGGAGATCAGTTAAAATGCTTCTCTGAGTTGAGGCTACCACATTATATCAACATCTGTTTGTGTCTGTGTGTGATGGGGAGCGAGCTTGGGGCAGTGAGTACATGTTATGTTCCTCTGCTGGTACGTATATATCTCCTCAGCAGTGTCTGGATTCAGGCTAGACCTGCATCGGACGATCAATAGGAAAAGCAATGATCTCAGTGAAATGGACCATCCATCTTGCTGTGATTCCCTCATGCAGCCTCTTTGACTGAAGACAAGAGATAGAACTGAATTATTGTCTGAGCATCGATTTGAAACCGTCTAAAGAAGCAGCACTCTCTCCTCTCCTCCTCTTATAGAAGTCCTGAGGGATCTAAATGTAAACAGCTAATTTACCAAAGACAAGCAAATACAAATACCTTTGGTGATGTGCTTGGAATTAAAGCTGGTACATGTCTTTTTAAACATGATATTTGCTCTGCAGGTCAAAAGGAAGGATGAACTATGAAGTCATGAGAATGTTTTGCTCTATTACTACCTTAAAAATGGAGCCCCACCATCCCCTGTGCAGTGAGTGCACCACTTACAGTAGAGTACACCACTTACTATCATGCACAGCCTTACAGCTCACAGAGTCACATTTTCTAATGCAAAGATTATCTAAGATGATAAGATCCTATTTCTACTGTGTTTTTGAAAACTGTTTTAACTAAAGATGATCACACCTGCACGCCTTAAAGAGTGCAAAAGAGACAATGACAACAAAACTGTGAGAATTATACTGTTTTAATTATTTATCTACTTGAATTATCCTGTTTAGAGGAAGAAAGAAGTTAGAAATACAATTCCATCTTTACAGAAACGATGAAAGGAAACTCACCTAAGTATCATCACATAAGTTTATTCACATTACTACTGCATTTCAGTCGTTTGCTCTCTCGAATCACTGAGTTTCAAATGAGCGCTTCAAAGCAGACTTGGTCCTTTATTTAAATAGCGGCTCTCTCTCTGTCATGAATCCCTTTGTGAATAAAAGTGACAATATATAATGTACATAAAACAATCCATAGAAGACATTTAAAACATATATATGTATACACACACATATACATATATGTGTATGCATGCGGTGTGTACATATTCATCCCAAAATTTACTTAATTTATACTGTTTTTGTTCCATTCTATTCTGTTCTATTTTTATATACTGTCTATTTCTACGTTCGTCTCATGCCTCTAAATTGAAAGAGAGCTGCTGAACTGCCTTTCACTGTTTGACGACAATGAAAATAAAGTTCTATTCTATTTTATTCTTTTTTTATCAAGGTCTTTTTTATTTAGTTTTACAATTTCTATTATATATTATTCTAGCTCTATCTCTCTTTTTACATATTAATGTGCAATGTCCCTGTTTTCACTTCTCAACATGTGCAATACTTCTCTTTGGTCCACTGTGTTCCTTTATTTGTGTATTTGCTGATTTGTTTGCTGTTTTCCATCTGTTCTGATGCTTTTTTTTAAATATGAATACACTGTTCACTTATCAATATTACTGCACATGTTGTTTAAGACACTGATGTTTGCTTATTTGTTTATTTATCTTGTTTACCTACTTATTTTTGACACACTTTTCTACTTATTCTACTTGCTTACTTAAAGGGACACTATGTATTTTTTTAAGTGTTTTATTACCTCAAATCAACGTCTTCATTCATAAATAGATCCTTGTTGGTGTAAAATAACATATGCCAACAATCTGACTTATCCTCCTGGGTGAAGAATCAGTTATCTGTCTTTACATAGAGCAGGTCGCTCATACGGAGGCTTCCATGTCTTTGCAGTCTATCAAAAACTACGAACTGCAGAGAGGGACATAAAGCACTACCTGCTAGTACCAATAAGACAATATGCATTTCTGTGTTTTGCAATTCACTTTTTACAGAGAAGCAAGGTGGAGATGCCAGTTTTACTTACCCGGCACAAAACTTAAACTTGCATTGCGCTTTTGGTGATAATACAAGACCATACTTATGCCGCAGCGAATCCTCATCGCCAAAAAAGCGTAAAGGGCCATAAAATGACCGGACCTCCGGGCTGGGGATCGGCGATGAGTGGCTGCCCGGGAGTGCCCCATGCACGGCCACGGCCGGCCGGGGCCCGCCGGGAAGTCCTCCGGACCGGAGAAGGGCTGTGGAGGTCCAGGGAAAAATGACTGGAGCTCTGGGCCGGGCATGGGGAATGGGGAATATAGAAGGAGAAAGAAGAGGAGGAGGGGAAGGCAGGGTGGAGAAGGTGGATGTTTAAAGGAGGGACTGGGGATCCGTGGTGATAGTGGCTGCCCGAGAGCTGACCCATTCCGCTTACCGTAGTTCCAACCATGTTGCGATGCATGCAAAGTCAAATTTAACCACTAGATGGGAGAAAAAAATACATAGTGTCTGTTTAAGTCACTGGTTCTCAGTTTTCGTAAAGGTGGGACAAATAAAAGCTGATATCATACGGCACCGTGCTGTGACACTGCAGGAACCTGCAAACTTCCAGAGGTTTCCTTATCACAAAGAAAACCAGCTTATTGTCTCTGTCAGGCTACAGGGCAAGTGTGGGAGGAAACTGCAGTGCCTGGAGGAAAAGGAGAAGGGGCCCACTTCTATCCTAATACTTCACAATGAATTCACAAATACACTGGTTAAAATATTACCAGGTATGTAAAGTACAGGTTACTTCAGAAACTGTTGATAGGCAGTGTATTTTGTCTCTGCAGCTAGTCAATATTTATCCTTTCTGCTCCACCATTATATGTCCTTGTCTGGACTAGTCTGCCTGCCTGTGACTAATGGTGGCCCCCTGAAGCACACAACACATCTTCTGGACAAAGATTTCCCTTGATGGCTCCATCAGGTGAAGATGCTGGAGGAAATGGGGAATATAGAAGGAGAAAGAAGAGGAGGAGGGGAAGGCAGGGTGGAGAAGGTGGATGTTTAAAGGAGGGACTGGGGATGGAGGGGGTGGAGAATGGGGAGGTTTGAAGGCGGGAAGATGGACCTCTTGGGACTTGGCTAAAATGCTCCCCTCTTCCTAATCTCCTGCTCTATTTTGAGAAGCAGCAGGAGGAAGGTGGAAGACAAGGAAGCCAGTGACAGATGATCATATGAGGGCACTCACAGGCCTGATGAATGAGACCTCTAGATTGTCCAAATAGCTATAAGAGACAGGGGCCAAAAGAAAAGACAAAGGACTACCCATTACTGAGCCACAATTTCATTAACAGAATAGGGTTTTGGCCATGAAGTAATATTTGAATTGCTATTTGCACAAAAGTATAGTGCATCTTCTGGACTAATGCTCACGTTAATCATAAGGTAATAACAGCTTTATGTCCTGCAGAAATGAATGAGTTTCACTATAAAAGGGTACACTTTCTGACCCATATGTCCACCATTTATATTAATGAATGCGTTTTCCACCTCTTGTTAGCCATATATATGAAGTTACAGCAGCCGTTCAGAAAGGTTACAGAAGAAAAAAATTGTTTCCTCCACATAAAGCTGAAATTCCTGCTGAGGATGGATCATTGTCTGGCTGTGTGAGAGCCAAAAGGTAAGAGCCTCCATAAGAAAGATAAAGCTGTAGCGTCTCAGCGGCGATAAGTATCTTATCTGCCTGTCGTCTGGCTTCTGAACTCTCAGAGGATACCTGTTGTATTACAGGATGTTAGACAGCCACCGCTACTACAACTTCTATTTTTTTTGCACAGAATATATTTAGAAAAAAACATCCCTGTGTCAATTGAACTGTATGCAGTGCCATTTATTATTGCACTATTACATAACCATTTTTCATGTATTTTTTTTTGTTGTTTTTTTTGTATTAATCCACAGTCCATCATATTTTCAGAGGGTGGTGATGCACAACACTGAGACAGATACAGGCTACATGTTGTGTTTTCTGCTGCTCCATTACATGGAGGATCTGCAGGCTGTTTCACTTGAGTGTGACATATGCTGACATTACATTGCTTTTCCAGCATCCCCATAGAGGCATTTCATTTTCACATACATATGAATTATACCCCCTAAATAGTCACCCTTTGGAGGCTTGGGGCTAGATCGGAGATAGGGCTGGGCTGATTTCACACAGCCAAGCCTCATCAATCTCCCAGTTCACAGAGGGGGTCCTCTTTCAGTGGTGAGAGCAGTCGATAGACCACTGCTACCTGGATGAGAGCAATTCCATTAAGATGGCCCTGCACCACCCTGGGCCTCAAACAGAGGGTTTATCAGAGGCCAACAGTGACGGGAGTGTTGCAGCCATCCATCGTCAACAGTGAGAGGAAGAAATGAACACTGCTGACAATTTCTCCGCCTTCTCTCCTTTCTCCTGTCTTGTCCTCAACAAAAGAAACTTCACTGCTGTCCTCCTCCTCCACCTCCTCCTGCTGGATGGATGTTTGGGATAGACCTATCTGATCTAGATCATCTAGATTTATACATATAGTACTGTTACGTCTGTAACAGTACTGTTACTGTAATCGGATTACATTTGTGTATAATGCAGTAATGTGGTACACTGTTAATAACAATGATTAATAATTATTTTGTGATAATTTTTTTAATTGAAAAAATCCATCCATCCATCCATCCATCCATAGGGTCGCGGGGGGGCTGGAGCCTATCCCAGCTGTCTTAGGGCAGAAGGCAGGGTACACCCTGGACAAGGGTGGACACATAGAGACAGACAACCACTCACACTCACATTCACACCTATGGTCAATTTAAATTAGCCAATTAACCTAATCCCCATGCATGTTTTCGGATGGTGGGAGGAAGCCGGAGTACCCAGAGAGAACCCACGCAGACACGGGGAAAGCATGCAAACTCCGCGCAGAAAGGCTCCGGGCCAGGAATCGAACCCGGTACCTTCTTGCTGTGAGGCGACAGTGCTAACCACTACACCACTGTGCAGCCCTAATTAAAAAAATATACACCATATATAATCTTCAAATCATATACAATATTTAAATAATTCATAATTATGTTGGAACTTGTTTTACTTTATGTCCTTCAAATATTTGAATAATTTGTGCAAATTTAATTTGAAAGTTGAGTTACAGAGTAATCCAAAAGAATTGTAACTAGAAGTGTAACTAATTAATCATTTAGGAAATTTTTCCAAAAAAAGCAACTAATGTGTAATTTATTACTTTTCTGGAGCAACTACCCCTACACTGGCAGTTCAATTATTGCTGGTGTGTAAGAAATTTTGTATTGTAGTGTGGTAAAATAATGAAATATCCTCTTGTTTAAGTAGCACTTGAACCTCTCATGCACTGACGAGTGTCGCTTTGTTATTAGCCAATCAGGAACGGGTTCTTATGAGAAGAGGTGGGACTAAAATCATCAGAAACAGACAGAGTGAAACGCTGCTGTAAATTATGTTTGATTTGTTAATTTAATGTGTTTTTTTTGCGAAGGTAAGAACCGGGAGTTTTATATCAGCATGTAACCTGTTTAAACAGGAGTAGGAGCCATGTTTTGCAGTAGTTTTCAGTCAGTTATTCTGCTTAACTGACTGTTGCTAATTAGCTAACGCTAACTGTTGCTAATTAGCTCGCTAGCATCCTCACTAGCTAGGAGTCACTGAGTTAGTGTGGACACAGAGAGAAGATGTGGACGTCTGTAGTGAAAAGCTAGAAGTTTATTCAGTGAATTTCTGCATCAAGTGCTGCCACAGCTGTGTACAGCTCACTGCTGGACGCAGTCTGAAAGGTTTACAGCATGCTGAGCTCCAGGGAAGGGTGAGTACACACAATTTTCTTCAATTTTGCTGCAACAAACCGTCATTGTGGAACCTCAGACTGATTATAGAAGGTGTGTTTCAAACTGTGCTCTATTTTCTTTTGGCCACCAGGACATTTCGGAGGTGTGAGTCACCTGTTTCTAAAAAAATATGTTTGCTATTGCTTTCAGTGTGTAAAATAAGCTTAGGATATATATAAGTGCCCCTGTATATCCCAGGTGCTACGATGAAGAGATAATCACGTCACCTGTCAGTGGTCACAATGTTATGCTTGAAATTAGCCTTTCTGCATATGCCCAAATGTGTTAGTTACGACACACAGTCTACATTGCTCTTTTAATAACCTTCACCTTCTGTGAGGGGGGTATCAGGTGTAAGGGTGCAGACATAATACTGTGAAAAATAGATTTGAGTAGGTGGTCTTCAGTAAAAGGCTGCATAAGCAGACAAATTATTTGATAGAAAAATGCATTTTCAGAAGTGACGTAGTGAGTGTTGTGTGTTGCTCTTCATGTTGCCTTTATTTGTCCCATGAACGTGGAACTTTACAGTGTTACAGCAGCAAAGTGGATAGTAAGGACCTACATAAAAATTAGAACCAGTGACGATGAGTATCAAGTAGGAAAAGTAGGAGAATATGTCAATATTTGCACATAACAAGGTAAGAATGTAAACAAAGTATCTTATAAATAGTATGTGAGTGACTAATAGTTAATATTAAACATATTCTGTGTAATTTTTTTCTCCTATCTAGTGGTTAAATTTGATTTTGCATTCGCTGTCTAGCGCCACGCGGTTTCAACTGTGCATTTCAACATTTCAAAATGCAGTGCAAGTTTTAGTTCAGTGCTGAGTAAGTAAGACCATCTTCTCCATGCTGCTTCTCTGTGAAACATGAATCACAAAATGTGAAAACATGTTTTGCCCTATCGGTACTAGCAGGTAGTGCTTTATATCCCTCTCGGCAGTTCATAGCTTTTTATATACCGGAAAGACATGGAAGCCTCCGTATGAGCGACCCGCTCTATCTAAAGACAGACAACTGATTCTTCACCCAGGAGGATAAGTCAGATTGTTGGCATATTTTACACCAATGAGGATCTATTTATGAATGAAGACGTTGATTTACACAGTGTACCTTTAAGTAAATTAAAGATAAGTAAGCAATGTATAAATATCTAATAAGCAACAGACAGTCAGCAAATACTACAAAATGGATTAATTGGTGTAATAAGTGCTCTAAGGTTCAAGTGTTGATTCAGTTCATATCAAAGTAAAAATGAAAGTCAGAAATAAATCTTATGACTCTAAACATTTAGAGAAAGTCCAGTCATGGTAACTGAGTGTTTTTGTGTTTAGAAATGTTTTCTAAACATGTTTTACTTGCAACACATCTAATAATCTAATCTAAGTACTGATAAGTGCAGAGCTATGTATTGGTCCCACACCCTTACTTTTCCCTCTGTTAAAGGGCACAACAATAAAACAAGTTTAATAATATAAAGCAGTAGCGCTGCATTACATGAGTTTTGGCCCCAAACAGTGAAGCCACACTTCATTTCATTTTGTTTCACATGGAGCATAAACCTTGTCATGCCCTGTCAAATTTCATAGTCATTAACGGCACCATTCCCACGCATTTCTATCAAGCAAAGATCAAACTTGCATGCTGCACATAATAAATAAAAGAGAAACAGTACATATGCATTCATGCACCCCCTTACATGAATGTGATGAATGAACAATTACCTGGCATTCATGTCATGTCTCAGGGTAAGACAGTATGTAAGGTATAGATATTGATTATTTTCGTCTTAATGTGTTATTTTCACAGTCTGACGTCTCACTCTCAGTCTGGCACGCCTGACAGGCAGCCTTGAGCGAACCCTTAAAGAGCAGCAGAGCAGCAGTCATGCACATGAGTAATGCACATGGCTCTGTCACATCCTTCAATCAATTTCCAGGTCCCTGGGACAACACTTTTCAAACCACTGGGCTGCACCGCTAACATAGCTTTCATGCTATGGCACATTTATTATCATGAAGAATTACTTATGTTTACACATTCATTCTATTCCTGGTGCAAATACACTGCCTAGCCAAAAAAGCCACACACTAATATTTTGTTGGCCTGCCGTTTGCTTTGATTACAGCACACATTCGCTGCGTCATTGTTTTGATAAGCTTTTGCAAGGTCACAACATTTATTCATGTACAGAGTTGCCTTAATTTTTCACAAAGATCTTGTATTGATGATGGGAGAGTCAGACCACTGCACAAAGTCTCTCTACCAAAGATGCTCAATGGGGTGAAGGTCTAGACTCTGTGGAGGCTAATCCATGTGTGAAAATGATGCCTCATGCTCTTTGAACCACTCTTTCACTATTTGAGCCCGATAAATCCCGGTATAGTCATCTTGAAATATGCCTGTGCCATCAGGGGAAAAAAAAATCTATGGCTGGAACAACCTGGGGCCTCATGTATCAATACTTGCTTGGATTCCATACTGAGAGCTGGCATTCGCTGTAATCCCGAAATCTGTCAAAAATCTGGATTAATCAAACTGTGCAAACAACTGAATCCACGCAGCTTCCCTTGATACATTACAATCAGTGTAGAATTGAGCGTGCATGCCAGCGTTGGGGACTCCTCCCTCACCACACCCATAACTAAATATGCAAATTCATTTAAATAGGTTCCACGCTGGGGCTCTTCTCATCACAAGAGCAGAGAGAGGTGAAACTTAAGGGCGTAGCCACGGTCAGCTGAGTTTAAAACACAGTATAAGACACCACATGAGCTCCACTCGATGGATCGCACTGATGTGAAATAGGAGTGCAATTCAGGAGAGATACTGATGATGCTACTTGTGACTTAACGCAGTGTGTAGATGATAATCGGGGACGCACACATGCAAACCATGAGTCAGGGAGAAGACTGATGACCAGTCGCTATTTACTCCAGCTACCCTGCACTGTGCCCACCAGCAGTCCAGTCTGTTCCCAACCATGGTGCTAGTTTGGATCTATGAATCGCGCGTTGAGCCAGAACAACTCACAGCAATGTTGGTCAAATGCATTTGCGCATCACAAATAATCTGCACACCAAGATGGTGCTTTCATTGCAACATGAATGCAGTTGATCGCTCCGATTTCATCAGAGAATCTGGCTCACTCCTGATCAGTCGGCCAGCTCCCGTGGCCAAGAAGCCCAGTGTGGGCTCTGGCAGCGCTCAGCTCCTCACTATGGTGCTCCAAGGCTGGTCACAGCTCCACGCACAGTTGTTTACCAACTAGAGAGAGTTTCCCAGCATCCCCTGTAAGTGTTGCCGACGGACCAAAAGCATCAGAACCTGGCGTACTGCAGCTATGAAATTGGTGTGGAGCAGCGCCAGTTTCCACACTCAGTTCACTGTTGATGCATCAGAACGTGAGCGTTGATCCAGGCATACGTTACGTTTCCTCGCGTACGCTACTTTTATACATGAGGCCCCAGGTCATTCAGCATATTCAGGTAGTCAGCTGACCAAGGTTATGATAGTTTTGGATTTTTCATTATAGTTATTTTTTTTCTCTAATTGACTTAGTTTTTAGAGTGGTTTGCTAGTTTTTGTTAGCTTTCATTTTTTCTAAATGATTAGTTTTAGTTTTTACTAGTTTTAGAGTTAATTTTAGTTTTTTCATACTTTGGGTTATTTGTCAGGTGCAGGATTCAAAAAGAATAAAATAACATTTTAAAAAATGTATTCACACAACAACCATAACCATAAGTGCAAAATGTGTGTAATACTGCTTCTACTCTAAATGAGAAGCGGCGAGAAGCAATTTCATGTCAGTGTCAACATTGATTTCATATAAATCCAAAATTGACAAAGATTAAAACAAAGGAATATTTATCTATAATTTTAATATGGTTGGTTAGTTTTGTAAGTACAGTTTCAGTTAGCATTTTTTTTATTGAAGTTTTTATTTATTTCTGTTAACACAAATGTTTTTTCTTGATTTGTTTTTTGTATGTGTTTTATAGAAATTGGTCTTTCAGATAAATTTTGTCCAGTGCCTGTGGTTTGCATGTTCAGTATATCATTGTGTGTTATGCAGTCTGGGACCTGCACTGATCTGGCCTTGGTTTTGACTCATACTCAACCCCTCAAAGTCTTGCTATTATCTTAAACCATTCTGGTCTTAGTCACGACTTGGTCTCAGTTGAGGTGGTCCAGTTCTTTCCTTGTTTCTGACTAATCTGAAAATAGTTTTATGTCCACTCAAAAACATAAATGTAGGCACAGCATTTTTCTTTTTAGCCGATATCCCAAAGAACACCTGCAGGTTTTTTTTTTGTTTTTATGGGAATCAAGATGCAGCTGGCATCTAAAGTTATGAAAAATGTTGCAACATGTTAATAGTGGTATATCCAGCTGTTTAAATATCACTTGGCGCTTCAGGTGGCGCCATTAAGAAAGTTTCACGCATCACAACAGTGCTGCTTCAGCACATTTTTGGTGTGCATTGCACTCCTTAATTTGCAGCATCACCCAACTTTATCCCAGCCACATTATCTTTGTTTTCCTATGTGTGTTACACTAGATGTCAAGAGAAACTGGTGATAACAACTGAGTTCGCTAACACCAGTGAGAAGTTTTTGACAGCAGGAATCCGTAGATTGGAAAGGTAATGAGGGAACAGCTGCATGCATACTTAAAAATTGCTATCATGCTGCCAGCATTGATTACACAAGAGGCAATATTTTCAGTCTAGGCAACAACTCTGGAGCTTCAGCGCTCACTCTGCCCCCAATTCATCCACCTGCTTCATGGAAATATTGCCCTGCAGTGATTGATGTGCATGAGATCCATCCTGTCAAAGGCAGTAAAGACAGGATGTCTGATAGATGGGGTCTAAATCCTGAGGATATTTAATTTCTCCCGTATTTAATGACCTGTTCTTAGAGATTTGTGTAATTAGGTGAGTGCTGTCAGGACTCTAGCTGGGATAAGCACTTTATCTACCAGATATTTAAATCCATAGGTGGATAGAGACACATATACAGGAGCCCATGGGTGGACATGAAACTGTCACAGACACCATGTCACTGAGTCATAGCTCTTCTAACTTTAGGTTTAGGATGAGGTTGGATGTTTTGCGTAAAATCAAAATGCAGGGTTACTTGATGTTGACCAGAGGGGCAGTGGTTTAAATAGTCCTCATAATAAAGACAGGATGAGTTGGGTTGATTTTTTTTTTTTCTACTCCTTTTTGGATGCATGCTTATTAGGGCTGGGCGATATGGCCTAAAATTTATATCACGGTATAATTTGAACCATAGATGGTATATATCACGGTATACTTTGGTATGTAAATAAATAAAGCATAACAGTTTTTTAATGGTTACCATAGCCCACGGTAAAAGCATTCAAGCAGGAAGTTGTTTTTAAACTATTAAATAACATAAAAGTCAAGAATATTACTTAAAGAAAATATATTGTGCAAAACTGTAATTGTAGAAAACATAAAACAAGTAACGTCACACTGTTAACACCTCAGTACTGCCTCCAATATTAGCCCTACACAAAGTCCACTAGCTTAATGCTAACACATAATAGAAAACGCCATAGATGGGCTAACTTAAATTAGCATTGCGACCGCGATCATTAATTAACATTAAACGAATGGCTATATTCAACACAAACAGTGCAGCAGCACACGGAGTAGAACATATGACAACCAACAATACTTACAAGCATATATTATCGTAGAACATAATCTGTAGAACAATGAAACCTTTGAGAGCTGCTGCTTGTCTTTTACAGTTACTCCATGCATCTTGCACGCTGGGGCAGGTGCGATGACGTCATCGACGGTAGGATGGTACTGCACCAATCTCTACCGTGGGCCAAATTTTCTACCGTCTACCGCAAATACTATGTATACCGCACAGCCTGGTCGATACGTTTGTGTAAAATGTACAAGTTATGGCCTTTGTAATTTATTTCCATTGAGGTGTCGTAGGAGATTGGATTGCTAAGAGCCTGTCATGTGTCCTCCTTCTGTCACCATGGTCCCTCTATTAGTCACAGAAAGAGGAGGAAAGAAGGACCCACTCTAATTATCCTCCACTCCCTGCAAGTTATGTTAATGGTCGCTTCCGGCTTAAGTAGGCTATCTATATGCAAAGTCTCCTCTGATGAATTTCTTCATTATTTATTGTTAATGTATTACTGTATAGCCATGATGAAGAGAGAAGGCTGTTGGTTCTACACCATTATTGCCACTGAGAGTTGGATTGACAGTTTGAACAGAGGAGTGAACTGCGAGGCAGGATTTTTGGGGCATATAATTAGGATGGGTAATTATTTCAACTTTATCTACCAGCAGGAAGTTTGAATTTATTATGATGTAATTTCTGAAGATAGAATGTGCTGTTATGTTGTATTTCAAACTTTGGAAATGCCCTGTAATTGCAATTTATATAAAATAATTAGCACGTCCAATAAATATGTTATATATTGTAATAATTAGCATCTAGTAAGTATATTATATTTTCAAATCTGTTCAAGGAAAAGCATCTTATCAGTAATAAAATGCTGTAACACAGTTACAGTATGAAGGTGTTACACACCTTAAGGTGTAATTTGGTGTAATACACTCTAAGGAAAAAATTTATTGATGATATCGGAAGAAGAACCTGTGAAAGAGATTGGCATCTGGTGTGTGGTAACAAGGGTCTGTGGACATTTCTGTGCAAGATTATATTTTATCAGGATAATTGAACTGTTCATGTCTCACTGTGTTCTGCAGATTGATTTTGAAGCATTTGCCAGTTTCCATTTGAGCGAGGGATTAAATATTGGTCTAATTGTTTTACAAGTTTCAAGAAGAAAGAAAAGAGGGATCACAAGAAAAAAAATTATATCTTTAACAATAGTGTTCATCTAAAGCTATAGTCTGTCATTCTGTTCAGAAAAACTTTTTGTCATACTGGGTGAAATGTTGCCTGGTCTTAGCAGACCCTCGTACTATCATACAGAGGGTCTGACATTCCTCTATTGAGAACTGATTTCAGACGGGAAGCGTGAACTCTGTTGAAGTTTGAAACAGTTGGATCTGATTTTACCCAATCGCTGATGTTTGGTCGTGACGTAAGTAATGCACCACTAGCAACTCCTTCGCCGCTAACGGAGCTAACTGAAAAATAAGACTTTTCCCAAACCCTGTGGGGAGTAAAGCCACGATATCTTTGCCAGCAATAAAACTGGTTAACATTCCTCTTGCGCCGACTTCAATTGCTGAATATTTGGGAGCCTAGCCAAAACATACTGAATGGCTTCCTTCACTTCCGTCTTTGCCACCATTCCCAAACTACAACGCAAATGCTGTGCATATGTTTGACGTCATTGTTAACACCCGCCTCCCCCCGTTCCCCCACCATTCGCTGATTGGCCCAGATGGAAATCATCCTGAGAAATCGAGTCCAAGGGGATCAATCCCAGACATAATATGTGAAATGATAATTGAGCGGAAGATTACAGAGGGCTATGGCCAGGCTTGGGAAAATGGTCCTTTCACCCTAAGAGCAGTCAATAGAGCTCCGGCAGTTGACATCACACTATCCTGGCATGCAACTGTCAAAACCAAACACTGCCATGTTGGCAGGAAAGTGCCCTGTTTAAACTACTGCCAGGGATCTCACCACTTGTAGCTAAATGCCTATAAATGTTTCTCGGCGATATGGTGAATAGTTGTTGTGTTCCAGGATGCCAGGACAGCTGAGAACGAGTAACGGGAAGATGACTTTACAGTATTCTCAAAGATCCTGAACAATGACACATTATTTTATTACTCTTCTAAACGGTTGTACTTTCATGAAACATATGTCAGACCAAGGTGGATTTTGCGGTGCTTCCCTTTGCTCACACAGCAAGAAGCAAACGCAATGTAAAAATGTTTGTCCGCAGAGTCGTTAAAATCTTCCTTCAGATAAAATGCACGTTATGTCTGCAAGTGTGCTGTTTGCATGTTCTTGTGATTACAGCAAGGAACAGAGCATTGTGTGATTTCTAGTAATATGGATCACGAGAGAAAAGATTTTGAAACATTTACTACAACTACTAAACTTTTTCAAGATTTGTGAAAAGTATACCAGGGGTATGATAAGGGTCAGAGATATTTAGTTTTTAGTATTTAATCATGCATGTAGTCATATGTCGTGATTTAAAACTCCAAAGGTGTAAATTCACTGCTGGCTCAACTCATTTTGATTTAGATTTTCCTGCCAATATGGAGGCATAAACAAACCAAGTCGCGTGATGTCCAGAGCTCTATACATTATGTGTTCAGAAAAAGGAAGGAAAATGCTGCGTTCCTGTTGTATCGATAGTTGAGATTCGTAACTGGGAATGACGTCACACCCGAGTTCACGGGGTTCGAGTAAACAAGTCGGAAAACCAAGATGGATGCCTATAATGAAAAGTTTGTTGTGGTTGCTCTGTCGGAATGCAGAAAGCTAACGGAGCAAGATGAGGTCCTCAAACACAATTGATAGGCACAAAGAAGACCCAGAGGGTAGGCTATAACGTATAACGCTACAAGGCGCAAATCCAGGACACTGCCATCTTGGAATATGACGTTGTGGTCAAGTTGGGGTAGGTGGAGAAATTACGAGTTTACAAATTATAAATCTGACTTCGAGGAGCTTTCAGTTGATATTTATGACTGGGAGCTCATAAATTATGACGTACGAGGATAACTCAAACGCAGCAAAAGAATCAGACCTTTGTGGCAGCTGCAGGACTATAAAACCTCTGACCAATCAACTACCACTCGTGTTGAGTGGAAGAACCAATCAGATGCCTTCATGTCTGGTCCTGCTCATGTCCTTTCCTCCTCCCCACTGTTGCCGGAAATATTCAGCACACTCCTCTGCAGAAATACAGAGTTAGCCAGAAAAGCAGCCAAAAATACCACTTCCAGCATTACTTCTGAGAGCTCACCCTGCTAAACAGGCAAAGAGAAGAAAGAGGGAGGCAGAAAAGACTGCGACAAAACTCGGTGGAGACACTGAGGGATCTGAAGGGACTGAAAAGTGATGCAGAAGTTTCTTTCTTTCTGTTGGATAGGTAATTATTTGTTTAGCTTTGGGAGAAGTTATTATTTTCATAAAATATGTAATGTTTGCTAACTTAGCTACTTTTGTAGCGCGTATTAGCCAGATGTTAACATTAGCTTCTCTATGGGTGTAAGTTGGTCATAGGTGCGGCTTGTATTGAAGAGGTAACAGGATATGACATTTTGACCATATTACACTGCCATAGTCTCCAGTGTCTACATTATAAAGGTGATAAAATAACGTTGATATATTGGCTTTGAACGGGACATTTTATAACTGTGGTGATGTAGCATGATGGCTCTCCTCGAGGGGCCGTGGCTTTGGACAGAGCACTGACGCGCAAGGGAGGAGGTGCCACTTTCAAATCTTGCTAGCCCATGACGGACTATACCTTTAAATTCTTTTAATAATAATAATTTCTAATAATGTCTAATAATTTTAGACATGGAGTCAATGTCAGTGGCTGTTAACGCCTCTCCTCTTTAACTCCTCCGCCTCAACGGAAACAATCCACATCTTTTAATGTGGATCCAGCATCAGTCCTCCACTACTTGCCAACTCTTATGTGTCTTTCACCTTGAGGTTGCCCTCTGAGTTCTGCCCATTTCCCCTGAAACAGGAGCTGGATTGTGGTGAGCCAAGCACCACTAAGCCTCTGCTCTCAGGTGCACTGACCTCAATCAAACAGAGAACTTGATCCACTGGCCGTGCACTCTGTAGCCCATCAGGAGCTGTTCAGGCCATCAGTGGATGGATGTGCGGCTCTTCTGAAACACAAGAATATATTGAAAGTTTCCATCACATTTTTCAAAATCAGAATTATGCCAAGTTTATTACCAAGTAATACATACAAGGAACCTGTCTTGGTAAGGCAAAGACTTGTGGATGTTAAACTACTATGTTAATATAAGGTGTGCGGGGTATGGAGGTGCAGTTGGAATGAAGCAGTTTCTGAGCTTTTGGTCCTGACAGACTGCAGCCTCCTTTTGTGTATATCCATGTTATTCTACATAGCAACCAGAGTATTAAAAACTTGAAATGTGAAATGGTAATTTTCATGAATTTTAGGATTGCCTGCCGTGCATTAGTGAAATTCTGCCTGAAGGTCGTTGAATACATCCAGAGCACAAAGCACCGTGTCATCCCTCCATTCATGTGAAATCATGAAGACCGCTGACACTGGAGTTATGGTAAAAGGTTTTTCCCACTACAGCGACGATGTGCAGGAAGGTGGTGATTGGTGACACACTTATCTCGTTCCCGGTTCGATTACAGTCGTAATGTTTCCTCTCTCCATTAAGTGTATTTGATTTCCCGCCAAGGGGGTAGCTGGCAGGCCGGAGATATGACGGCTGCGCCAAGGCCAAGAGGGCAGCTCTCACAAGCATCACTTCCACTGATGTGCCTGGAAGCGGACGAAAAGTGGCAATGCTTATACAATTAGAGCTGAGACTTTGTCAGACCTCATTTTTGAGAGAGGTTTGAGTCGCAGCCCTCAGAGAGTATTATTAATTCAGTGCCCTGGTCCGCTCAGTGGAGATAGAGAGGGATTATACAGCAGTGAATGACATGCTAAGAGGAACTTGGAAGTGCCTTTGCTCTGATTGCAAGACTGAATTCTCCCCATCAGTCACAAAGGAATTACCTTAAAAGTTGAGGTGTGGTTGTTATTGTTATAATGATGATCACGGTCCCATAGCCTGAATTAAGTAGTAATTTTAACCCAAATCAATATTTTTTGTAACCTTAACTATTTAGTTTATCAATTTGCAAGTGGAATTACCTCCTGCATGTACACCGTGTACTATATACTGTAGCATACAAAATGCAATTTAATATATGCAGGACAGCATTATCAGCTGTAACCGCCATATGGTAAACACTAACTACTCCTCTACATCTTTACATTCTGTAGATAACAGTTATTTGTTGATATATGAATGCTCTGGGTATCATAATTATCACTTTAAATTCTCCACTACCTCATTTTGCTGATTGAAATTGGATTGGAAGGCTCTTTGATGGTTAAATATGCTGTACTGTCCATTTATTTATATCTATATATAAATAAATATATAAATATCTATATATAAATAAATATATATCTATACCAAATATATCTGCGCTACTGCACTTGAAGGTTTTTGAGTTTTTGACCACTGGAAGCGAGGGTTTTAGTAGAGTTGTCTCAGGTTTGAAGAATCAATTGTGTTTGCAACAAAACAAAATGTGGAAAAAAAGTATAGAGTCAATACTTTCCATTCATCCATGAGTAAAATGGTTTATTGTTTTCTCCCAGGTCAATAAAAAGTACTGCTCTTGGCTATCAGTCTCAGAAACACTGTAGGAAATATACTGTCATGCTCCTTTTGAAATAGGAAGCCCATGACTCATTTACGATTGATCCTTACATACCTCAAGCAGCAAGTTTGTTTCTGAGTTGATGAATGTTGCATAGAAAGGGGGGAGGGGGAATGGATTTTTTTTTTGTCAGACTGGATTAAGTAGCGCCAGACCCTCCAATTAGCTATATTTCACATGTCAGTTTGCATCAGTGAGGCTGAAAGACTGTGTGATAACACTGATGGAGGGAGAAAGAAAGAGGAGCAGAGCAAAAGGGAGGAAGAGAAATAGAAAATTAGAGGAAGAGGAAGGTGGAGGGACAGATGAGTGATCTGAAACAGACAAGATAAAGTGAGGGCAAGGCAGGAAGAGAATGGACAAGTGATGGATGAGGACAAACAAACAGGAACAGAAATTGACAGAGAGGAGAGTGAGAAATTGATAGGGATAAATGAAGAATTGATCGATGACAAATCTTTTTCAGGTAGCTAATATTGCTGTCTTTGGTTTGTCATTAAGGATCTGTAGCTGCAAGCTGGAAACTGTGAATCCCAGTAGAGACAGAGTTGCTATTGTCAGTTTGGTAAGATGATGTCTTTCTTCCCTTGAGGGTGGAGTAATGATGCATACCTACTCCCTAAGATGCAGTTGGGGGCGTGCAATAACTAAACTCTATTTCTGCTATATAGTCCTTGATTCAGAGTTCAGTAGTTTTTCTACTTTTTTTGCGTTTTGCTTTCCTCTGGTTTGTGTCAGTAACTACTTATATAATAGGCTATGTACAAAAGTTATTGAGACCAATCATTTGAAGAGGCCATGAAGAGATTTGTTTATGCGACATAGAGGATGAACTCCATCTTCCGACCTTCTGTACTAAGTGGCTTCAATCAAAAGTTCTAAGTCACTTAAATCAAGTGAATATCCTCAGCTTGGCAGTCATGAATAGGTTTATTATTGACCTCATGTCTCAGCATCAGCCAGCTATAACTGCAACCTCTGCTGTGACTCAATGAATTATGTACTATAAAAAGGCAATAACTTAATGAATAATGCCACGTCACTAGAATGCATTAACATTAATCTAACTTAATCTAAAAAACAACCTCTTTGACTTTAAAACACATTTGCATGTTACAAACGGGCTACTTGAATATAGTGCAGGAAGGGAAAGAGTTGCATGAAACAGAAGAATGAGTGAACATGGCTCCATCAACACTGAGGAAACAGATGGTAGATGGTAGACTGTGGCTCAACTGTGTATGAAGCAAAGGACAGTCTCTTTCACTGTATAACACACACACACACACGACGGCTGTCATCATTTTCAGGTTGTGGAACATATCCAGATAATATCCAGAGTCAAACAGCTAACAGTTTGAACACTTAGCCATGCATCCATTTGATATGATTCACAGATTAGATGAGAGGAAAAAGGAGGCCAGCACTTTGAGCAGGTGTGCGTGGGCTTGGGTGATGCACGGAGCATGGACGCTGCTGAAAGAACGAAGTGTCCGACTTTTTCTCTTTGGTGTTTTGACGAGGAGGATTTGGGCCAGGCCAGTGGATATCAACAGGTGTGATGTTTTACAGCAGTTCTGAAAACGGTTGAGTAGTACTGGCCTAGTTTAGTGGTGTGCTGGTCAGCAGCTGGTCTTGCTACAAGCATAGCAATGATCTGAGAAAGAAGACCACGAACAAGCAAAAATGAATGTAAACAGTGCAGTTGCATGCATTTATTTAGTCATTATTTTTTAAAAAAATGTTTTTTTTTAATTTGTCAGAGCTTAAACACAAACACATTTTTATTTACAAGTAAACACCACCACTACACCAGTAAGTTTGATTTAAATCCCAGTGACTTTTCACTGCTACACATTTTTACCCAGACACATACTGCATGGGTCCCATTTGGGTATCCCAAAAATATGTCCATCTGTCCTGTATTGCCCTCATGTGTTTCTATGTGGATAGCAGTGATGGGCTACTCATATGAGAAATCATCGTCAGGCCCTTCATGGGTCCCTTGCTGTGAGAATATATGATAATTCGTTGTATTTGTGTCCAACTTCTTGAGTCCATGATTGAGTCCACCATGGCCCCTTTGGTGATCAACATGGGCATACAGACATGGAGCCACTGGGCTGATGGGTAGTTTTCCAGATCCCATTTGGTTCTCTGTTGGGACTCATAGCCCATGTGTGTCCTTGAAACCCATAAAACATCTCCTGTAATAAGTTAACCAATACACACAGTCTAAAAAGAACTTTCTAAAGTCACAAGATCTAAGAGGGCCAAAGATTTCACCCAACAAAGGTGATACTTGTCCTCTTCTCTATGGATGAGATATAGCTCTTCAATGATTCCCAGGAAATCGTGTTCTCATTAACCTATATTAAACATGAGAGAAGTAATTTCACAGTTCTTAAAGGGGGAAAGGCGACAATGTCCTCCACAGTTTCTTATCGTGCCAACTGATTCATGGTATTTAATGGGCTTTTAAGCCAGATTAAAAACCGGATGCCCCGACTGTTAAAGCTGCCTACAGTTTCAGAGAATCACATTCATGAGATTGCCAATAAAACGAGAGGACCTCCAAAGGAATACAAATTGGCATCCTGTTGAAGTGCATATCCTTTATTAGAAAGTGTGGATATTGCCCTGAAATGCAGAACTGCAGGAGACGAATTATGTTTTTTTATTTCTTTTAATTAGCTCTTTTCTTTCCCAGATGTATTTATAATATCCTCACTTTGTCAGCCTCATCTCTAATGTAACATAAATAATTTGCTTGTCCATTTGTTCAAAAGCATTTTAATGGGCATTATGTGCTCATTCATTCTCAGGTAAATAAAAACGCTGTGATTCTTTTTTTTTTATATTCCATTTTTAAATCCAATCATGTGGGGACAATTTGAGAAGGGGTTTTTAAGTTAGTGTAAAGGAACTGCATCGATGGATATTGCTTTTCTCAACAGATCATTTTAGATTAAATGCAATTGTGGACCAGCATGATTTGATAGCTATCACAACAACATGTCCTCACTGAGGCAGAACAATGTGTTGAAGTTAAAATGGAGACTGTATGGGGGAAGGAAGGACTGATTGCACCCGTTCTGAGAGACCTCGAAGAAACCGTCGCTCCCCGCCTGAACTCTGGCTCAGCTCATATCTCTCACAGCACCCAGCTTTCCAGTGGTCAGACTAGTGAAATTGATTGCCCCGCATGCACTATATGAGCAACAGTCACTTTGGGATTTACTTTGCAGTAAGGAACATCAACCCACTCCGCCCCCGAGTCCAAATTGATTATAAAACTGCATTCTGCTGACACTGAACCATCTGTGAGTTTGAATATGTGTGTGTGTGTGTGTGTGTGTGTGTGAGAGAGAGTGAAAGAAAGCAAGATGGAGAGTTGGACGCTGATGGAAGCTTTAACTAAAATTGATTTAATGCCAGTCTAGCATCAAGCCATTCTTTAAAGGGATTCACTTTTATTCTCTCTATGTTAATGAAGAATTTAGTGTGAAGTGATACAACTGTATCTGTACAGTGTGTGTTAACAGTGCAGCCACACAAACACAACATTTCAAAGAAAACTACAATACACAGTCTTAATTGAATAATAAATGCATTGAAAGCGTATCGCTGGAAATATGTCAACCATAGTATCAAAAATGGGTGATTTTTTTTAATGAATAGGATTGTAATTTTAAATAGGGGAGTTAAGTTAATTAAGTAGAAGTCTTAAAAGTGGAGAAATATTATCCAATGCTGAAAGCTTAATACTTAGTGAAAAGCTTGACAAAGAATAATTTTTTTTCAATTTTTACACACAATCCACATCATATTACTTTGCAGTGAGCAAAGAATCTGATGCTTTGAGAAAATGATGATTCACTTAATCTAATCTGATTATTATTTTATAATCATTTGTAATATTAACTACTAAAAAATGTATGTTATTATATAAAGCTTTGTTTAGTTCCTTAACTCATTGAGTGCCAGCCCTTTTTAAAAATGAAAGTGCCTTGTGCCAGTGTTTTTGCCCATTTTGAGTCATATTTCATGATGCACAGAATATTTTGTACTATGTCTCTGAAAACACAGAAAAGCAAATGAAAGAAGAGACTCTATTTCATCATTGGAAAAAATGATTATTTTTACCTTGTTCCATGTTGTTTTATCAGAGGTAGAGTAGAAGCCAGCTTCACCAAAATTGCCACTTTTTGTCCAGATTCAGTTTGTTTTGCTCTCTAATCGTGATCGTCTCCACTTCCTGCTTTGATCTCTGTGACGTATACAGTCTCTTTATGCTTTATGTCCCTTTACTACTCCTCATAGGCTGTGTGAGAGCGCTCATTTGTTCCTTCTGCTGAAAAAGGAAAGATGTATATATACATTTTGGCACTTAAGCATTGTATTTTAAAGAACGTAAGTATACATCTTTGGCACTCAGAGAGTTAATATCAAGACTTATGACTGCGGACATGTGCTACACAATGCACATGAAACCGGTAGTTTGTTTCCTGATGGATTTTCATAATTTGCAAGCTAATAGACTCAACAATTTCAAAAATGGATAAGCAACAAAGGGCTGCTGGTTCCTGAAAGAAAGAAAAAGTGTTCATAATGTGATTTTAGCTAAGCTGAACTCCAACCACCCCTGACCATGTGACTACTGTGGTCGAGTAAACCTGCTTACTGTGTATCAAATGGTCAATGGAGGGTATTACTAACAGAATTGCATCATATATCTTATCCGCATCACAAAGGAAAAGGGGGGAAACACATAGGACTAAGAGGAGCTCATGTGATACAAAACAAAAAGTAATGAATACATTTTTCCTCTAGGAGAGATGACTGAAAAACATGCACTGACACAATAAACAACAATGCTTTTTTGTTAACTCACTTGAATATGTTTTTTTTCTACTCTGTTTACAGTGTTGTTGTGACCTTTTGCAAGATGTTACATCAGCTCAAGCTTGGGGAACTTCCTTGTTAACATGCATCTGTAAATCTATTGCAATCCCAGCAGCAAGACTAACATGCACCATTGATCCTTCTCCACAGCTTGAGGTTCAGCTTTGCTAATCCAGCAGTCACTTTGTGCAGGAGGGGAACATGCTCTTATGTTCTTCAGTCAGTTCTGTGACTTCCCCAACCATCTCAGTCTGTCCGTACAGTAAAGCACCAAAAAATGGAGACTATACTGGCCTGTAGTATGTCAACCCTAACTGAAGAGTTTTAACCGAAGAACTGAATTATAGAAAGGCCAGTGGCTGAAGACATGTGGCGCTTTTATTGTGTGGGTGTGTCTCAGCATGTGTGACTACCGTTCGCTCACTGTTGTCAGACTAGAGGAACTGTGAGGGGCTTATTTGACAAAATGCCTTCTTTCTTTGCAACTTCAGGATGTGGGCTGTCAAGTCTGTGAAAACATTGTACTTATTCCTGCACGTACCTACAGTACAAAACACAATCATAAATTAATGCTGACTCCTGTTTCTGTCTCACACACACATGCAGACACAACAGGTCAGCACACTGGGTGTTTAACTGGATATTTGTAATAGGGCTGTCGAAATTAGCGTGTTAATCCATCATCATAATTAATCTGATTAAAAATTTTAACGCGATTAACCCATCTATTCATTTCATTTCTGATCCGGTAGTAACAGGAAGCAGAAACAGCCAGACTAGTTTCATTTTCTGCGTCTCGTCTCAGTGGAGGCTACAGAGCCTCTGAGTCTCTGCAGACCAGTTGATGCTCGTCAGTGGTTGATCCACACCGAGGCACTCTGTCTGTCTGTCTTCTATAGTCTCCAACTGGAGGTGACGCAGGGTATCATTCATCCCTGATGCACAAGTATAGTGGAGCAGATAGACAGACATTGGTTGACTGTGGATAAATGATTGTTTAAAGCTAAGAGACAAAACATTAAGTTGTTTCAAGTTGTGTTGTTGAAACGGTTGAAATCATTAAGTGCAGATATATTCCCTTCTTTCTTGAGTCTGTCTGCTCATGCAAAATGTGTAACTAAATTAATGGTATTTAATCATGATTAATCAAAATTAATCCACCACAATCTGTGATTAATCTGATGAAAAACTTTGTTTGACAGCCCTAATTTATAAACTTTATACCCACTGAGCAGAGTGAGTATTGTTCCTCTAAAACACATCAATAACCAACCGTATCCCCAGTGCACATTTCAGATTCAATTATTCTGTTTCCTGTTAAGTCCGCCTTCCCTGCATCCACCACCTGCCAGCTCCATCACCTTGCCCAAGGGTGAATATTGGTCTGTGACTCTCCTGATTATTAGTTTGTTTTTTTTACTATATAACATTTGCAGTTTGCATCCCCTGACTGATACTCTGATGACAGAGTAAATCTGTATTAGTTATTTATTTTTCTTTCTGCAAACATTAAATCTTTTTTTTTTTCCCTGAAATCATGAATTTTCGTGTATGAGCTCTGTTATCTGTTTGTCTTGTCTGGTTTGTGTTATTACTCCATGGGCAGTCTTCCTCAGTTGATGAAAGCAGGGGCACTCAGATAAATCTCATATAAACAAATCTCCCCTGTAGAGCCAGCTGGGGAAATGTTACAAGCAAGGATGGAATGGGAATGCAGAAGGAGGGAGAGAGAGACAGGAGGAGGAGGAGGGGTGTCTGTTGAGAAGGTCACTCCATAATAGATGTCTCCTTGCATTTAGACCCCGCTCTGCACAAATGCCACAGACCTGAATATCATAGCTAAACAATTTGACAGGGAGACATTCTTCCACTCAGCCTTGAGTGAGCTTTACTTAAAAAACTCTCAGTGATGCTATCTGAAGCAGATCGACCTAAAACTAGTACATTAACAATGTTCAATGTATTCAGAAAGTCTAGTATTTGAGCACTCAGCTCAAAAAATGGATTAGTTGGAAGTGTCACCACATGCAGAGAGACGAGGGAAGGAGCAACCCAACATCAGTAGATGCTTTGATGCGTACACAAGTGCTGACACGTTCAAAGAGGAGAAAAGAGACATGACGACATGAGCTTTTTTATTGTGTGTCCTTGATTACTGGAGTATTACTGTAGGAATCGGATGAACAATGGTGTTGCCTTTTTATAACCAGCGACTTAAAATTCCATTCATGGATAAAAGCCAGAGTTATATGAGCATCTGGGTGTACAACACACAGATATTTAAGGATGGCTGACACTGATATTCATGTTTCAGTCAACACAAAAGCTGTGGTTACCACAAATGGTTAGCTTTTTCCAAATGTGTTGTCAGAAACAGGAAAACTTTTAAGAGGTTTTACTTCTGTAAATTGACTTGAAACAACAGCCTACACCAGTCTCATCCACACTTGTCACCATTTTTGATTTTTTCTGATGTTATATGCATGTTAGGGACCAGTGATACTGGTAACCCGTTATTCTATTTTCAAACCAGAAATCAGATCAAAGTTACTTTTGAGAGTCACTGTGTGTTACTATTTTTGTCATTTTCCTTAGTAAAAAGATATATTTGCTTTCCTCTTGCGTCTCGGGGAGTGACGTCACGTATACAACAAGTCACGTTTTCAGCATGAGGACACCTCAGATGTAATACATCCCAAGCAGCCAGCGACACAAACGTAAACTGCAATGGAGGGAGGAGAGTGATGCACATTTTGTAGCTGGAAATACAGTCACTGTTTTGAGTTTGCGTCAGCTAAAGATTACAATATAAGGGTTTGTTTTACTAGGGCTGGGACTATAACCACATCACCACAATACAGCGGTCATGTGATGACTACTGTGGTGTTGAGCTCATTGCATCATCACCTTAATATATTAAAATATTAAAAATATATATTTATATATATATGCTGTTGAAAGTTATAGTAGAACATAATGGTGTTTGAAATATAAACGATACCATTTAGTGACATCCTGTGGCGGGGGGCCGGGGGTAGCGGGATGGCCGTGTATTGATTGGGTGCTTTATCACAGCGGTAATAAATTCATACTGTCACAGCCCACTGTTGTTCACTCTGTGCTGATGACAAAGTGTGATCTAGCTTCAAAACACTACATTAAATTTGAAGAAACATTAAATTCCCACCAGTTGGTGCAAAGCAGAGAGCTGTGAGTCACAGTACTTTTTTCTGGAAAAAGTTTTTACGTTCAACTTAAAATGTCAGGAGATACAGTCATGGAAAAAATTATTAGACCACCCTTGTTTTCTTCAATTTCTTGTTAATTTTAATGCCTGGCTCAACTAAAGGTACATTTGTTTGGACAATTATAATGATAACAACAAAAATAGCTCATGAGAGTTTAATTTAAGAACTAAGGATTATTCATTTTCCATGGTTTTCTTGATAATAACCAAAATTACTTAAATTCTTACATCAATAGCTATGGCATTGTACCGCCAAAAACACTACTTTTAAGCATTCCATGTTTTCTTTTCTGTTTGCTTTAAACACATGATACACACAAGGGTTAATACTTGATTGCATAACCATTGTTTTTGATGACTGCAGCCATGCGTCTTGGCATGCTCTCCACCAGCTTCTGACATTGTTCTGCTGTCACAGCAGCCCATTCCTGTTGGACAAATTCAAACAAATTTTCTTTGTTTTTGGGCTTGTGGTTCTCCATTTTGAGTTTGATGATTTTCCACAGGTTTTCAATTGGATTAAGATCTGGTGATTGAGCAGGCCAAGGCATGGTGCGAATGTTGTGGTTCTCCATCCAGGCTTTAACTGACCTTGCCGTGTGGCAAGGGGCATTGTCTTGTTGGAAAATCCAGTCGTTCGAGGCAGGAAAGAGTTTTCCAGCTGATGGAAGAAGACTGTTTTCAAGGGTAGTCCTGTACTTGACCTGGTTCATTCGGCCTTCACACAATTGCATTTGCCCTGTTCCACTCAGACTGAAACAACCCCAGATCATGACTGATCCACCCCATGTTTTACTGTAGGGGCAAGACAGTCTGGGTTGTAAGCTTCTCCAGGCTTCCTCCTAACCAGTAAGTTGGCTGGAGTGGGCATCAATTCAAAATTGGATTCATCACTGAAGAGAACCTTAGCCCAATCATCAACAGTCCAATCCTTGTGGTCTCGAGCAAAGAGTAACCGGGCCTTCCTCTGCCTTTCATTGATGAAGGGCTTCTTGCGTGCTCTGTGTGACTTCAAACCAGCTTCAACAAGTCGGTTTCGAACTGTCCTTGCCGAGCAAGTCATATTTCTCGACAGTGCCCACTCATTTTTAAGGTCCCTGGAGGTCTGACGACGATTCCTGACACAGGAACGGATGAGTGCATGGTCATCTCGTGGGGTAGAAAGACGTTTCCTGCCACGGCCAGGTAGCAATTTGGTAGTGCCATGTTCAGCTTGTTTTTTTTTGTTGGAATGAACGGCTGTCTTGGAGATCTTCAGTTTTTTCGCTACCTGTCTCTCACTCATGCCAATTTCCAGCAGTGCCAAGATGGCTGCCTTTGTTGCTTCACATAATTCTTTTGTTTTAGGCATTATGTGAGAGCTGACAACTTCTGAGTTGTGCTACGGCTTGAATGTAAGCAGGAAACCACTCTAGGCCTTTGCATGTGCAGTGCTGCTTGTGACATGAAATGGCCTCTTATATACCCTGGGAATCAATTAAGCTTAAGAATGTCAAATAGGACATAAAGTATTATGTGACCAGCTGCATTTTTTGTTGTGTTCATTGTATTATACGTTTAGTGGTAGCAGATATTAGAATGAACAAGAAATTGAAGAAAACAAGGGTGGTCTAATAATTTTTTCCATGACTGTATATGTTGCCATTAATGTTTAAAATGTACTACCAATAAAGTGATTGTCATTTTTATGTTGAGGCTGCTGGGTATTGTCGGTAGCTGCCGAATGTAACTAATAAAGTAACTTGGAATCTAATGTAGTCACTTTATAATCAGTAAAGCAACTAAGTAACTTTTTAAAGGAGCATTCAGTAATACTGTTACTGTTTCAAGGTAACTTCGGCAACGCTGTTAGGGATAGATGTTAACATTCTTAATCCTGCCTACAATCCCTCTGATTGGTTGAGACAACTGTGTATGGCTGTTCTTCAGCTGTTTGGAACCATAGCTGTAAACAGCTACATATAACATGTAGGAGCCATTTCACAGTCTCACATTGATGTGATAGTAGCTGTGAAGCAACTATCTTAAAATGTAAACTATTCAAAATAATGGCTCAACACGTGGACGATGAGTTCATCCTATAACAACTTCCACAGTGAAGGCAAACATTTCTTTTTGAGTTGAAGCTTTTGAAGGAGCTGTCCATCTGCCTCTCCAGCCACTGCCTGGCTGTTTTCTTGATAAAATTGTTTACCACCGCAGATGTTGCTATAGCTCATACTTCACCAATATCACAGATGGTGCCAGTGGTGCGCCTGTACTTTAGCTGCTGAAGAGACACACTGCCAATAAAAAGTGTGTGTCTGAGTCCATAAATATTGGAAAGTTTTCATGCAGGGAATAGGACGTTGGCCATGTTTTCTCACATCTCCCATGGCACCAACATACATAACCTAGAGTATTCCCCCAACTGCCAATAAGATGTACCCTACAAAGAATGTGTAGGGTGTCGTTAGGCACTGTACACCAAGTGTTGAGGTTCCTGGATCACGTGCATCCTTAAACTGGAGCTGCTTCAGTGAAAGCACAGCAGCCAAATGTGGAAGAGAGTGGGAGGATTGGACAGCTTCCAATTGCTGTGCTGCCTTGGCAACCTGTCACCCAGACAATATTTGTAACATTGGATCACAGATCTAATGCTCAAAAGTAAACTCTGGAGTCAGTACAGGCATTAAAAGCAAGCTTCACTAGGACAGAAGACAAGACAGACAGCTTTGATGAAGGAAAATGCATTGAAGCCGATTTTCAGCCGATCGTTGCACAATTTTTTTTTAAAGAAGTTGATACCACAAATAATTGATAACAAACTTTGTTGCACTTTAATCAAACTATAAACAGTTTTATTATCAGTTGTATTATTAATCTTTAAATCCCACAAGCCCAGCTGGTATACAGCATACTGTACCTTGTATGGCTGTAAATTTTCTCCTTCTGGCATTGCACAGAGGACGAGAGAGGAGGCATGTATCTAAGAAATGGGGATTTGAGGAGGCCCCGTCTAGTTCACTTCTAAGTCTCATTTTCTGAGTAATTACACCTGAAATTGGGGGAGCCGAGAACACCTCCATTCACACACTCTGCATGTGGACACACACACAGTCTAGAGGTGCACTGCACACACCTATATACATTCTTGAATAGATCTTTTTTTCTTTGCATTTTGCCTCCTCATCCCTTGGCTGTCCTCTCCAGGTCTCCTGTTCTATTTCCTCCGAGCGACTCTGTTTCTATTAGCTTTGACATCCCATTCTGCTTTTTAACCACCTTCTTTCTGCTTTATCCTTCTGCAGCCAAATAACTTCATAGATGATGGTCATAAAACCCATACATTCCCTGTCAAGAACTGCACACAGGCCCAAATACAAATTCATGGTCATGTCACCTGCTGCATCTTTAGCCATGTTTCTACCCCTCAGAAGCACTGCGGCTTTTAAAAGTGTTTTTTTTTCTCCTCACACAAAATGCTTATTAATTAATTAGTTAAAAGTAATTTGCTGTGATTTATTTCAACTGTTGTATCCTTTTTGTTTTGGCAGGCAGACATAAAATATTTACAAATGCCTTCAGCAGCATGTGCATAAAAAACAAAATTTATTTGATCCTGATGTGAATAAAATGAAAACACAGCACAGACCTTCTGTGTGCAACAAGCATTAAGTGATACATACATGTTAAAGACTTAATATTGATGTGTTATGGGGTAATAAGTGAATGAAAGAGAAGACGCACAATATGGATCATATCTTTGCAGATCCCATTCATTCATCATTCAGGTTGCAGGCCCTGACTCTTAACCTGGGTCACATGCAAGTGTATCTGTGACATGACAAGCGCCTCATGCTTTGAAAGGCTGTGTCCCCCAGACGTTGCTGTCACAGATGAATGAAGAAAGACAAGTATGGATGGTTTCTCCGTGCGGCACAACGCTGGTGGTGCGACAGCATATGCATTAAAAGTCTCAATCCCAGTGTGGCTGCACCAGTAACACCCGCAAGGCGCCCGCCACAGACGGCAGCGCGAGAGCTGGCGTGTTGTGTCGACTGAAATCACTCTTATCGCACTCAGGAGAATGTCTTTGGCTGTCCTTGGAGGAGAGCAGTCAGGGATAGAGGGAGGCAGGCAGAGGGTGGAGGAGGAGGAGGAGGAGGAGGTGGCTGAGCTTCAGGGAGAGCTGGCATTTGTATTCCTCTCTCATCTGTGACGGGGTGGAAAAGGTGGGGAGACACGGGAGCTAAGCATAGCGGGGGCTTTGGCAGGACTGTGGCAGGGGTTCAGGAATCAAAGATGCAATGTTACAAGATCTCACCATCACTCCTTGCTGCTTGGCCTCTGTGGGCAGGGATAGAGATAGTGAAATAAACAATGGGATGTCAGATTCAAACAGAAGAAGTATTGAAAAGCAAGGAGTGGTAAACACACTGGAGAGCTTGAGTCCTCTTGGATTGCTTTGCAAAATGGGTATTTTTAGATTGTCGGTGAACCAAATATCTGCCAGATTTTTTTGTCCATTGTTTTGGCACAATATTAATCACATCTCTGCTGTTGTGTTTGTAACCTGGCCTGTTGAAGTTCTAATTGCTAAGGAATTAATAACTAACAACAAATAAGCATATTTCCTCACCAGCATATGCTCATATAACCTGCTTTCGGCTTTTACAAGTTTTCCCCTGCAATTTCAATTTGGGTGTCTTTATTAGTGTAAGCATACATGTACTGTATGTTTGCTGTGTCCGGGGAATGTGATCAGTGTAAATAATACATATTGACCTCAACTTGATCTATCAGACCTGTGCTCTAAAGTGACCATACACTTCTCATTCACTTCAAATGTCAATAAATTCCCTGTAGATTGATGGTTTATGTTCCCTTCTTTGTGTCACCCCACTTAGCTGATGATGTCAACCAGAAGGACTCAAAAATCAATACTCTAATAGACACCCACTTTAACTAATCAGGTTCATCAAAATGGTTGTTTGACCCAAACAAGTGCTCCATTCAGTTGCCTGCTCCAGAAACATACATCTAACTGTGAGCGATGAACAAGCCGTAACCCTAAATTGAGATGTTGGACAGTGTAAATAATCCCAAAGCTGCACTATTGATCTGGTTGCAGAGCTAAGTGGCTCAAAAAGCCTCTCTGACATCATTTTACCATTAGTAAACATAATGGCTTTTCCTGAGTATGCACTTTTTCATCATACAAACTCATGATCTCATGCAGGCACACATGCACGCACGCACTCACACTGATGCAAATGTATACATGTACAGTATAGACATGGTTAACTCATCTAACCATGTGTCACTAAAGTGGAGGAACCGGTAAGATGATGAAATATTATGTCTGGAACTGCACAGGATTTATGAATATAATTAGTTAGTGAATCAACAATAAGTAAACAGATAAATATTTTGTTGGTAATTAACTCTTTGAGTGTCATGACATATTTTTACATCATTTAAAATCTGAAGCTTGAGTGCCATTGACGTAATAATACGTCAAAGTGTTTTTAGGCTCTCTGGAGTGTTTGGTCTGTCTGTTCTGGGCTACTGGAGGACTCCAAGAAGAGGACTTCCTATGTAGATATGAAGGCCTCATTATTAGCAAACAGAAACAAAACATTTTTTAGTTTAAGGTGATTATACACGTCTTATTTTGAAATCTTGACCTGTGTCAAGATTGTGTATTATTATTTTAATTGGTAATATTAACATGCTAACATTTGCTAATTGGCACAAACATAACTGGGTCTAGGATATCATTGAAATGCTGGAATAATATTGAGGATGACTGTACTGCAGCTCAAACGTAGACAGGCTTTACTGTCAGGAAAAGGTCATTCGTGATAGATTGGAGTCATGTGTCACGGTGGCCTTTAACACGTCATTGGCCCTTTACCTGCTCACTCTTTGTATGTCATCCTCGATAACTGTGCCCGCTGAATTCCACATTATAATGAAATCTCTCTGTGAATTTAAATGAGTTAGATAATATTCTTTTAATTTTTTCTCTTTCATATCTTTTGCTCTTTGACTGCTGAACCTCTACCTGCTGTCAGTTTTCATTCAGAAATATTCCAGTGTCCCACATTAGAGAGAACCTTGTCCTAAAAACCTACAGTATCTCTATGGGGCTGCACTGTATAAAGAGGAAAACATTAAGTCAGTATTGTAGCCCAACTTGATTAATTTAGCTGATTTTAAACAGGTTGTGTTGAGGAGTTTAACCAACAGAAACACTCAGTTATTTGAAGCAAGGGAAGGTGGATGCAATCTCTGTCTATAACCTTGAGAAGGAAATGTTTGTTAGAGGTAAGAAGATGCAAATGTGAGCTGTAAGCCTGCTTGCATTGTGATTGGATCATTTGGGAATACTTAAGGTCTAAGTGAAGTGTCTGAGTGTGCGGGTCGAATGTGGGTTTGGATACATCAATCAACATCACTTTCTTCTTTTGTATGGCTCTGGTGTGTGGAAGTTGTCCACTTGAATTTGCATGCATTTCTAGGCATACTGTTCGTGCATGTTGATGAAGTCAGTGGATCAGAAACCCAGCCGCTCGTCTGGAGAAGCCCTGACCTCTGTAGTGCTTTGTCAGAGGCCTAAACAGACCAGGGAAGAAAGGTGAGTGTCAGAAGTCAGAAATACTGACACACTTAGACACATGACTCTATATCCACACACATTATTCTTATGAAAAGAGTCAGAGTAGGATGGATCTGTCCGCTTCCTCGCCTTGTTTTTGGTGCCCAGAACCATCTTATTTAATGAATATGCCAAAGAAAATTACTGTGCCTTGTATAATACTTTATGGTTGAACCCTTTGGCCAAGCCAGCTCAATATAATTCACAATTTATCCTTTTATATCATTTACTTCAATTAAATATATTGTGAGTGGACAGCTCCCCCGGGGCTTGGTTTTATCGCCGAGTGTTAATTATGGTCACTCAGATGAGACATGGCTTGCATTCATCCAAGGGAAAGATAAAAATGGAGCTCTACATGGGAGGAATAGGCTTTGTCATGCAACACCTAACACTCACATTGGTCCTATATCTGTGCTATAGGTTATTGTCGGGTCATGTCTTCTTGCAGCACTACTTTTGGAAAATGTGTCAGTGATTTACAACTAAACTATGGAAGAACAAAAGAAGAATGAGCCGTTCCCATAAAACATTTCCCCCTGCAATATGTCCATGTTTAGATGCTATTTCTGCCACAGATTAAATTCAAGACGTGAAATGAAGAGCAAAGGTCATGACCTCGTAGGGTAGTGCATTACCTTGGTGCATATGGATATTAGCACAGAAAACCTAGTTTTCTCGCTGTCTCGCTCACTGCCTGTGTCTCTGTTCGCAGCACTTTCTCACGGTGAAGACACTGACTGTTCTCTCAGGGGAGGAGCTGTCACAGGGATTGTATCGTGAAGGAGAGAGAAAAGGTGTGCACCGCTCCATTTAGAACTCAATACCTGTCACACTAAAGCAAGTTCGCACACGTGCAAAATAGGACGAGGTTTTTGTTTGCACACTGCTGGATTAAATGATTTTTCCTAATTTCATCCTAGAGGTTTTTTTCAGTGTTGTCTCTTGCGTATATCACTCCATGTGACATTACAGCAACCGTCAAAAGTTTATAATTTTTTCAGTTTTATCCAAAGCTTTAATATCTCAAGACACCTTGACGGTTTTTCATCCCAAAAACTCCTCACAGACTGTTGTTTTGACCTTGACATTATTTTTTCAGTAAGCAAAAAGGTCAGAAACTCAATTGTCTGATCATCAGCCTATTAGCGCCCAACCGAATCTGATTGAAGAATCTGAGAGTGGTGTGCAGCCATGTGCACATGCTGGATGTGGACAATTAGCCCCAGTTTTGCATTCGGGAAGTTTTTCCTGCATAGACAACAGTTTTTCAAATTCCATTATCTGGACAGTGTAGGTCATTCGAAAATCATAAAGTACAAGTCTGTTCTGTACATCCATCCTTCAGGTATTTCAAATGCTTTTCAGAATTTAAAATATTTATTTGACTATAAAACATGGCAGTTTTACCAAAGTCTTGCAAGAGCACCAGTGGGTGGTTGCATCAATGTCATTACGACCGTTTTGATTGTACCTTTCCCAGTCCATCGCTCAAAGCCATGTTGCATGACCGAGCTGTGTTGGAAACTCATTTTAAATTCTAGTCAAGTTTCTACCGATAGCACATACGTCATGGTCATGCTGAATTCCACAGAAATGTTTCTGAAAGAACTCCATGTTACAGAACTAAAAATGCCATCTGGGCTTGAATTGTTCACAGAATATGTGCTGCATCTTCAACGAAGCAAAAGTATATATAAAATAAAAAAATGTGGGGAATCCAGGGGTGATATTGGGGGTCAAAAAAAAAACATTACTGCAAGGATGTAATGTACAAGAGCATCATGACTGGTAACGTTCTGCTCATGATCTCTACACCTGTTAGAAAGTGTACTCTCCTTCCACATTGCTGTGTTGTGTGGAAAATGTGAGGCTTTCAGACAGCTGCTTTCAGCCTAACAGGCCTAGAATTACAGCTGCTCCGAGACAATAGTCAGAGAGAAAAAGGAAGGGTAAGACAAGTACCTGGAGCTCTCCCAGCTTTCACAGCACATAAAGATACATCTAATAAACTACTGCTGGTTATTGCCAAGGTGGCTGTTTCCCAGAGAAAACACATCTGGGTCTTTCAATGGGAAATATATGTTTGTCTGGTGTGTGCTTTGCCAGCAGGTTAACAGACTCACTGATTTAATCAGTGGAGGGGTGGTTTCTGGAGAGGTGGATGTACATACAGGATGTCATACATATACATTCTTCCAAATGGCTTAGAGTCTACATTTTAGGATAAAACCCCTCGGAGAGAAATAAACTCAAAACCCTGCCAGTAATGATGCGTTGAACACTCGATTGGTCAGTCTAACGTTTTGGTCCAGACTGACATCTCAGCATCTACAGGATGGGTTGGCATTACATACTTTACCCCTCTCAGGATGATTTGTACATTTGGTGATCCCCAGCTTTTTACATGTGGTCACCATCAGGTCAAAAATGTATTTAAGTCCAATATTCGGGTTTATTATGAAGTACCTGCACAACCAGTGGCATTCCCTTCAGCCTTAGCGTCCATGTTGTGCTAATTATCAAGTGTTAGGACACTATGCTAAGGTGGTGAATCAGATGACATGAATCAGCTGAATGTAGGGAAGTTAGCACTGTTATTGTGAGCAGGTTAGCATGTCTTCAATGCCATATTATACTTAGAAATACCAGTGACAGTTTCCCAAAGCCCTCTGTTATTTCCTAAAATTGCCTGTTCCATCCATACCCATTCAGATCCATCCTATCAATAGTTTAGTTGTTTTGATGATTGGAATAATAGGGTTTCTGATTTGCTAATTTATCAATCACACATCATCCAGAATACTATTCCTTCCCTCTCTGTTCAACATTTTTTTTCCCAACATTTTTTGTTTTTACAGGCTTCCTCTGAAGCTGTCTTCTCTATCCTCTCACTGAACCGTAGTAACTTAGGAAATGTACTCTGGATTGTTTGGGTCAACAGCTTGAAACAGGTCAGCGCGTCAGGATAACAGGGTTCGACGCTGCATGTCTGCTCCGTTTCCAAAATCATATGCAAACGAGACCTTTTGTGAGCTCACACCAAGGATGAGCTGCAGGAAAATATCCACCAAAGTAGGACGAGTCTGACTTTTGGATGCGCTGAATATCGTTACATCATTTTGACATTTCTGGAGGTGGAAATTCTTCTTTGCCTGTGCGCCTCAGAGTGCAGGGTTAGCTGTAGCCTTCACAGTAGATTCTGAGCACTTCTTTTTATGACATCCTCATTTATCGTTTGGATTTCTTTAACAGACTCCCACCTCAAAGGACAGGGGTGTGAATCCTGCTGCTTAATTGAGCAAGACTATTGAGATCACCTGTCTACTGTTCATGCCACAGGATAAAGAGTTTAGCTCGTGCTATGTGTGTAATGAGGCTGTGGTTATGGCTGCCAGTGGCAAGTCATCAGCCATTGAGCAGCCTGGACATCCTTCTGTCTCCCACATTACCTAGCACACATCCATCATCTTCAGGATGTAATCATCCCTCTGAAAACACCACTTCTATGGAGTCTCAGGGACCACTCCTGTGCTTCGACAAACCCACAAGGAAATTACTTCACAGCTCTGTGATTGTCAAATACCGCCAGTCTCTCCTGTTTTTTAAAGGGAAGTCTCAGAACTCTTTTTTTCTCACTCTATCCAGATTCCCCCTCTGAACATAAAACGAAGATGGGAAGCCCATTGTCTTGTGATAATTTCCCAGGGGTGAAGCCCATTGAGTGCTACTGAGCTGTGTCTAATTTGTCTGGGAAGGTGTTAGAGAAGTGCTCAAGAATGCTGGATGTTCATGTTTAATGGCATGTGAAGTCTCACATGCAGACTCTCTCAGCAGACGACTTTTGCATTGTTGTCTCGTGTACAGTAAACGGTACACTGACGTGTCTCCTGCTGCTCGACAACTCCAAAGGAAAACTGGAGATAGTTGTTATGCATCTGGATGGTGAATAAATGTTTTCATCCACTTCTAAATTGGAAAAAAATAAAGATCACATCAGGCTGCGGGTATTTGTTCTGTCTTGAAGGGAATTTACCCACCCCAAAAAGTTACCCCTAACAGCCACATTGAAGTTGCCGAATCAATATGCAATTACAAGACAAACAGGTTATTGATATACTAAAGATTCAGAGGAGCCAGCCAACAACGACATTAAAACACAACACGGAGATCAATATATAATTAATACAATCACAGTGGCTGCACCTTTTTAAATCAAGTCAACTTATATCAAAGCGGCAAGTAATACACGTCATTATTGCCATTATACTAATCCAATTTTCAAACTTTATAATTAAAGTCAAATATTTGGAAACTGATACCTAACTATAGAGAACTCTGGTCAGCTGCAACCTCAGCCAGGCCATTGCCAGCTCTTGTTCATTATGAAAGTATCTCCTGGTTTAGCTCTTAACCACACACCCTAAAACACAGCACAGCAATTTGAGGATCAGTGTGACAATTACCTCGCAGACCCATCAATGTTCTTTGCTTCCAGTTGCTTCCAAGCAGCCTGCCTCCATGTGTTATGTATAGGGAGAGCAGAGGAGGAGCACATATAGACCTCCAGATGTCACATGACTTCATTTCTTTATGCCTCCATATTGGCAGGAAAATCTGGAAATTTAGAATCTTGTAAAACACTCTTCCCTTGGCTCGCCCTCGGCTGTTCTTGCATCCCGGAGTACAACAGCTATCCACTAGCCTGGGCCTGCCCACACGTCTTGTGACGCTGCACAAAAATTCACGACCAAGTCAGTCTGGCCAAGTTGCCTATCTCTTCAATTCAGACTCCCTCAGGAATGGGGACCAATGAAAATCTAGCATTTCCCATAGCTCGATTGACGTGTGCTTGAGGTAATGATGCACTAGTTCTTTGGATCAAGCAGTTTTCGTCGCGACCCATGGTCAGCCATTGGTGTGAAAAGACGTCAGTCAAGACAGAATAGAGGATACACTCATCATCCATTCTGGCATAGAAACTCCAGTCAGTCTGTTGGTTTGATTTTGATATTTTCACAGCCAGTCATTGCTGAATCATTAGCATGACAATAGCAGCAATGTAAGAAGCCCCTGGGTAACGTTTCTCATATTTTACTTCATTTGAAAACTCCCCAGGGACTCTCTATGACTCTTTACGGTTCTCAGCAGCTCCATCATTAAGTTAATTTCCCCCTCTACAGCCTATATGCCCTAAGCCTGGGATCCTACTTCACCACCAGCCACAACACTGGCACTAATAGGTTGCTATGAGACCAGCTTTTAAGATTGCCAAATTCACCTTATCGTACACCAGCCACAGTTTACCTGCACAGTTGGAGACTTTCCTTGTCTGAGAAATACATTAGAAATTAAAATTAAAATGAAAAAGAAAATGAGGATCGGTGTGATGGGGGTTGGGGGGTATCCAATCACTGTGCCCTCCAGCAAGGCAATCAATATGAGTTTAACTGTTAGCAATTCTCACTTTGGTGATTGTGCTTTGGAATAATGAAATCACATTCAAGGTGAAGCATGACAGACATAATAATCATTTTGTTTATGCGAGAACTGCAGGGAGAGTGAGCGGGAAAAAAAAACAGCTATCTACTTCGGATATTACAGCTGGGTAAAAATGATGCATTTTAGAAATATTACACTCAGTGTAAGTTATTTAGTTTTGAAACTACAGTATATGATGCAGTACTCTATCAGCAGGCTCCTGGTGATTTTTTGACCCCCATATAGTGTCTAAATATGGCGTTGCATACCGGTAGGGTATGTCAAGGTACAGTGAAGAGAGACAAGCTTTATCAGTAAATTTTCATTTGTCAGAGGCTGTTTACTGTGTCACATTGAGTGAAGAGCCAGGCTTGTGAACATGCTGCTCTGTTCCATCACAGTCACACAGGATACACTCATATCCTTGATAACTGAAAGCTAAGCAACTTTTGGCCTTGAAGTCCACAGTCATCTTCAAGAATACAACCTCAACTAACAAAGAAAGTTAGTCATTCGCTTCAGCTGCAGGATTGTTTCTGCTATTTAGCAAATATATTTTGTGCAAAATGAATAGAAATTGCACATGAGTATTTTGTGTACCATATCCTTTTGTTCTTCAGCAAGACCATAAATAACTCAGGACATGTGCCCAATATTCTGCTTCACTTTCAGCAAGGGTTTGCAGCATTTTAAGCATTCCAGCTACACACTTGGATCCCAGTTTAATAGGCAGTAAATCCTTATTTTGCACGGTTTGGCAGTGTGGATTCTATCAAATTGGGTGACACACTTAGCCGGGTTCAAAAGGTAACATGTCGACTGGAGTGCATCTCCTGCCAAAAAATGTTCAGTTCTCGCTGAAGAAACATTAAACCAATACCAGCGAAAAATATTTCAGGATCCAGAGATGCATCATCTAAATAATTGACAACGGCTGCAAGTTTCACTGTTACATGCTGTTAGATCTGCAAAAAGCACACAAGAGGGAGAGTCCAGAGAGACGTGATTGGATCAGAAGACAGCTCGGAGCTGAGACTCCCAAAAGGGAGAGAAGCTGCCGCTGAGGAAGGGTCACACTCGGCCAACATCAAACACCTGAGATTACATCTATTCCCTCACTGAGCCAGTCTGCACATACTCTGTTTACCCTGCAGTAACAGCATTTCATGATTTGTGCAACAGTGTGAGGAATGATCTTTTAGGAGCACCGGAAAAATGTCTTGAATAATTCCATTAAAAAAGTAGACCATCTCAGCCTGGATCTATGCTATATGTCTGACATAAATCATAAAGTAACTATCCAAGTGATTTCAGGTTGCAGTAGCTCCAGCGTGCCAACCAGTAGCAGAAAAATCTCACATGGTTGTTTCATTTATAGGGGACATAATCGGGCTCTGCACATTAAAGCTCAGACACAGGAATATTATTAATCACCACAACTTCTCTGAATATAAACTTCATCAACTGAGCCACTTGCACTAATGCTTGATAGGACAATAAGGGCAGCATTTGTTTGAACAGGAACAGGAATGATCCAAGACTTCTAATAAAGTTTCTCTTTCCACACCAACCAACCAGTGAAAGTACAAGCTGTTCCTGCTCTGCTGGGATCTACCACAGGTAGTAGCTCTGCTGTAGGGGTGGGTAGATCGACACCTAAAATATCACTACTATTGATACTAAATCTTGTTCCAAGTACCAATACTAGTGTCAATGGGATTGATTGGCCACCAGTGGGGTACAAGTAGTGTTGTTTTAATGAATTCCTTGGCTAAATAGAAGAACCACTTCAGGAAGAAGACACATACAGAGCAGGAGACAGAGGTCAAGCTTCACTACACTGCAATATACTGCACCTGTTTCCACTGTCGCCATCAAAGTCTGTAACAAAACAGCGACTGTACATTCAGCTCATATCTATGCACACCTGCATCTGGGCAGATGGGGAGACCACACACATAAATCAGATTAGTAATCTGTCCTTGTCCTCCTTCACAGCCGAGGCGCCCATTAATACTTCATTTCATCTCTGCAGTGGCGAGACTTTCCGGGACAAGCAGAGGTGACAGCCGCACAGTTGCTGGAAGAGAAGCAGCAGGAGTTAGTCCTGACGATGCTGCAGTCTGCACTTTGATTGACAGGTATGGGAAAGCAATCAAAGCTGCGCAGCCACACTGAAGAAATGGGGACGATTGATCCAGACACGAGGCTGAAAGACAGGGTAACATGACTTTGATAAGGAGGAAAAACACTACATAGCACGCTAACCTCTACTGTGTATGTGTTGTGTTGATACCATGTAAATCATTTTTTGTTTGCTTGTGTGATGCATGTGTACACTTTGTTTGTGATTCATCATGTAGTGACTGATCAAAGCAAATATTTAAAAAAACATTATTTATTTTATACCCATTTAAGTCCCAAGGTGGAGCTGTAGATAACACGTAGAGGACAGGTTAATGAGGGGTTTTTAAGTTGACACACACTAGACTAGATGTGAGTAGGTTTTCCTTTAGCATGAGTGTAACTAACTTATCTCTGTAATGATCAATATGTACCAAAATGTGCAAGATAACCGGCTGCTGAAAGGGATTTAGGTATGGTCCTTCTTTTGCACATTGTCTAGGCAATCACAATACTGATTGGAAGCAACGGATGGAAAATTGTTCTTCATTCCGCATTAATTAATGCAGAAAGTTTTGTTTAGTGTGCCTGCCTTCACATTATATTACATAAGTGGAAGCTTCACTGTTCAACTAAGTCTTCTGTTGTCAACTTGATCAGTTAGATATTGATTTTCTTGCATCAAGGCCATGGTGATACAGTTGTTGATGGACATGAAACAGTTTCACCTTCATTGATGTTCCACTGTGGAGAACCAAATAAAAAATAAAATGCCTGCTTGATTTTCACTTTGGAGTCATTTTGAGTATTTCTGATGGTATTTGGATTTGATGATATCCATTTAACAGGAGTGAATGGGGCACTGAAATGCAGCCAGTAAATGACACAAACTTGACCATTTCTAAAATAACAGACATTTAATAAGATGGGCTACACTATTGCTGTTCTCATTTCAGTCAGGATTTGGCCGTAACTTGAGAAAATTCAATCTGTAAACAGACTCTATGTCCTGTATATGATAGTTTTCTAAGGACCCCTAGTGCCCACCTATTTGGCCTTCACAGTGCCTGAACTAAAATACGTATTTGTGATGTTGTCACATACGCATACATGCTTTGTTTTAGTTCAGGCACTGTGAAATGAGAATAGGAATAGTGTAGCCCATCTTATTAAACATCTGTCATTTGAAAAATGGTCAAGTTTGTGTCATTTACTGGCTGCATTTCTGTGCCCCATTCACTCCTGTTAAATGGATATCATCAAATCCAAATATCATCAGAAATACTCCAAATGACTCCAAAGTGATATGGGTGAGTACATGGCAGTATTTCATCCCAGAAATAAGGTCCAATGTGTAAAAAACAGAACTTCCCCTTTAAGCATGTTTCCATGGAGACCACCGGAGCATGGGTATACTCTGTGTTTACCAGACAAGGTATAAATGTTTGCATAAATAATTAATGTGTAAGAAAGAGCACAGTTTGAAACCACATTTGGAGGACTTGTAAGACTCAGAATGGCTCTATAAATAAGATGTGTTAAAACAACCCGCAGTGGTGAGGAGATTTGTGTTTGTGTTTAAGTGTGTGTGTATGCCCATGGGAGTGATGGGGGCATGGGGGGGGAAGAGAGCGAGGGGGAGCAGTCCAGATAAAGTAAAGCAGAGAAGCAGAGATTACATGCTGCTGCCACACACTGCGAAATAATTATCTTTCCCCTTTATTTTGGGTCAGAACCAGCAGATGCTAGCCTCACATGCTCGAGCACATAGCATGATAAAAAATACCACATAGTTTGAGGGATCGATTTAAAGAGGATGCTCTGGATTCAGAGCGTTTTCATAAAACCAAAAACTTTGCAAATTGAAACCATAGTCTTGATGGCAAATCGTTGCATTATAAATTAAGGAAATGAACACAAACCTACGCATGTGAACGCTTCAGCCGTTGCATCCTTTGTCACATTTCTGGACTAAGCAAGCAGACGATTGAGAGTCCATCAGTCAGTGATGCAGTAATACAGCACGTGTGCTGTTTCTTGACGGTCAAAAAGCATTCTGCACAAAGTGGGGTGTGTATAGTGCTCAATTCCTGGTTCAATGGAACAAGGCCTTATAATAATACAAAAATGAGAGTGAGCTCAGAGTAGAGCATGCAGTATCTGTCCACAGTGTGGTGTGGTACCACTGACCAACACTGTAGTGATTCAACATGTAGCACAAATAAAAGGTCAACATTGAAATAGATCTTTAGAGGAGGAATGTAAGCAACATTCTGGTTAGGAGACCATTGCTGTGTGTCAATGAAGTTGCCCTAAATAAAAATATAGGGTTGATATATTCTGATCGTTTTTTCCTCTGTTATCTTAGCCCTCACGGCACTACCTGGTTAGGCTGTGAAATCGTTCCCATCAGTGCCAGAGAAACCCCCGAGCCAACCGCTTTAAAGAGGAAAATAAACTTGTCATATGTCTCAGTCACCCTGTCAAACATCTGAGCTGTGCAGCAACTGACATTAACATTCGCTGATAGCAAGCGAAAGCTGTCATCTTCCCTGAAACTGCCATATTTCTTCAAATGAATTTCATACTAAAGTACAAACATGTCAATGTAAATATGGACAAACACACGGAAAAAAGTGATAGTTGATAGTTTATAAAAACCATGGAGCAGGTAGTGTTAAGGGCTGTTGACTTTCTACATTAAATACCAAAGTGAAAATGTGTTCACTGCTTGTGTACAATGACAGTCATTCATCACTAAATATTTTACAGTGTCTTTCCATCATGTGAGAGGAACTGACAGCATCTGCTAATATACACAGCCAGCACCTCTCACACCATTTAAAGCATACTAACTTAAGCAGAATCCTGTACATTTCCTCATACATTCCTCCTGGCAAGCAAGCTGCTTGCTACTTAAGAGACTATTTGTATCCTGTGAGGTGCTGGATTACAGGATTTGCATTTTAAAGGGTGTCAGCGATGGCAGCTGGAGGAAATTGGCGAATGCAATTGTAGCAATGCAATAAATGATCTGTGATGTGAGTCAAGCTCGGCTACCTAAATGATACACACCTGCTCCTGCCCGCCACAGATCTGCTAATATCTAGAATGTGAGACAGGCTATTACCCTTGAGCACCGGCAATATTTATATTGCATACTGTGTAAGCTACACCCACTGTATGTATATTACAGTCCTAAAATACACCACATATTTCTCTTTTGTTCTGAAAAAAAAATGTTTTTGCCCAGAACTTGCAACACAAATAACCAGTGTTACAATAAACAAAGGCTATCTGAACCAATTTTGCTTCTTTTCCCCTTTAAAGCTTTCATAATACACTAGTTAAACAGATTAATGCCCTGGCTGTGGGATAAAATTATTCCTGTAAAGTGCAGGAAAATTGCTTTGGTCAAATTTCTCACCACATGCCCAAAGTGCAGTGATGGCAGGATTTCAGGACAGAAATAATAGATTTTGTTTTGATCCCTGGAGCATGGCGTTGTCCCTCCCAGAGGCCTGCCAGGGTTAAACTCTGATCTGTACACTGTGACTTGCTTGAGGCTGAGTGTGTGTGTCTGTGTGTGTATGTGACGTTATTAAAAAGAAATATTGCTTCATAAAAACCCTGCTGCACTGCAGCCATGACTCCTGATAATGTGGACTGTTGCTGGAGTATGTCTCTGAGAGGGGAAATAGGATTGGTTTTTTTTCATCTGTCCTTTGATTGCAGAGGCAATTAGTGTTAAGCATGTGAACCTATGACTGTCTGTGTGAAAAAGATTGAAAGACACCTTGGAGAGAGCTGTTTACTCGTTTCGCTGCTTTCAACAATCCACCTCCACTACCCATGGGTCGGTGTGGCTAATGAACTTAGCTAGCAGTGCCCAGAGTTAATACATGTTTCAGTATCCCTCTGCACTGGTCATTTGCAATGCAATTTGCAATTAAAACAGTCTGCAGTGGCCATCTGGACATGAAAGCACTGAGAATGAGCACAGGACACTTTACCCTTGAGTCCTATCCGTGGAAAAAAATGTTGACCTTTTAAGGTCCTTTTAAAAAAAAATGTTTTATTACTTTTTCAAAGTATAACTTTCTATAAAAAATGTGCTTTACTTTGGAGAGAAATGGAAAATATATTTACACTTTTATTTTATTAAAGCTATAATCAGTGATGTTGGGAAGCTAGCAAGAGAGCTAGCAAGATTTAAAAGTGGCAAATCCTCTAAGCGTCCTCCAAATTATTTTCCTTCCTTTTTCTGAGTACATGTATGCATTATACATGTATGCAATACATGTATTGACTACTCAGGATGGACAGACCATTTCACACAGTATAACAGAAAGTGATTCTCAACAGGATTACAGACTATAGCTTTAATCTCAATCCTCTTTCAGGACTCAAACCACACAGTGATCCGTTGGTTACCTGAGGATTTAAATTGCCCTGTGGTATTGGTTCACAAAGAGGAGCTGTGAGCCAAAATAAATCTTGTAATCAATTTTAATTCCCACTACTGGCACCAACTCACAACAGGTAATGTTTATTACGCATTTAATGCTCAGTGTGTGATTGAATAGAATAGAATAGTCTTGCTCGTGAAGAGCTACAATACACCACAGAAAGTAACAATGACAACACACAACAATAACAACATAGACAATAATCTAAACAGGCATTTAAAAGTTATTATTATCATTTTCTCTTAAGAGAAAGAGATATGAGAGGGTGATAGGTGTAATATACATTTCTAAAACATGCAGCTAAAACTGTTTTTCTCACAGTGGTGACGAGTCCGGTAGGTGGCAGTGGATGTTCTCAGGTAGGGAGGGCAGGTCGTGTGTGTGTGTGTGTGTGTGTGTGTGTGTGTGTGTGTGTGTGTGTGTGTTGCCATGTTGCGTAGTCGGGAAACCTGACGTGTAGGGCAGCAGAGCTCGTGAGTGACAGAGTTGCGGTAGGGCAGATCAGAAAGTGCCTGTAGCCTCGCGCCCTCCTCCTCCTCCACCCGCCCCCTCCTGCCCGTGCTCTCGCACTCCTCACCGGACCCACAGAGTCGCACGAGACTGGCGACGCGCTCCGACACCGGTCGGCTGGCCGCGGGTGACCCGAGGATCCCACTTTGACGCGCAGACTCGGTCTCCGCTGGCAGGAAAGGTGGAACTAACCTGAACATTCATTGACTTGAGAGCGATGCACTGGCAGCATGGCCAAGTGGTTCAAGGAGCACCTAGGATTCAAAACTACCAAAGCACCCCCTCCGGCGCCTCCGAAACCGGACTACAGACACTGTCACACCGGTGTGCCCGGTGCGCCTGGCTACCAACAAACAAGCGCCGGGGCCACCTTCCCCAGCCCAGCTCAACCGGACATCCTCGCTGCTTACAAACTACAAAAGGAGCTGGACTTCGAGGACCCGTACACTCCAGGTGGAAATATTTCCTTTGGCTCCAGCTTAAACGCTGTGGGGTCGTCGGACATCAAGTACGTGTCGCCAAAACACCGACTTATCAAGGTGGAAACAATAGAAAAAAGCAGTCCGGCTCCTGGCGGCGGAGTCACCGTCACCCAAGCTGTTGCTGTCGGGAGTGTTAAATCTCCCACTTCACCTCCCCCGGACCATGATAACAAGGAGAAGGTGGGTGAAGTTTAGTCCAGACATTAGTCTGCGTCAAGTATAAGACAACAAGTCACTTTCTTAAGCTGCATTTATATTTATTTATATTTAATATCCTGGAGGAACAAAAAAAGCTGCACTCCGTTATGAATCTTTCTTTGAGATGATGAAATTGCATCAGAATAAGCCCATAGTTTGCACTCATATTTATTTATATACACATATATTCTCACATTAGACATTATGGAGCACTTGACCTACTCCTGTAAGGTCGAAACCGGCAGAACTTGTTATCACAGCCGCGCACAACGGCTGTCCACACGAGTTGCGACATCCACCCCCGTCTAATAACTAACCTGCACTACAAGGAGTGCTGTGGAGGGAACAGTGTTGACATACAGCTCAGTATCAGAGCAGACATGCTTCAGTACTGAAAAAATGGAGCATTTTGCAGACTTTCAGACCGTTAACTTGCTGTAAAGCGCAGGCAAACTCAGCTCTGCTGGGTGAAATGTGTGATCATCTCCATCTGCAGTTTATTCCCAAGCAACAGTGGGAAATAGATTTATTCTCAGTGCCTCTACTTTAACTTAAATCTCATCCTATTTAACTATACAGATCAATTTATGCAGTGATTCCTGTTGCTTGGTGGTGAATTACCAGTGATTGGCTCTAAATAGAGGCACAGTCCACAGACCATAACATCACCTTTATTTTTTTTACTTACCTATGAGTTTACATACTGAACAGTTGAAAGCATGAATGTGGAGCCAGGCAGGCAAAAAGCATGCGAGCTGTACCCTGGAGCGCATTGTCATGTCAGGCGTCTCAGGAATTCATGGGTTCATTTGGAGACACCTGAGATGTTCAGTGTCAGTGAGGTTAAGGATTTCAGTTTCTGCACAGCTCATGTACAGAGCAGACAGCATGGCCTCACTGTGCACCACTGTTTCCTCCTCAGTCACTAACATGTCCGTGGTCCTCTTGATTTCACCTACACGTTACTTCCTCCCGCTGCTCTTGCTGTTTGCTTTTGCACCTGTTTTGTGACTTGTGGCGAGTTTGACAGTTTCAACACCGTCTTCTGTGCCAAATGTTTTGTTTTTCCCAATCCGTCAGCCACTGTTTCTCAGCAGCCCTCACCAACAACTTAGCATGCAGGTTTAATAAGCGCACAGCTATGTGTTATCAGTAAAACAAGCAGGAGAGCAGAACTTGTCGTTTTCCCCCAGCCTCTGCAGCTGTTCAAGCTGATTAAACAGATTATAGTTGTCCCATGTTAATTGAAGCTTATTTGGATTTCTCCCAGTCAGGAGTACAGTTGCCTCTGTCCCCTCCTCTTTCCCTCTCCATGTGCACATATGGTTTTAACAGACAGGCAGATGATTGTATGGTGTGGTTTAAATACCTCACACCTACCAGTATGAATGATGTTATGGACGAGCTAAATCAGTACTGACAGCTGCGGGGCTTAAGCTGTGTGTCAAGAGACGGGTTTAAGGGTTTCTTGTAAAGTGCTGAAGGTTAAATATAATGATGTAGTTGTAGTAATCCCTGTGGTGTAGAACAGGTCATATTGCTGTTTTTCTTTTATTTTTCCACCTCCAAGATGTCCCTCTTCTTCACGCCATCCATGATGGCATCGGCACATTGGAGGCATCTGGCAGTTTTGCTATCAATCTTGTAAAATATTAAAAAATGCTTCTACAGAGCTGGGATTTTTCTGTGCGGTATAATCCATCATAATAATCAGTAAGCCCTAGTTCGGTTTTGTACATTTTTTTTCAACTTATTACATTGAGTTGAGTGCTTTCCCTGCAACGTTCTGTCACCTGATATGCTCAGGAGGAAAGGCAAGTTTGCAGCAGAAATAGTTAACTAAAAAAAAATGCCGCCTTGCAGTCTTTGTTGCATATAATGTGTTATGTATTTCTGAAATGCGAATGAATCATTTTCAGAAATGAGTCACCATGCTAGTAACAGTTGCTTCAAGTATTGTGTTCAAATGTTTGTGAGGATTACAGTTTGTCTGGAAGCTATGTGCGGCTGGTCACGATAATTGTTTGTATAACCTTGTTTGAGGGACTCTGCAGGTGAAGAGTCTCATTATAAAGACACTGTGTCAGTGGGAAGACACTGTCCTTTCACATTAGAGCTGAAAAGATTAAAAAGTGTTCTTGTTTACGTTATTTTTATTCATAGAGACAGTAATGGAGTCAGTGGCTTCACAGAAACACTGTCGTCTTTCTAACTGCTGACTAAACGCTGAGTGTTGTAGACCGAGCAAAGAGCATTCAAGTGTCTTTAACAGCACTGCTTGGTTACATTGATGTTTTAATTACTTGACTCATGAATGCTAATTATATCACTGCTTACCTAATGCCTGAAATGCCAATAGAAGCATCAAGTGAATTTTCTCAGTCCATTTCTATTCCCGAGGCTGCAGTGAGGGAAAAAACAAGAATATAAAAAGCAAAAAAAAGCCATATATCTTATTAATCTGCTCTATTTTCACAGGTGTCTTATTTTGTCTCACAGTGTTCCTATTCTGGGTTGTTTTTGTGCCAATCATCGTCAAAGAGGTGTCAATTTATTCAGGAGATTCTTCACATGGAGCTTTAGTTTGATGCAATTACTTGTGGTTTGGAGTTTCCAAGGCCTGTTGTGATGCGTTTTGTTTTTAATGGTGGCAAGCCCTTCATGGTAGAATGAGTTGAGGGAGATGATCAATTATCATCCCGCCTTGCAGCTAATTAAAGGCCTCATCTCCCGGCTCATCGCTCTACTCAGCACTAACCAAACTTCTCTCAAGGACACGCGAAAGTGATGACGGGCTCCACTCGGAAATGTGTAAACAAAAAGCAGCAGCGCGGAGCTGACGGCCTGCGTCATCCCTGTGAAGTGCAGCTCATCATCATCAGTATCTGTCTGCGCACCTGGAAAACTGCTGCTCCAGTCTGACTCTGGCTCCCTTCATGGCTCCGAGTGCCTTTAACTCAGTGATCCTTGGTGCCAGCTTGCATATCTATCTATAGAAGTCTGGATCAGAGGTCCAGCTGTTGTGCAGCCAAAAGAGGCATCTGGATCAACAGATTTCCTCTGTGCTTATTTTGCTCCATCCCTTCCATGCACCTTTTTACTAGACCTGGCTCAGCATTTCAGGCTAGAGGTGGGAAACCATTAGCATCACTTCCAAGAAGGTTATGTTTTTTAATCTGGTATGGATGCATGTCATCCCTTTGAATGCTTGCTAGGCATCTGCTGCTTGACCCTTTTGGCATAAACTCCATTTTAAAGGAATATTTAGACAGCTATGCTTATGCTTTCTTGCTGCCAGTTAGATGAGAAGCTCGATACGGCTCTCTCATATCTGTCTGTGACCACCAGCAGTCGTTCAGTATAACTAAGCTTTATCTTAGCTCACAAATTAATATGCTTTTTATTGTCTGTTCTGCTCAAAAAGTTTAAAATTTGTGGTTTTATAGGAGTTTATGAGCTTGACTATTTCTTGGCCTGAGTCAAGGGAGAGGTCGTGTATATTGAAGCTGGTGGATAAAAAGCATGTTTTAATCATGCACCCATCACCTTCAATATATGTAACCCAAATACAGTGATCCTCCACTACAGGCTGAGTCTACCTTAATTTGTTGTCAGCATCCAACCTTTGCATATATGCTTGAGTCCATTTGGATGTATAATGATCAGATTGAACCTGATATGGTGCACTGCAGCATGCGGAAGAGCTGAATTATGTCCCCCTCAGCAGACACACCTCCCCAGCTACAGCGTGGGTAGATCAGGCTTGTCTGACTGGCCTGCAGGTTACACTGCCTGTGGAGCATGGCTGAACTCTGCTCAGCTTCATTTCCCCACAACCCGAATATCTCCGCTTGGCCTTCTGTCCCAGCACTCCAGACATCAGTGGAGTTTTATAAATGCATCCCACCGGCCTTTTTACGCTCTCATCTCTGCTAGTGATGGGAGAAAATGTCAAGCACAGACGTCAATATCACCTGGGTCTGTGAGAGAGTGGTTTTCTTCAGGGAGCCAGAGAATGGATGAAAACATCAGAGCCCATCATGTTTTGTTACAGCGCCCCTTTTAAGTGCAGTTCTCTACCTCTCTGTATCAGACGGGGGCTGGTTAGGTTGATAGCAGGCCTGACTGGATGTCAGAGCGGTGCAGGATGTGTCCTTGTTGAGTTACACAAAGCAGTGTTTGTGCTCTTTGGCTGAGTAACAGTCATAGCTTTGGACTGACTTTTCATGCTCAGGTTATTTCAGATGAAGACTAAACCTCAAGGCCTCTAAGCAGTATGAATACATATTGGAAATAAAACATAGCTTCATTTTCCCAGGTTAAAATAATCAGCAGATTGGAGCGAAAGCTGGATTTTGCTACTGGTGTTTTTCTTTATTCTGCTCAGTCGTGAGATATGTGTTAATTATTTTGTGTAAAATAGTGAAGACAATGTGCTACTCTGACTCATACTGTAACAGTAAAGTCTAGACTGAGATTTTTATTTCCGCTTTTTGACCCACTGCTTCCTGAGCTGTCAAAGAATGCCGTGCATTTCCTGAACTATTTTAAGCATCTAAGAATTTTTTCTCAAAGTCACCTCGGCAAGTTCAAGACTACCAGATATTCACTTTAATTACCGACTGCTCAGAATATGACACATTGTTCTTTTTGTGCCAGACATAATTTATACTCACTGTTTTTTGTTCCTTTAATGCTTACACATATCCATGATAAAGGAGCGCCACAATGGATTCCTGCGACCTGAACAAGAATCCTGGAAGGGCACTTTGAAAGGAAGGAAGGAGCTCAGAGCTTAGCAGCGTACATGTTGAAGCCCCGCCTCTGTGAGGCAGGATGAAGTCATCCTGTAGTGGAGGAGGATATGCTGGAAGCCATAATGTAATGGTTATTCAATTGAGCACAGAAAGGTTCGGCTTTTCATCAAGATATCATTTTGGTGAATCCACAAATCCTATTACATTTACATGATGCCGCGGTAATCCGGCATCACTGAACGTAATAGCTGGTGATGGAAAGCTTTTATATACAGCCACCTCACCACATGTGTTTGGAAGTTATAGGTCTTAGAAATGACGGCCTTTAGCCATTGTTTGCTTATTTTCTCCTTCCCCTCCATCTGGGAGCCTTCTTTCCACTTTAAAGAGTCCCGATGGAGTCTGTTGTGTTTGTTGCTCCATTTGCTTTTTCTAGCTTTGCACCGGAACATCAGTCACATGATTCCACCAGGTCACAATTAGCTTGCAGACTAGCGCTGCAGCTCTGGCCGCTGGGGAGTTGTAGACACATGGCTTTGTTTTGTTTAATGACAGTGTGTGTGTGTGTGTGTGTGTGTGTGTGTGTGTGGCTGGGTCTAGAAGCAGGCAGTCCAGATCGTCACACACCGATTTAACGGAAACAAATTGAGCCTGAAGCTTGCATGCCAAAGAGAGAATCTACATGAAGCATCAACAGTTTTTCACTTTTTTATTTTTTTTTTTTTTTTGCAAAATCAGTAGCTCTGCCCTCCCAAATATGTAAATTTAATCTGGAGCCAAGTAGCTCTTTTTGCATCCAAATTCAGTATCAAGTGCCTTTTATATCTCCTGGTTGTGAGTGCAGGCTGTTGTTTTTGTGTCACACTGCAGGAGGCAGCCAGACTTCCGCCTTGCAAACAGAGCTGCCCTGTGATCCGAGTGCCCACCAGGAAGCTGAACACTTCCATTTCTTCATTTGTTGTTTTTTTTCTGAATGAGAACTGAGTTCATTAACAATTTCCAGCCAGTTGGAATGCTGCTCAGATCTTTGATTTTTCTCACAAGAGGTCACATTTTTTCAGTTTTATATTTTCCATGGTCTAAATGAGCTGTTATTGTGATAGGAACGCATATCTGCAGTTGTTTGGCGGAAAATAAGGAATGGCTTGGTCGCTCCAGGATTAAGGAAGTGCTCCTTTCCTGTCAGGAAGTGTTTACAACTTGGTGACATTCCCTTTTTAACTTGACAAGTCTGTGCTCGCCCCTGTGTGTAGGCCGGGTGTTCTGGCTGCTGCTTGCCTGCTAAAATATAACCAGGGTTAATGTTCTCGGCTGTTTTGACACGAGCGTGTCGGAAATAGTGACAAATGGTGACTGCAGATAGCTGCTGCATGCTCCACTGAGGGCTGTCTTTGTGGCAACAGACTGGTGAATGTCCCTTACGCCTCCTAATGTAGCCTCTCCAGCCTTTTGCTATCCTGCTCTGAGAGGTGGGAAGCCACGTAGCAACGGCAGCGCTATTTGACTCCACCCTGCGCTCGCTCTATTGTCAGTGTAGGCGACGTGCAGGGACCTCAGTGCATCCCCACCACACAGAGGCTATCTGAGGTCACAGAGCTTCCAGCCTCAATCAAGATGTGCTCAAATCTAGCTTTGTTTACAGCCTGAGACTGTGCCTTGTTTTTCCCTCGCTGCTCTATAAATCACTCTCCCAAATTCAAAGCCTCCGTCCCAGTGGATCTCCTCATGTTGTTTCATGAAGCCCTACTTTCATAACTGTGTCAGTGTCTATCCTATAGGAGTCATGATGAATAGTAGTGGTTTTTCAATTAACAGCTGAATTTCAATAGTTAATTGTGATTGATCACATTGTTTTTCATTGTATGTTTAAAATTCTACACTGTAAATTATTTGCTTCTTACCAAGATGTAAAAACGATTTAGACGTGTTAGAAAATGTATTTTTTAAGAGTTGAGTTCTTATTTTAAGTGTTCCACTTTACACTATAATCTTTAATCAAGCATGGCCTTATCTTTTTTTTTTTCATTTTTTGAGACGATATCAACGATTGTATGTGCAATGATAGCAATTCAGCTCCTCCTTTAATTTGGTTTCTTCCACTGGTCAGTGGTGACTTGCACACTCCAAAATGGTGCTTTGTCCGTGTTGGCGTTTTGCATGAGGTGAATAGTAACACATGATTTGTTGACAGAGCCGTCTGGCAGTTTTTGAAAATAAAAAAAAAAGATGATTCATAAGCATATTGTTGCTACAAGTAGTAATACTTCATGCTTTGACTTCAATCTAATTAACCCTGGCAGTCAGCGCACTTCTGTTTGATGGGTAAACACAAAACAACAACAAAAAAGATGTTTGCATAATACTAATTGTAATAACTGCAGCGATAAGGGAAATTTGTGTGGCTCATGTTGAGGACGAATCGCTCCTTCGCAGCAGCACAGGATTATCATATTTTATAAAATACCAACACTCCATTGTGGCTCCTGAATTATCACGGACTCTTGTGCCGCGCACTAACTGTACGTAGCAGAAACACTGCCAATAAATCTATCACAGAGGGACGGGGACAGAGGAAGGAAATTGGATTTTGTCAAGCGTGTCGTCAAGTACTTAATCTTGAATATCTGTCGCATATTAAGAGCACCTTCATAGGGTACAACCCACAGCCTCCTCCCCTTCCTCCTCCGGAGGTCTTAAGTGGCTTTGTGAGTGTGCTGCAATGAAGGAGGTCCTTAGGGACAAGTTGTGGAGCTTTTTGTGCTTCGCTGCCTTTGGGTGCTAAAGGGTGAGCCAGTCATTCATCAGGAGAGGAGGGCAGCTAGAGGAGGAATTCATTGAAAAGTCAGGTTATTTAGCTACTTGAAATTGTGAAAGCCGCTTGGCAATTTGTTCAAGTATAGAAAAGAATGGAAGTGAAGTTTAGCCAGTTTGTTTTAGGGACCTACTGACACCCATACATTTGCACACATTTAACTACTTAATCTATAGTTGATCATTAAGCAGCTCATGTGGATATTTTTAATTCAAAACCAAACTTGTGACCTTTGACCTTTTTGAAATAGATGAGCATTAGTCTTTCCCTCAGGTCAAACAGCAACAACAAATCCAAACTGAAGTGCTCCATGCAAAGATTTTTTTCCAGGAACCTAAAACATCTCTATTAATTGGAGCTGAGATATTATTGAAACAGTAGATTGTATTATTAGATTGTATTATTATTTTGTGTCCTGAGGGCTGAAACTGGGTAAAGTGTTGTAGCCACAGTGTACTCTTAATGGCTTTTAATGATGCTTTTAGGCAGATAATAATACTATCCACATAAGACCTCTTACTACGAATGCAGATAACCCCTGAAATTATTCTGTTTAACCGCATATTGATGTTTAATAGATGATACCAATGGGATGGGAGAGGTAAAAAAAATCAAGCTGTTTCTGGACAGATTTGCTGCTCAGGGATGTTGAAGATAAAGAGACAGGTAGTTTTCCCATGGGGGGAAAAAATCTTCAGCTGTGGTAGCAAAAGAGATGCAACATATACAACAGCTCTGTGAATGTGATGCAGACTCATGACCATATGAGTAATAATTTGTCAAGTCTGAACCCTAAACATCCTACTTCAGCACTAATTAAACCCTAGTCCTCTCCATTTCCCATATTGTGTATTTGTACAACACACTTGTGCAGTGTGACTGTAGGTTCCATAAAAGTCTCACACTGCACAGGAACTAATGTATATAATATATGTTTTACACCCTGTTTTATTCAGTGCTGTTATGGCTCCAATATTTAATGCATTGCTGATGTATTACCCACAAGTGTGGAGCATGTTATCAGTATCACCGTCGTTGCATCTGGAAGCATTGCCATGCAAACCGTGATCAACAACAGGCTCAATCAGTTGTGTCAAAAGAACCAGCTTCATCCTGACTGCCGTGCGAAAGCAGCTCCACGTGGGTAAGAGTGCAGAGATCTGAAGAACCAACTTTTAGTGTGGTCTGGATCTTAAAGGGGATGGTGTGTAATACGTAAATCGGCAGCCAGAAGTGAACTGCTCTTTGAACAGCGCAGATGTCTCTGAGGGAGACACATGTGAAACTGATGGCTGAGCACACTGATGTGCAAAGCGGAAGGCTGAACCTAATCCTCAAAACGTATGTTAAAGTAGGCCTATATGTTGCAGAAAATCTAAATCCTGAGCTTACTAATGGTATGTGGTACAGTGGCTTGATGTTACGGTCAAGAAAATGTACCTTTGAGGCTGAGTGGTAGGACTAGAATGCACTAATATACACACTAATCAAGCATAGTAATATGACCACCTACCTAATTGTGTTGGTCCCTGTTTTTCTGCTAAAACAGCACTGACCTCTGACCCCTGAAGGTGTGCTGTGGTATCTGGCACCTGTTGGATCAGACCACCAGGACCAGCCTTCACTCCCCACCTGCATCAATGATCCTCTGCCTCTGGTTCACCACCAATTTTAATAGATCCTGACCACTGAACACCCCACCAGAGCTGCAGTTCTGGAGATGATCTGACCCAGTCCTCCAATCCTGACGCTTGAACGTTTTTTTTTCTGCTTCTAACATCAACTCTGAGGACTAAATGTTCATTTGTTGCCTTATATCTCAGGTGCCATGATGAAGAGATAATCAGTGTTAGTCACTGCACCTGTCAGTGGTCATAATGTTATGCCTGGTCAGTGTATGTAGAATAATACTCAGGGGAGGTGTGACCATGCTTTTGTCTTGCTCTTTGTGAAGTCAGTAGTTGTTTGTGTTGGTGTGTAGTAAAATACATAATAAAATACACCTACACCTGGAAGTAAACAGATATTTGTGACTGATTATGAAAGGGTGTCTATATAGCAAATATTGTAATTTGTGTATCTGCCTGTGTAGACTCCTAAGTAGGCCTTTAGAGGAGGCGCATCACTCCTCCAGGCTCATAGAGGCATGAGGCGCTCAAGCAGCAACCGTGTTTCTTTGGCAACATTTCAATAAAGTTTCATTAATGTCAGGTCTGTATGGTGGGAAATGCACTCCTACACTGTCTGTCGCTCCTTTAGAGGCGAAGCCAATTTTCCGTCTGCCTAATCTGTGTGGTAGATACAGAGCCCAGCAGGGCTCAGTCTGCACAAGGGGCCCTCAATGAATTGTAACCAGATTTGCGCTCACTTCTTAGAAACATCAAAGCATCTTATTGATAGTAACTGCATTATGTCAACAGAGAAGCTGTGATCATGCTTGCTTGAATAAATTGCCTTGAGGGAGTGTTTCTTGCCAGTGTGTTCTTTCTAGAAAATTGTTGCCAAGTTATCTTAGGATGACGGCGCACTGCACACACAGCGTTCATCCTATGTTTACAGACAAAGATAAGGTGGAGGAGCTATCAGCAGAGCAATGAGGCCCAGTCTGCTGACTGGTTTGGGTTTTACGTTAACATTTGAACAGTTTTCCAAACATGCTTTATGCATGGCAGCTCTCTTCTGTAGAAAGATAAAACAGTGTCCTCTTATCGTTTGTCTTCTCTCACCTCTCTTCTTTAAAGTGGCTTTCTGTCCTCCCGATAGTGGCGTGCTTTCTTCTTTTTTGTTACACTGAAGAAGAAAAGAGCAATGGCAGCAAAAAAGCCTTTTGAAATGCCTTAATGCAATTGAGCTGCTAAGCACTGAGTTGTATTAGGTTATCAGTGGCTGAAATCCCTCGTGGCGTGAGACATAAATCACACACGTCAGTCCTCTTTCTTTCTTCCCCTCCTCTCAGCCAGTCTCGGGGGCTTCAACCTTGACTAGCCTGTGACGCATTCGATCCTTCCTGGACCAGCCTTGACATTAATATCAGATTCCTCTCCGCACTCATTCATCCAGAGTGAGATTAGTCTCTATTTTCATCCATGTATATGTCTGTAGATGTTTATCTGGTTATCGCCTCCTGTTGAAATCATCAGTGTGCAGTTACATTGCCTTTTCTTCTGGTGGTTAATGGTTCCAAAGTGGACATGTAGCAGCCTATTTTTGCATTATCATTACCAAATTTTTAACCATGCTCAAATTCAGCTAATGGCATTTTGAATATTTCATTCTTATTCTCCTGATTATCTGATGAGCCAGCGCCAACTCATTCTCTCTCCATTAAGAGTGCTGCTCATACTGTCTCACTTCTAATGGAAAACTGGGGCCCAATCGAATTGTAATCCTTCGAGCTTCAGCATCATCAGGATCAAGCATTGAGCCAAAGTGGCAGGTGCCTGTTATAGTCTCCCTCCTTCGCTAATGTTCCCCCTCTGTTCCCACTGATTTGAAGTCAGCTTCATTGCCTGAGAGCTGCAGTGCATTTCAAGAAGTCTGCTGCTCTACCAGAGCTCTGGCAGGCGTAAGACATGGCCAGCCTGGGATCTGAGGTGTGGAATGAAAGCAATTTAGTGAGTTCTGTCTGTGCTGCAGACCAGTAAAGGACCCAGCCACCACGGGGACATGGCCTAAGCCTGCGAGGTGGCTTCGCGAAAATTCATATAGACTTACAGCACAGCTTAGCGAAGACCTGACATATTGAGGCGCTGCAGTCTTGTGCTGAGGGGGAATTTGCTTTCATGACAAGTGTGGCTTGGCTGCAGTCCTGACACACCCTGGCATGCCACAAGGCAGATGGTGCGTCCCCCGGGCGACGCTGCCACTCTCCTCACAACCCCATGTTCCTCCTGCTGTCGAGTAGTCATTAGTGCAGTGGGACAGGAAGGACACACTGGAACAATTTGGAAATATTAACCACCTCCTCCACCCAAACATGAACTAGGCTGTAGGGGCTGCTGGGCTACGGTGTCTTACAGAGGCAGTCTGATGATCAAACTAGCCGATGGTTCAAATCCCCAGATGCCCAGGAAATATGTGCGTAGGCTGAAATGAATCACATCACTGCCTGTTAATGGGTAACAATAGAACAGTGTAGCTGTTCACATGACTTGTGAAGGTATGAATGTGACACACAGGGTGGAGCTCATAATGACCACTGAGTTGAGAAAGTCCCCCTTCTTAACAACATGCCTCTCAAACCAACAGCTGCTAATCGTCTACATGACTGCTATGATGTTGAGCTATTTTCATCACATTTTCCCAATCATTCTAAATGAAAGTGAAATAGAAAGCATATTCTTTCTATTTTTATTCAGCCCTAGTCAGGCTACTAACTGACTCTCATCAGTTAAACTTGCATTTTATGGGAAAAGAAAACTTGTCCCCGCTGACTAGAATAAGAACATGAGCCAGGTGCTGAAAAGAGCTTTTACTGCCCAACTCGGAGCTAAATATATACACGCTTGTAAAATGTAAATCCTTTTTTTGTAGCGTTAGCTGTTTGATGACAAGCTTGTGCAATCTTATTTAAGTATATGTGGACACGGGGACCATAATTAACATGTTCACATTGTGAGCAGCTGTAGATGTATTCCTTAATTCAGGCCAACTGAATTTGAAGTGAGGAATCTTGATCTTTGATGCTTTCTAGTAGAGGTGTCTCGGTACAACTTATTAAATTCTGATATGATACTGATATTGCAACCTTGAGTATTGGCCGATTCTTATATTGATCCGATATGATATCAGCACGAACCATACATATTTTTATTACTTATTTTGAGCTGGAGTGGAGTCTGGAATGGACTGCTTGTATCGGAGTGCTTATATCAAAGATTATAAATGCAGACCAGTATATTCCGATACTCGGACTGATATCCGATATCAATATCAGATAGGGGCACCCCTACTTTCTAGTGTATGTAGTGATGTGTTTTGAAATAGAATATTTTCCATGTAAAATGCCAAATACTTGTTCAAGTGACTAGGTGCCATTTGTGACTAATTGCTAATGCTTGTTTTGCTTCCAAAGTATAAGCAAGCCTAATATTTCGCTTGTTTTTGATTATTTGGATCGCAGAAATGCACATACATTATAGTTCAAGTATTTTCCTTAACTGCCCTCTAGTACCATGACTACTTTAGACTTTACCAAACCAAACCTTCCAAGCCATAAATATTAAGGAAACCTGAACTAAAGTGAATTGTTTGAGTCCTGAGCCCAAGCTTTGGTTTTTATCCATGACTGCATTTAATCCAAAAACATCACTCCATCTAATGCGGTGAGACGTTTTTATTTCATACCCCGCCCTTTTATTTGTCTTCCATTATGTCAACAGGAAAGGCAAAAGATGATGTCATGTGTTTGGACTGGCTCCACACACACGACTACACAAGTGATTGCCATTATTTCCTGAAACATGCCCAAACATCCTTCAGCTCATGAAGGTGCGTAAAGTGGTGAGGCGGTAGAAGTCTGAGGAGTGAGCTCTGTTAAAACCTCACTGTGGGTAAATAGCTAAAGTACCGCTGTCATGTAAAGCTGCAGCATTGGCAGTGTTTTATCACATTTGTGGGCTATGGTCTCAAACCTCGAGCCACTCCGCTACAGTATGTGGACCACAGTGAAATGGGCACCGGGCGCCGGCCTTCATCCCTCCTATTTAGGTGATTCATGTGTTTGTTTTGTTTTTAGTGAGGGTTACTTATTCTTAGGTTTGGGCTGTGTTTGCAGTGACTGTATCTGAGGTGGGTTTGGCTGTGATTTCTGATGGTGGAGTTACCATGCAACAAGATTTGAGATGGTAACGATGACACAGTGACTGTCAGAGTTTTGGGCTCTCTGGGGCCGCAAAGATGTTTCTTGTCTGAGTGACTGAATTTTAATTGTATATTTATGTGGCATAATAACAAACCCAGATAATATTTGTATTGGATTTTTCCCCCTGCTTGAATTCACAGAAGCAAAACATTTGAGGAACCCATAATTATGCTGTGGCAGAAAAAAAAGTCCTAGTTATTTTCCCCAAAACAGATGGAGTGGGAATATTGAAGAAGGTGGATTTAACATGCAGTGGCTGCTATGAAACACATCCGTGGTACTTCCTTCCCTTGCTATTACTGCCTAATCCATGTATAGCGGAGATGATCTGTGCAGGAATATACCTGCCAGCATTTCTCTGTCACTAAGCGGCTTACACATCATCCCTAGTGAACTTTTCAAGCATTTAACACTTGGCAACTTTTCAAGATGTCCTTTCTTTTAATGTACATGAAATAACACTTGACCTCAGTTGGTGCTGTAAAGAAATGTTGGTGCTTTCCCAGCTGAACATAAATCCCAGAGTTTGAAGGGTATATCTTTACTTTTCACTGGCTTCCCTGAGGCTTGGCAGGTGTGTGAGTATCTGTGGCACTCTCATAGGTGGCCTGTCTATGGGCTTTGCTTCTGGGAAGTGTTCGCCCTCTGTGGTTGTTCTCAAGAAAGCTGGCTAGGTGGAAGCACAACAAGGCGGGCACGAGGCTCAGTCCACCTCCAGTCTGCCCCGCCTGGCCCCGTCCACCGGATGAGTGATGAGCTTGTTTGTAATGAAACCAAATCCCTTCCTCTTACACATGACTCACAGGGCGTAGTGCCAGTCACGTACGTGTTTACATGCTCGCTTAGGTGTAAGCATTTCTCAGTTGTTTGAAAACCTGTGACTAAAATGTTTCCAAGTTACAGAACATGTGGTCGGTGCCCTTCTCCTCTGCCCACTGATTGACAGGACTAGACAGTCAGGAGCCTCAAAAGAGGAAAAAAAAAACAAAAAAAAACAGGCGCAAACCGCTGCAGTCCAGGAGGACGGATGGCTCAGATGGGAGTGTATTTCCTTTCAAAGGGTAGATCTTCACTTTTGAAGCAACGTCCTGTTAGATGGAGCAAACATTTCAAGAAAACAAATATACCCCCAAGGCACTATACATGTGGACTGTTGCTGTGCTCCCTGAAGGTTTGAGCTGTATTTCTGGGTCTCGGGACGTCCACTTAATTGCCATCCACTGCACAAAATGCTCAGCAAAAGAGCAAGACTGCAATTAGCCGTGGCTCACTGCCAGCTCGGCATAAATCTGCCAAATTGTTTCTCTTAAGAAAGTTGAGCAGTTGTGGTCTTCGTTCCTCTGCTTCTGAAATGTAGGCCTGTCGCTGGGCTATCATATAATTAGGTGGACCAGCAGTAGCAGAAAGCGTGCTGTAAGGCTAAAAGCTGAGGCATTGTGGTGGTGTGCTGAGGCTGGAGGTGGGGTGTTATTTATGTACGTGTTTCTTTATCTCCCAGCCTGCCTCGGTGGATATCACTTCTGTCCTGGGCTGCAGCGGTATCTGTCATGTCGCCCTTCTGACACTTAAAGAGTTTGTGTTGTTCAACAGACCAGCAAAATGAATCCCCTTCTTCCTGTTTCACTTTTTTCAACCTCCCTCCATCTCACCTTCCCTTGTTTTCCTTTTCTTCCCCAGCTCATTATCCTTGAAGACTACGCGGACCCTTTCGATGCTGAGCAGGCTGGTGGCACTCAGACCGTTACAGAAAAAGCGACCACCGAGAATGATGGCTACATGGAGCCATATGAGGCTCAGAAGATGATGGCAGGTAGTTTGTTTTTTTTCATTTTTCTAATATCTGTAGTTCCTATGTTCCCAGGTACCTGCTCCTTCTGTCCACCTCCACACCTTCAGTAATTGTAGGTTAAATGACAAGTAATTGATTTATGTCTTTGCTATGATGTCACATTTGTCCTAGCGGAGCACTGATTAGTATGCTTGTGTTTCCTAGCTGGTAATTAATGGAGAGGCTCAGATGGCTTAATGGTGCTTTCAATGACAGGTGCAGCAGAACAAAACCACATGTCACACGTGTCATGACATATTTTATAAAGCATTGACTTCTCTTTGCCCCCAAAAGTCGTACAAGATCATAAGTGATTGAGAAAGCACACCTCAGAGGACAAGTTTTTTTTTTTTTATCCCTGCTGAACTGTTTACATGTGGAGACAGCCACTTGCTGGGATTTCCAGGAAGGGACAACAATAGCTGTGTGCTCACATAAGAATTCAGCCGAACCACATTCTCCACACAGCTTTGTCACAGCGCACATTCATACTGTGGGGAAGTGACAAAGAACAAAGAATGTGCAGAAAGAGGAGAAACGATGAGAAAACAAAACATGTGGCAGCTGTTTTCCTCTCCTCAGCAGACCTTTGTACCAAAGACAGGAATGTTTGTATGACTGCCAGGAACAGATGTTTCTGGAACTTGGATGACTGCAGGATATCAGTACTTATAGCTTGATGAACTGACATAATCATATCGTCTAGAATATACCCTTCCACATGATGCTGTAATGTTATAAACACACAGAGTTGCTTCTATTGCTTCCACAAAGGCAAGGCATGAATGCCTCTGTCCCTCTTCAGCAATTTTCTTTTAATGGGCCTCCAGACAATCTCTTGTTTTCATCTGTCTTACAATTTTGACCTCTGGCCCAGTCATTGCCACAGCCGAGTGCAAAAACTCAAGATTTATTGCCTCTCTCCTGGTGGAGGAAGCTGTAAAGAAAAAGAAATACCTGTGCAAGGCTGCCGTGGCCCCACTGATTCCTGAGCTGAGGCTTTTTCATGTGTCTTTTAAATTCAACCTGACACATTTGTGCATTTGGTTTTATTGACAAACTAAACTATGCTGGCAGCAGTAGTCTGTTTGATCGGAGATGAGTTTTTGTTTGTTGTTGCTGTCTTTGAAACCTGGAGTGGTGTTGTTTTCAGGCTCAGCTGCTTTTATCAATCATATCTATTGATTAGCCGGTGTTTAGCCTGCTCTTTTGACCGAGTTGGCAGGGTGTTGTTGTTTTAAATAGAGCTGTTAGTGGATTTCTTTGGCTCTGCTGTCATGCTTTTAATATTCATAATGAAATGGAATAAATCCATGGATGGGTGGTTTCACAAGCACTAAATAATGCATTTAATTCAAACATGCAGACACATACTGTAAGGAGGGAAGGTATTATTTAATGTGGGCTATACTATTTTATGTGTGCACTTGCAAACAGGGTAATTATGTGAAATATCCTCAGAATAATTCCATCAAATGTCTGAAAGTAGCTTAGACAGACCATTTTGACGACCGTGGGTTAGAATAGCACCCATAATGCATAATAATGATTTTGGAAAATCTACAAGTATAATCATTGCTATAATCATGTACCAAAAACCCAAATGTTATGTTCATTATTTAGTTTCAACATTTATGTATCCAGGCCAGAAACACAGAGCATGACTGCTGTTTTTCAGCAACACCTTCTTTCAAATTGACACACATTCACGCTGGTTTGCTGCCCAGTTCAGCTCCATAGTGCAGCTGGGGGTTAAGTGCCTTGCCCAAGGGCACCTTGTTGATGTAATGAGGCTCAAGTGCTGCTCTCTCACATTATCTCACCGTGCAAGGCCAGGTGAGCGTGCAATACATCAGTATAGTGAGCGTGGATACAGAGTAATTGCTGCATCTCTCATTCTGACAGCATAGGCAGAACTGCACACTTACTTGGCTAAAAAGGAGTTAGAGGAACTATTGCATGGACTGTTGCACTGAAGCAAAGAAAGGACCAAACCTCGAATCTCTCTGTGTCATTCTGTCACCATTGCTCTCCTCTATTTTCTCTTTCACTCCCCAGGAAAGACACTTGTTTTGTACTCAGTGACAACCTACACTGTTAGCAAAACTTCCTGTTGGCCAAATATAACCGCAGCTTCCAACAGCCTCCCTCCTCTTCTCTTTCATGGACGGCTGCAGATGGACACGAACAAGCCAAAACATCAGAAACTTTTTTTTCTATTCATGGTTGTCAGAGCAGATTTTTAATTTACCACCAGCATCCTAATTCACATCATCTATAAAACGGTTAGTCTCCCTCCTCATAAAATGGGCTTTAGCTGCCTGTCTCAACTTGTAAAATTCAAAGGTGTGTAACCAATAGTTTCTCATAAAAAGTGTTTCCAATTAATTCTTAGAAGTAGTCTGAAAATAAATCAGACTGCCTGACGTTTTTAGTTTGTCTTCACAGACGACCTTTACGTTTCATGTTTCAGCATTAGATTTACTTTGAGCTGCTGTCGGCTTGTATCTCACAAACAGGCTTACGCTCACACACTCGCTGCTGTGCCAATTAATTATTCTATTTTCCAGATCAATCTCAGTAATCCAATACTCCTACTACTATGGATATTTATATTTTGCTACATAAGAGGCATTGAAATCAATCTTGCGTATTATGTTGGGAAACCCCTGTGTGTGGCTCAGATTCCATGCAGAACCAGATACCTGGAGGTGGACACCCCAGATTAGTGTCTTTCACGCTGAGTAATCACTTGTGGTTTTGAACTGCACTTAGCAGAGATTAGGGGATGAACAGGCAGGTACTCTGTAAAGCAATTGTGTGACTAAGCCGTTTCAGAAGTGATTGTATGGATTGAAAAGTTTTCATAGCACTCTAATTTATATGAGGTTCTTATGGCAGTTAGCCAGAGTCACAGCCATGAAGTCTATTATTGTTGAGAGCATCTTTATTTACATGGTATCACTGCAGTAAGTCACAAGAAAAATGCAGAAGATTGTTCTTAGCCTAAAGGTTAATTACCTCAGTTTATATAGTGATGCAGCAGTTGCAGATGCTTTCTGTAAATGAGAGGAAAAAGTCAGAGGTCAATCTGAACTCAAACGCTGATTAGAAAAGGCTTTTCACATTCCTCCCCTCTCTCTCCCTACATTTTGCATTTCTTGAGCCACTTCAGCCTCATGAGTTCAACAACCTGATTGATAATTATGCTTTTGCATGTATTATTCTCTCTGTGAGCTACATGAAGGCCAGTCATTCTCTAGAGAACAAAAAAGCTTGTCGCACAAGAAAATCCACTGTCCACAATGAACGTCCAATCAGAAGTCTGCGTGCTATTTTTCCTGCTGATGTGATTCCATCCACTGAGGTGTTAGATATGTAAGAGGCTCCTTACAGTCTTTCAAGGCTATGTTAGCCCACCTGCTTTGTGTTCCAAGCAGCGCTTCTTCCATTTTTTTTTATATTTAAAACCCCTCTGTCCAACATGAGGTTGCTGCACACATACAACAACCCTCAGGCCCCACCCACAATAAGTTAGAACTAAGTGACCAATTAACAGCCTTACCTTATTATTAAATCACAAAAGGTCACATATTTTTCAAGAAGTGTGGTGTGCAATTAAAACCGGATGTGCTGTTTTGATGATACAATTATAAGTCCTTGATCATGCAGCATTCACACCTTGAACACACAAACACATGCGCTCGACCACATAGTGGGAGGTGTGGCTGGGAGGCCTGAGGTGAAATGCGCCGCAGCCGTTTACATAACAAGAGTGTGCTTTCCTGCTGTGTGTGTGTCGTGCTGTCGTGCATGTGTGCATGACTTGTAATGACTGGAGCTCGTGGCTGTGTGGCTCTTCCCCTCTCCCAAGAGTCATCCTTAGCGAGGTTGAGCCGACTGATTTATGGGCCTGCTGGAGGGGCATGTCACGACTTCCTTAACCTGAAAAGCCAGCCCCACTCCCCTGTAAGCTGCTGCACACTGGCAGCCGGTCGGGGCTCCACCTGCAGTTATGTGAAGACGTGTGCACAGCCACTCTGTCTTTGCAACGCTTCCCTGCATGTGTTTCCAGAGTGCCTTGAATGTTTGTCATGTCTCCACGCGTCGGCTGCAGCCATGCTAAGTCTGTTGAACGTGCTTGTGCGTCTATTGTATATCTGGCATGTGGGCGGTGTACGTGTTTGGAATATGTGCAAGGTCGCAGCAGATTTCATACTCGCGCATAATCTTCTTTCTGCATCTTGCTGTCTCTTTTCCACATATAAATACACGCAAATATGTTCGCACAACCCCTACACACTGACACACACACCTCCCCAGCTGTCAGCATGGCCATTCCCTGCATACCTCAACACCAGCAGCAGCACCTTTGTAAGAGGAGCTGTTGGAGGAAAAGCTACAGTCAACTTTTGTGATGTTACTTTATCTGCTCCACTTGTTCCCTCATACATCGTTGTAGCTGTTGAGACTTGTTACGCTGACACGTACAAGGGGCTGGGCTAGTACTGCAGGGCAGTCTGCGTCAAGGCATTTCTCAATGAACGCTCTATCATCGTCATACTCCTCAGTCAGTCGGCCAGGCAGGCAAAACGACCATGTGAGAGTTTTCCCACAGCGCAGAGGAGGCCTGTTGTGCAAACAGCTTGCATGATTGAGCTCTCCCGAACAAACACGCTCCAGTCCACCCGCCAGTTCTGGAGCTACAGCCTCACCAGTGCACCTTAAGTGTGCGTTGAGGTGTTTGAGTGTGCACATGGGGAGAATCAGAGAGAAAAAAACCCTGCGGTGTGAAATATTTTACGCCAGTGATGAATTTATTACACATGGTGTCAAAGTTGTAGCCTCAATTTGTCCTCATCCCATCTTTCAGGTCATACTCAGTCATTTTGCGGCAGGAGAGTTGTGCAACTGGACCAGAATGCCTGGAGGGGGGAAACCTTGATGTTTTCCATAATGGTTGACTCACAGTGGATTCACTATTTCTCTCCCTCTCTCCCTGTGTCTGAGAAATGTGCTGGTAAATGTCTCCGGGCACTAGCACCTCCTGCACTGCATTCCCAGTGCTGTGGAGAACAGCATCTAGAGCCAAGGAGATGAGTCATTAGCAATGGAGCTGATTATTTCAATTACTCATGATAGTGTGGTGCTAAGCCCCCTGTTGGCTCCAAAGTAGAAATGCCAGGAACATTACCAGTTTGGCAAGGGCCTGAGCGGGTGAGAGGACAAATACAGAGGTGGGAACCGTGGAAGAAGGATGACGAAGGGAAAGAGAATGGAGGAAAGTAGTGACATCACACCAGAAGAGAGTGGGAAAAGAGAATCATGAGAGAGGCCTAGAGGCAGTGGCAGAAAATTCATGTTACAGCACCCATGGGTTAGTTTATGAGGACAATTCAAGAGAAAAAAATGGAGGCATGGTGTGCTGAATGTTTTCAATCTCCTCCTCACTCACTCTCAAGAGTGAAAACTCACCCCAAGCGACGGCAGGTACATGTGGTGGCACATTTCTCGGCCTGTAACCCTGCTTTTATTGCCCAGAGCTGTGACTGGAAGTGTATCCGGAGCATGGACTGGCATCGGAGCTTCACAATGGTGACTTTTGGAAGTCTGCCATGAGCATGGTAAATTTGGTTTAGTGTCGTCAGTGTAGCGTCCAATAATTCTGTACTCGGTGCGTTTGAAGGACTGCTTAAGAATTACCTCAGCAACACGTTTATGCATTACTCTGGCTGATTATAGACAGCTATAAATAAACATGGGCCACAAGGCCAGTAGCTGAAAACTGGACGGGGAAGTGAATAATTAACACCCTCCTCTTTCCTCTTGTGCCTTTACAACACCTAGCTTTATGGGTTATTTGGGCCATGCAAACAAACTGATTGCTGCTTTTTTTACCAGGTGAAATAATTCAAAACTTTAATCTTTACTAAGAATTACATCACCTTTACTTCTTGGCATTAACTATATATAATATATATACCTCTGATAAAACAAGAACTGAACAAGGTAAAAACCATTTTTTTTTCACGATGAAAAAGAGAGTCTCTTCTTTCATTTGAGCTATTCAGTGTTTTCAGAGACACAGTATAAAATATTCTGTGGGTCTTGAAATATGACTCAAAATGGGCAAAAACGCTGGAACAACTTTCTGTTTTATAAAACGGCTGGAACTCAACGAGTTAAGGTACAAATACCCAGCTCCAAGTTCAAAACTAGTTACAAAGAACATGTAAGATGTTCTATTCACCACAGGGTGTTCACTTATTAAACAGGAAAGAGTCCACTGTTCTAACCCGCTCCCTGAGTAGTCATTAAGTCTACGCCCCATTCAGTGGTTGCCAGATTTTGTCAGAAGCGAGCTACCTACTTGGCATATCTGCATGATCCCATGAGGAATGACTGACAGTTATTACACAGTGATCTGACACGGTGGTACTGAGCGATGCAAAACCAGCCCGCCACAGTGCCAGAGCTCGCTGCTACTGTTGGAGTCATGTCAGTTTAATGTTTAAAAATGGCCTTGTCAACAAAATGCACAGCATAATGACTGCAGAGCTGGAGAACAGAAAAGTAACGAGCTCCCCCAGGAGTGAACCGCAACTTTTAAAAGTTGTACTGCAGTGTAAAGGTCCCATGTTTTAAAAAAGTGAGAATGTGTTTTTGTTTTAAAGCAGGTTTAAGTGCTATATAGGTACTGTGACAAGTGTCAAAATGCATTTCTGTAACTTTGTCATGTCTTACATCTCCAAAACATCGACCATTACGCAATTTTATATTTAAGAATTCTTAATGTGTCCCACTTTATTTCCAGTTGCCATGTACAAAGTCCATCACAGGAAGTAAACATAGCACTAAAATGGAGTGTTTCAGACTAACCACCAAATGAGACCTTTAATTTAGCTTGTTTGTTAGAGAACTGTTAAAAATATTTAGTGTCATGATTTATTATGTGTTTAACTGTTCGTTGTGTCTGGCAGGGGTAGCCTGACAACAGTTGTTACGTTCACCTCCACCTTTTAGTATTGGCTTAGCTCGCTTGGAGCCTTGACTGAGGTGAAATAAAAACCAAAAAGAGCCCGGGTCAAGTTGGGTAGAGCCATGCCACCATGCAGTGGAAATGCAGTATAACACTCATTTTGTAAATGAGCACAGTTCCTGTTTGTCTCAGTTGAAACCAGTGACTCAGCAGCACATCTCACCTCATTAACTAAAAAGCCAGTCAAGACGTTTCAGAGAACCGTGTGGAGACTTTGTGTAACAGCTCTGCTACAAACAAAAAGAGGTGTGACGCTCAGAACCAGAAGAACATGGCTTTACTGAGCTGTGTAACTATATCAAGCTGTATTTCTTAGCTAAACTGATGTGTTAAAAATATTATACGCCTTTCTACGACTTAGACACTGACATATAGTGCAAAGGGTCATGGCTGTGTGTGTTTGTGTGTCTGGCTGACTGGATAATGACCAGCAGCCTCTGTGGCATGAAGGGTCATTCGGTGAAGCTGAAGAGCAAAAGGAATAGGAGGTGGGAGGAGAGGGGAAGAGCAGGAAGATGGACGACTTATTGATGAAATGAGAAACATCCAGCGCCAGCCTGATAACCTGCCTCCCCCTCACTTAGTGATGAATGCCTCCTAACGCTGTAGCACAGGCCACTCACATTTGACTGTCGTGCTCCATAGTTGTCAATATATCTGACACATATATCTGGCATATTGTCACATGCCGTTCTGCGTTTGCTGTTTATTTTTTTTGTGTACAAAGGTTTATCCTCTCTAATGTTTTGTCAAAATGCTAGGTATTTAGATTCAAGGAGCATCTTAAAAGACTTTTAACAGTTTGCAAAGGTCGACTGACATCCTCGAAACTGCACAACCACAAGGTTTTACACGTTTGGCATGCATAGCCTAAAAGTTAGTGACCTCAAATTTGATGTGTCAACTGGAAAAATGAGTGATGTGCAACCTGATCAGAGCTCTGCATTTGGTTTTACAGGTTAGAACTTGCAGAGAGCTGTTTCCTATTTTTGCTGTGGCCCCTGTTTTAACTGCACTTGATATATACAGTATGATATAGGATTTGTAATGTACACTATAATAACTTTGTTCTTGTTTCCCTGAACATCACTAACCGGAGAGTAGCAGTGAGCACGCAAGCGTTTCCTTAAGCAACCTTTGCAAGCAACTTGACAATTTCTGCCCCGTTCTCTCTGTGAAAACTTTGAGTTTTGCATTTTTCCAATAATCTGGCTGAGCGCACATAGACAGGCAAAACAAGAACACTGAGGAAGTGGTGTGTACTGACGAGAGCACTCCTGCTGGCCTCTGATGTCCTGCTGTGCCAAGCTGTGCCAAGCAGAGGATGGATAGCATGGCAGACCCCCGAACCATCCGTTACAGCTGAATGGGTAGGGAGGGGTTGCAGCTTAGTGGGGGGGAGTACTGGGCAGCCACTCTGGCGCAGGTTGAAGGTGCTTAAGTCATTCATTTTAAAGGTAAGATTAATGACACCATTAATCCACGACTGGGCCACTGCAGAGGAGGACGTGCCCGAATTCATATACCCGCTGCTGGCTCCTCAGAGCCTGCAGCACACATGCATGAGGTCCGCTAATACACACTCACACACAGCTGTTGTGCACACAGACACACTTTAGGGTCATTTGATATGTCAAGTGTCCATTTGGCCTAAAGTGGTGACAGAACTTAAGGCTGGAGCTTGTATCTGTTGTTGCAGGCAGTTACTTGGTCTGATTTTACTGGCTGGTGAGAGAGAGAGGCTGAGCGAAAGAGATAGGATGACAGACTTGGTGAATTAGTAATAGACAGGGACATGGCTGGCACCAATCTGATTGCAGGCCTGTTTTTTTTTTTTTTCTTTTTTTTTTGCGGTGGCTACAGTCAAGCTGGAGAGGAAATCTGGCCTGTTGACACACTGGTGCGACAGAGAGCTTTTAGGTGTGAGTGTGTGCGAGGGCGGCTCACACTCTGCAGCTGTTGAAGGACGCGACAGGAACAGATGGGCACCCAAAAAAATGAGAACACCAGATAAACACAAATGCACAATCCACTGAAACCAGTGCAAAACATATCAAGTTTGATGTGTGCTGCAGCGTTATATACGGATCCAATGGCAGGATTTTTGCCACTGAACAACAGTAAACTGTTCTTTAATCAAAAGTATTCATAAAGAGCCCTTACTTTGCAGGTGTGGCAGTCTGTTTCCTGTTCTGTATGTAAAATACAGACAGACAGACAGGAGCAATGACAGGTAATATGTGTGCAGGGTTCTATAATATTTGTGGTTATGTATTCATAAGAGAGACTTATGTGTTATTGTCGCTAAGTCGCACTTCAGACATGGAAATTTTCAACCAATGATCCTCACTATTACAAACACATTTTGTTAATACCTTTTAGTGCCATTGACGAGTTCCGCTGTCAAAGTGTGTTTTTTTTCTGCAGCGGGTCGCTGATCGCAGTCTCCCGCAGTCCACGAGTAATTTCTGGGCTTCTGTGATTTGTGCTCGGGATACAGAGAGTTAATATACACCACAGAGATCCAAGCAGGAGGTGGAGATGATCACGTTTAGAGAGCAAAACAGACAGATTCTGGACAAAAAGTGGCGTTTTTGGTGGAAGTGGCCTCTACTCTACCTCTGATAAAAAAAGAATAGAACAAGGTAAAAACAAACATTTTTTTCATGATGAAATAGAGAGTCTCTTCTTTCATTTGAGCTTATCAGTGTTTTCAGAGACATAGTACAAAATATTCTATGGGTCTAGAAATATGACTGAAAATGGGTAAAAAATGCTGGCACAAGGCACTTTCGATTTTAAAAAACAGCTGCCACTCAAAGAGTTAAAGATGTTGAGCGACAAAGCACTAATATGTCAGGATAAAAAGGTCTCTATGAAGCTATAATTCACAGTGGGTATATAAGTGAAACTTCACAGGAAATGTCTGTGAGCAGCCTCTATCTGCTGCTGCAGTGTGAGTAATGTAGGTGGGGAAGCCTGTTGACACCAGGTCTGGATGAGGAGGCTTTGAAGAGGCAGCACACAGTGATGAAGCCGTCATCTTAAACCAGCATCTCTCTGTCCTTCTCTTCGATGTAACCTCTTAACATTTTCTCCTGACTATTGTTGTGTTTTGTTGTCTCCCGCATTCCTTTTCTTTGTCTGGAAAATATCTTTATTTGCCATTTTTTGGTCTCCAATCTGAACTACTTCCCCTTGTCACCATCCATTTCAGATATAGTGAATCTCCTTTTTCCTGTCTGCCTGCATCTGTCTTTTCCACTGGGTTTCTGGTCCTCTCTATCAGTCTAGCCAGGAGGCAATAGTCGGGGACATTCCTGTTTTCACTGTGATAGACTATGGACTAAGCTCTTTTATAGGAGCCTTGTTGTCTTGTAAAATAACCCTGGGGTCTTTTTTTTCTCTCTGGGAACCAATTTATTGGTGACATTTATTCAGGAATGACCTTCTCTGGGTTTGTCTTCCCGAAACACGCAGTGTTATCTCTCCTCACAGGGTAATCCAACTATTAATGTAACTTGATTTAAACATTTACCCTTACCGTTTCTTTTTTTTATGTCTGTATACATCTCTGTGGCACAATGAACACACGTGTACTTTATCAATTTGAGCACACTCCGTCTTCACAGTTGTAAAGGAATACCATGCTTAAACTTGAGGCGACTAATTAATTAAAATAGAGAGCGAGCACCATAAAGGCACAAGGGAGATTATAACCTTATCAGCGCATGTCAAGAGTGTGTTCCAAGATTCAAGATCCAATTAGCCAGATGGATGGTTACAGCAAAACACTCTGCTGTGCATGATGCTTTCCAAGAATTTCAAGCCCGATGAAGCAATCAAGATGTTTTTTTGGGTGGTCCTGCTGCCAAAATATCAGCATGTGACATCACTAAAATGAATAGGCATTTAAAGAGAAAAGAAACAAGTTCACAAATGACTTAGGTGCATTATTAGTGAACACTTAAGCACTTTAGAGAGGCCTTGAGAGTCTTTGGCAATAATAACCGTCGCTTCGACGAATATCAAACAAATATTCTTCACTCAGGCAATCTGTGACCTTTTCCCCCTCATTACTTATTCCATCGAGAAGATAATTACCCATTGGGAAGGCTGATATTTTTCCTGCAAAGAAAAAAATAGACATCTATGTCTTTTAAGTTGGCTACCTCTGTCTCAGTCTCTCTCTCTCTGTCTCCAGCCATTCTGTCTTTGTTTGCACCACATCTGATCAATCTCAAACTGCGATCGCCGGTGCGATGAGGTGAAGCAATAGTCCTGCCCGAGGCCCGGCTGGTGGGTTGGGGTCGTAATAGGTTGGTGCAGCCTGTTAATTTGACATGGTGTGTGGCTGAGGAACCTCGTTAGGGACAGCAGCTCACAGAGGGATATGGGGCTTTCCATCACCACCAGAATACCACTGGCAAGAGCAAATGGGATGGAGGCAAGGGGTGAGGAAGGAAATTGAGGACGGATGATTTGGAGAGAGGATGAAAATGGAGGAGAAAAGACGACAGCCCTGTCAGCATCAGCGCAGCCTGGGTCAGTGGAGAACCATGAAAATACACAGAGCAGGAAAAAGAATATAAGCCTTTTTCATAGTGTTTTTCCAGAATAGATTGTCATAAATGTTTTTTTCAATGAAAGTCAGAAAGTATAGTCAAGGCCATCCTTTATCTGCTGTTTTTATTTTTGACTGCATCGCCAGTAAAGAGAGAGAGACAGCAAGCATGGGCGATTGAGAATTTGTGACAGTGGAAGAAACGACAGAAATGCTATCAGCAGTGGGCCAGAAAGAATACGAGAATGGAGGAACAAATAAGAGGACCATGGGAGCAAAGAAGCAGGGAATGAGATAGTTCAGCCACAGAGCTTCATTTCCATTCGAGCTTTGCATTTTCTCTCCTGCTGTGTGCATCAGTGTGGTCTCACTCTTGCTCTCACTGAGGGAGATGAGATTCAGCCGTGGACAGAGTGAATTATTAATGTAAAGATCTCCTTCACCACCGAATCCAATAAGTTGCCTATGATTTGGCTGTCACAAAGATTGGTGGGCTGGATGAGGGGAACTGCTGGATCACGAGGCGTCATGAGTTCTCCTCCCTCGGTAATTGACTCGTGCACAGTATTGACTTTCTGGTCATGGTGATTAAAGGAGGCTGGGCCAGACTGGAGCCCAGAGTCTGGCTCCTCAGGGTGGGTCACTGGACCTCACAGCAAGCCTATCCTGGCTGACCTTTGTCCAGAGCACCGAGCGGCGGTTCACCCCCAGCTCAGTGATCTGGAAATACTGATCTCTGTATCGATGTGGAACAGTGGATGCTGAGAGCTACTGAAGGGCTGGACTCCTGTTTTTTTTCTGCTCCCTTTTGCTGCCGTGCTCTGACTTTCTCGCACATTTTCTGTCTGTATGCAGCTTTCACAGGGAATCCAGGTGTCAAAAATAATTGGCTGATTTTGGAAAAAAAGACACATCTCAAGTTCGGGCAGTTTGATATTTTGCTGCCCACAAACTTTTTTGCCGCTTGATTGATTTCCTCCTGACAAATCATAAGAGTCATAAGTCATACTTTTATTCCCATTCATTGTGTGTTCATTCATTCATAGTGGATGGATGGTTTTAATCTTTAAACACATTTTTCCCACTAGATGTAGAGTACAGCAAGCAATGAGCAGCAAACTGCTATTTTCAATTTAATGTCACCTTCTGTGTGTGCTGCCTTCATGCTTGATATACAGTAGGGCTGGGATGATAACGGCATCACCGCGATACCGCGGTCATGTGATGCTTACCGTGGTGTTGAGCTCATTACTGTCATCACTGCAATATATTAAAATAATAAAAAAACATATCTCTATATATTTGCTGTTGCAAGTTACAGGGGTGTATAGTGTGTTTGATGTTAAATAAAAACAGTAACATTTCGAGGTTTCAGTACTTCTCGTGATAGGGAGAAACCGACATACCGCATTGATTGGGTGCTTTATCACCACGGTAATAAAAAATCCATACTGTCACAGCCCTAATATACAGTTTGAATTTGGGTTGGTGATATACTAATAAAGAGAAGATGTGATTATTGCAAAAAAAAGTGGCAGTGAAATTCCATCAGAGACACTGGAGAGTGTTACAACAGTTTCAGTTATGCAATTACTGCGTTATTCACAATATCCCTTGTTGATATAAATTCTGTGATTTATATTGTGTTTTTTTTCGACCTATTGAGGGATTTGTGTATCATTTACTATAAGACAAAGCCCTCTTTATATCTGCTTCTGTCAGACCCTGTGTGTCAGGGACTAGTCTTGAGGGAGCTGGTGAGAGACTGACGTCTCTTTTTTTTTTTTTACCCTCACTTTCACTTTCCCCCTGTATTTTGTTCATGTATTTTTCTCTGTCGGTGTGGTGGTACCTAAGAGAAACCCAGCAGTAAGGTGACCTGTGTTCATTTGGGACTTCAGGGGCTTACCATAGGGAATGAAGCACAGGCTGCCTGAATTAGACCTGGAGCCTCAGTGGTAGACAGTTCATGCCAACTGAATACAGGACCAGTATTGATTTTTTTATAGACAATCAAATGTAGGTGGTACGTTTTTCCAATTTTATATAATGTTGTTCCATGTTACAAACTGTGTGTATTGACCAGTGAGCTCAGTAGCAGTTGATTTTGTCCACAGCACTTTTTGGACGATGTCACACCTGTGTTGACTTAAAAGTCAAGCATTAAAGTTTATTACTAAGCGTTGAAATAGTAGTTTAGACAAAACAATTTCAGCTCAAGGTCCACTTGCTGTGTTTGAATTAACTTTGAATTAATTAAAGGGCTAGTAGGTGGACCGTGAGGCTAAAAAGTTATCGACCACTCAGTTTTTTAAATGATTGTGAAACTGATAATGCATGAAAAACCTTCTAAAAATAGGACTTTGACCAAGGACTGAGACTTGACAGTTGTAGTGACCCCTAATCTCAGAGAAAATGTTAAATTTGATTATACTTACACATCCAGACGTTTACAAGTCCAGGCTAGTAATCAATCCTCATTAACCGAGCTCTACTGGACAGTTACGAGCTAGAAACACTGCTTCAGCCAAAGCTTTTAAAGGATGCTCATTTATTTTCCACCCACATTATTAATGTGTCTCACACAAACATAAGATTTAACAGCCAAACTGCCTTAGATTGTGACTTTTTGCAACTTGTGGTTTGGATGTAAATTACATCAGCCTGACATTCGACAAGCATGTGTCCTTGTTTAACCAGCCAGACATGTCATCTGTGGTCTGACTCATCCTCTGAAGAAACACGGCACCCTGTCACTGTACTGGAGGCTAGCCGCTGAGCAAGCAAGGCTAAACACATACAGACGCGTTGCGCATGCACACATAATTCAGAACGTTTCTTTTAACCTTCTTGGCGTCACTTGCTGTGAGTTACCGACACTCGCTGCTGACTAATCAGATCCAAACACACAGCACAGAAAATCTGAGTCACATAAATAACTGCACTTGTTTACGCTCTTGGAAACACTGATACCTTCCTTCATCTGTCATGCTGCACTACACTTATCGGACTAATCTTGCCGTGAAGCTTCTTATTGTCCTTAATAAAAACAGCTTGATGATGTAATAGGTCGATGACATCTCTTTCAGCATTAACCTGCTCTCCTCCTACGCAGGCATTCTTGTTGGATTCCCACTTTGTAATCAGAGCTTAACGCCAAAAAGCCTAGACAATGACTAGAACATTTCCAAACTATATTTAGCATCTGAATACCCCCTCAGTCTGCTGTTATGGACGACTACCACGATCCAATATTAAACGGATGCACACATGCTAATGTAGATGTAGTTATGCACCACTAAATTCAGAATGAAACATGGTCTAGTTTGCCCAGAAGGAAAAAGTTTCATACAAAACAATTCTTTGACAGGGACACCACCCACAGACATGCACGGAATATCAAACATGGTGTGCTACATCATGCCCTGCATTAACGTCTAAGCATATTTGTGTTGAGCACTGTCAGTCTGTATTATATTTGGACTTGTGCGTGACTCAGACACCGCTCGCTCTGACAAGCATCTAAAGCTTTGGGGGTGGAGGAGTAAAAAGTGAGGAGACTGGCAATAAATCTCGCACAATCTCAACTGGTGACATTTCCGCCTTTCAGGCCTCACTGACAGCTACAGGAAATCTCCTCCATCCTGTTAAGAGCGGCTCTGCGGTGGGCCAGTCACATCACCGGTCAGCTTGAACGCATCAAACGCAGCAACATGTGTGCTGAAAATGACATCCATTTCTATTGCGCACACATCAGTGCATTTTGGGTAATGACTGCAGACAAGATGGCTGACAGCATGTCTCCATGTCCATACATGTTGCCTTTTTTCACATAATCCTGGCACATCAGTGGTAATGACTACTGACAGCATATGATCGTCTGTTTTTGGTTTGTCCCCTATGCGGACAGAGGAAGGAAACCTCTCCTCTGTGCTGTTCTCTGCAGGCAGTAATATCATTATCAGGCCTCAGAGCTCATTAAGACCGAGCAGATGTGGCAGACAAAGAGATGTGTTGCCTACACCAGGCAGCAGGTGAATTACAGAGGCGAGTGCTTTGTGTTGTAGCGGTGGTGATGACAGTGCTGGGCTGTATGTACATTCATTGTCTATGTGCATGACCGTGGGTGATGTATAGTCTTTGTTTTCCCCCTGATGCTACAACCGATGATCATACCACCAAATATTTATAGCGTCAGGCCTTTTTTGCTCTCAGCTCATTTAAGGACAGATTAACAGAACATACAGAGTAAGGATGCTTGAGTGTGGCTGGTGTCACTGGGCCATCAATGTCAAAATAAAAGGACAGTGTTATGAACACTGTCTCGTATGTAAGCTGGACAGTGTTGGGATATTTCTGCACATATATAAATGTTTAGTCTAGCCCCTCTAGTGCATCTTATAAAATGGCATAAGCAGCGTGTAATTTCTTCCTGATGAAAAATGGATTCTGGAATGGAGATCATCAGTAGTCAGATTAAAGAGTAATTACATCATGACATGGAATGATTATTACCCTGTGAATATAATCAATCGCTTTGTTTACTCAGGACAATGCCAGCGCTAATTCAACTTCTTACGCTGATTGTTGGGGCTGATGTGGTCCGTGTTGTTATTATTATTCATGGTGACATCACAGTATCTCAGAAATCTGAGCATATATGCTTCTTATCACATTTTGAATGAGATAAGCAACTCAGGTTAATTTGAAAACCGGTAAGCTTTCCTTCAGCGCCTCTAAAAGTGATGCTTCACTTTGAACCTCCTGACTTTTTCCTGGATGGATTTATTCCCATCAGAGTGAAAGCATTCAAGGTCCGCTACGCTCCGAAATGGAGAGAGTCAGTTGCAGAAGTGAATGATTAACTGACGGCACTCAGTCGCTCTATTATGTCCTTATGCTCTCTCTGTATGCGCCTGCCTTTGCACTTGCTGACAAAGTATGGGGGCAGACATTACTCTCCACCCCTCTGCCTTGGGTTGACCCTCTGCTGCCCCACACAACTCCACAGATGTCCGGCTGCATTGCTTCACCATGCTCCTTTCAGCCCCGCCCCTCATTGCTCCGTCAGCAGGCCCACATGTCACTGTCAACGGGCCGCTCGCAGGGCATCCAGGATGGGGACACCAAGCCCATCAACACCTCCCCAGGGGCCCCGAGGGCACCTGCAGGCTAGCCGTGCTGGGTCAGGCCGGGCCAGTTGTGGGGTTGATTGGAGGTAGACTGTGTCCCGAGGAGAAAGACGGATAAAGGAGCAGCAGCTCTGCCCTGATTACAACATATGCTCTCCCCATTTTTCCTGGAGCCTGTTGCTCACCTCTGAATGGAACCCCTCATATAAGCAGGCATTGTCACAGTGTGCAATGCAGCGAGGATCTGTCTGTCCTTCTTGTTTTGGCAGAGCCTGCCTGCTCAGCGGGCACCAGGACACCAGAATGAGCAGAGAACAGCTGGTCCATTCAGAGCAGACTGCAGCCCCGCAGGAAAGCCTCTCCATGTCCTCTCAGACTCACTCTTCAGCACCCACAAACACACAGAGCAGACTTTGCTTGGCGTCTTCCTCTTCTCTGCTGCCTTTGTGTCCCCTGGCTGCCTTCTCAGTTTGGCTCCAGTAAACAGAATAAACAGGACGGATAAAGCAGAGCGTGTGAAGTGAATAACTTGACTCAAAGCGATTCCCCGCTATTATCAACTCCAAAAACTAAAAACAAAATGTGATGCATTGTAATTGGCCTTCTAGTGAAAGCACCAACTAACATTCTGTGTGTGTGATTTTCGCCAATGGGCTTGGTTGCAGCACTAATCAGCGAGCTTCTGGAAAATCACTGAATGACAGGGCGAAGTTGTGGACAATGCAGCTTGTATGTGTTGCTGTTAATTAGTCAGGCAGTGTGTTAGCTCAGATTGTCCTCTCAGAGTGTGAAGGAATGAAGCAGACTAATGTGATTACACTGATCGAACGGGAAGAGAGACAGAGACCTCTTCCTCATGTGGTTCTTGGAAACACAATTAAAGCATTTGGCCAAGGCGGTTTGACTGCCAGCCGATATCGCTTTCCCTCAGGTTGCGTGCAAGTGTTGAGTATGCACATGAATATAATGTGTGCGGCGTATTCACCACCATTTACTGCGCTCTTTTTATTTTCACCCTCGGCCATACCGGAGTACCCTCATATGCTCTCACAGCTTGCCGGTGCATTAATATATAATGCTGTGATGAATTTCTGAGAAAGGAAACAGACCAGAAACCCTCAGGGGTTATCTTAAGAGACCCTTACCCTCTTCAGCCTCTGCTTAGTAGCCAGTGCTCCGTGTTAAGAGGTCGTATTCAGCACAACAAAACACTTGAGCAGTAAAACCTTTATACTTGGATTGCACCGGGCGGGTTATTTCCTACGCTGACCACAGAAAGACAAAGTGTGGAGTCTACGAGTCCATCAGCATAACAATGGGCTCTTCCCATCCTGTATTCGGCTTTCACCCAGACACAGCAGTTATAATACCAAAGCATTCATGTGGGGCATCAAATAAACATGATTGTGCTGGTCAGCAGCAGTGTTGTGGGGAGTAAACACCAAGAGAGATTTGATTTCAGAGATTCTGACTGCTTTTAAGAAAACGGTGGGAGGATAACGAGAAGGATTGAACAACATCCATCCATCTAATATCTACCGCTTATCCTCATAGGGTCGCGGGGGGGCTGGAGCCTATCCCAGCTATCTTAGGGCGGAAGGCAGGGTACACCCTGGACAAGTCGCCACCTCATCGCAGGACACGTAGAGACAGACAACCACTCACACTCACATTCACACCTACGGTCAATTTAAATTAGCCAATTAACCTAATCCCCATGCATGTTTTTGGATGGTGGGAGGAAGCCGGAGTACCCAGAGAGAACCCACGCAGACACGGGGAGAACATGCAAACTCCACACAGAAAGGCTCCGGGCCCGGGATTCGAACCCGGTGTGAGGCGACAGTGCTAACCACTACACCACCGTGCCGCCCGGATTACTAAATTACTAAATTACAAGCATAAAATTTGTAATTTCAACAATGGCCCATAGACTTTACGGCATTTTGCAGCCAGGCATCTCTGATCTCGTCCATGGGTGAGATTAACCAGGACCATGTGATTAACGAGCAAATCAGCAAAGAGCTTTTCAAGTTAATGATTGTTTTTTTTATATATAAATTGGTCCGATACTCCAAAATTCCTTGTGCAACAGCTCCATATTGCATGTTGGGAGAAAGTGTAAGCCATATCTTAAGCCTTTGGTTCTGTATTGCACCAGAGCTGCTCTGCTTCTTTCCCATACCTCCCCATTCAAAATCTAGCAGGTATTTCCCTCAACATTTGAAAGATGCATGGCATTTTCAAGGCTTCTCCTCCTTGGAGCCTCTCCTCATCTTTAACTGGAAATGTCCATGGGGATTGTTTCTGTGAATATTACATTTATGCATGCAGGTAGTGATTATGCAGGCTACTGCAGGCAAACTATAAAGCAAAAGTGTGTATGCTCTTCTGTAGGTGTGTGAACAGAGTGATGAAATTGAAATTTTCAATATCTGTAAAAGACTGAGTAGGAAAAAGTTTAGTCATGTATTGTGATATTACCTCGTTGACAGTTAAACCACCACAGGAACTTTTTTGCACATGAATCTAATCTTGTGATGTCACTTCAGCGCTCTTTCCCAGTATGCTAATCCGCAAACTGCAGCATAATTGCAGTTTCTATCTTGTGTAATTGGACTCTTAAGGCTTTCTTGGAGCAGTGAGGCACCATGCTGAACATCCCAGCATGAGCGGTCCGCAGCCTTTCTCCAATGCGTCTGACCCACTATTTCCAGCAGCGGCTGTGCACTAGGGCTGCTGGGGGGGTTTGGAAGAAGAGGAGGGGGGTCTAAGCACAGCCACCGCAGCACTTTTACTTTTGGGAAACCTTGCGGCTTGCCTTTGTTCTTCATTTCTCATTCTAGCCTCTCTCCTGCTCCCTGGGGAGTTTTGTTATCACCCCCTATATTTATCAAAGTTTCTCTACAGTCTCAGCCAGGCCCCTTTTTTCCCAGCTTCGCAACATCTTTAATGGATCTGTAGGGAACTTGGAGAGAGGCAGGGGCCCATGACGTCGGGTGAGCTGGCTTGTGTGTTTACCTGCTGCCTGGCACGATTACAAGAGCTGTGTGGAGGCGTGTGGCGACAGAGTGGCCATGTCTGTGAAGTAAGTGTGTGAATGGAGACGGAAGCACCCTGCTTCCCCCTCCACCCACTCTGTCCATATCCTGACAAAGGAAAGCCACTCACTGGGTCAGACGGTGCCAGACACTTGTGGGGATCGCCCCTCCTGAACTCCTTTCATTCCTCCCTGTCTCTCTTTCCCTCTTTTCACTCTCTGTCTCGCTCTTCCCTCTGCCACTTAGTCTCAGTGTTTGGAGGAGGATTACATAAGAGCTGGACAGCCTCTCCTCCTGGCAAGCGAGGCATTTTAATTGAAAAGGAGATCCGGAATGAAACCTCCCATTCCTTTCCAGGCCTCCGTTCTGTGAAAGTACGGAAACGTAGCAGGGAAAAGAAGACAAAATGTACAGGGGAGTCACTGAAAGAAATGGGTCATGTTCTTCCAACAAAATGAAAGAGGGGGAGTCTGACATCCCGACTGTCTGTGCACTACCTATAATGATCCTGGATTCTTCTTTTTCCTCCCAGTTGAGTCTAACAAACTGGTCACGTGCAGCATACTTTTCTGTCCAGAGGTAAAGGTAGGCGGTTTCTGCAATAAAGTGTAACAAAACAGTTGGTCTCCTGTGTACAGAATAATATAAAAGAGGTACTGAAGCATTATTTTTGGAATAAAGCGACATCGCAGGAAACCTTATGGGATGTAGCCTGTGAATTATGTGTTTTTGTATTGAGTTTATATACACTTTCTTACTGTGGTAGATGAGTATCTGCTGGTTTGGGGTCTGTGTCCAGCATAAAGTAGAACTGGATATACCATGTTGAACCATTAAAGCTTATACCCTTATTATCTTTCGATGGTTCAGGTTCATTTGAATCCCTCACAGTCTGACATGCTGATCTTCCACTTGCCTCAGTGGAGCTGCTCTTTATCCAGCTCTTAAGTACTGGCTGTACCGGCAGGTCAGATGTGTGTGTGAATGCGAAACAAGGTCACACTGACAAAGGGCAAGTGTGCTCTCCTGCACAAATAAACCAAGCATCTGTTTCTGCAGCTGTCTCTCCTCTGAGAATACTAACCTGTTTGTCTGGGCTTCTCGTGCCTAAATAATGCTCCCTATTGTTGAACCCCTATGCCCCGATCTTCGTGCCTCTGTCAGCATACTGATTGTGTTTGCTAATGGGGTTGGCTGTCCACTGATGGAGGTGAGACTGGATCAGCTGATGGTTATCAGCACTTTCTAGAAGGTGAGTGAGGCTGCAGATGCACTAAATCTTGCAGATGAACCCAGGAGACCTGAGTGAGTCTAAAATAATAAGTGTGCGCAGCAATCCACACAGCAGGCCTTTCAGTCTTCAAACAACACTATGCAAACACAAGATCCCTTTGGTTGATAATTTATTCAGCAGAAGTGAAGGTACGAGGTTAAGAGCCACACAGTCAAAGGGCCTCTCTGCCTATTAATCACCTTTGATCAGTGGTTGATGCATAATTGAAATAGGCTAATCGAGCTGAGGCGGGCCTTGGAAAGTGTTGAATCAGAGTGATGGGGTTGCAGAGAGCAGAGTCCGAATGTTTGCAGCACACTAGGAGGGTTGAGATGTGAATCAGTAGGCTTTTATTCCTTATAATATCTTTGTCTTTAATATGGTGCTCCCTGTTTGACAGATGGACACTACATGCCAAAAGCTTTTAAGCAAGATTGAATTTGTACTTTGCAACAAAATAAACATGATCATTATAGAGTAACTGTTGTTTCTGTACTCTGTTGCTTCTTTCCGTTTCTGCTGTAGTTTGTGAGAGATTTGCAGACTCTCAAAAGCCAAAATTACTTATTTTTTTTACTTTTGCGCTTAAGTCAGGACTCTTGCAAATCTTCTCAACCCTAAATCTAAGCCCTTATTTTCTTTTGTTGACATTTAAACGGGGGCACATCAATGAAGGCAAAGACTGATCATGCAGTACGTACATCACCAATACATATAGGTGTTGTGAACAGAAACTTGAAGTTGATTCCAAACTTTGTATTTTGTATGTGCTGCTGTTTTAAAGGTATAATCTCACATATACTTCAGTATATCTCAGACTGTAGTGTTGCAGTTGTTACAGTGTGCACTCGCTTCCTTCAGAATGATTTGTCCTTGCTTCAGGCTAGTTCTGAAGTTCAGACTGGTCCTTCGGATGCAGGGCAGGGAGTACATTTGGCAAAGTCACACTCTGAACAACTGAGCCAATATGCCTCCCACTTCTGCTGCAATAGGCCACATGACGTGTTTTAAATTGTTCCATAGGTACTCAAAATTTACGGCAATAGAGAATCCAAATTTCAAAAACTGAATGGTGGCATATTTTTTGGTTAGCTACATCTGTATCTCAGGCTGAAATTGCATTGTTTGTATTGTAGAAATGTTTGTCCACCTGACTCCTATTGTTTTTTAAGAAAATATTTATTCCAGGGCATTTTGGAATATGATTTATGTAATCTAGTTTTTCTTACATGTCGTATGTTTTTTTTGTTGTACAGACATTGTCTTGCTTGTGATCATTGTTGTTTAGAAGCTTGTTAACTTAAGTGGAATTATCTGCGCCTGAGTCAGCATCATATACATTTTCGCTGAGGATGGCCAGATGGCTGAAACTGACCTGTTAAATGTGTTCATATAAAAAAAATCTGTTATCCTGTTGTTAAAGAGACTCTCTAGCCAGTGGAAAAACTAAATATTGCCACTGCTGTTATCATAAATCAACCACTAGAATTGCAAACTGTAACAACCCAAACAACACACCTGACATAATGAGACAGCAAAGAAAAAACTTGAGGTTTTCTAAAGAAATACAATATTTGCTGTGTGATGCATCATAATCCAGTAAATAATGGAACAGATGGATGTTTGTTATTCACAGACACAGCCACAATAATGTTATTGCAGCAGCAGTTCTGTTATTCTGGGGCCACTCATTCTGTTTTTCATTTAGGCAAACACAAAAATGAATTGCTGAAGGACCTTTGTAATTATGTGGAGCACCTTCAGGTTGTTTGTCTTTCCCTGTGTTTTCTTAGATACGCTGTAGGTCCTTTTAAAGCATTTTAAAATGAACCAATGTGTGTACATTCCACTATACTGATTCTTCATCTTATGTCATACTTCTGTATCTGTTTTATTCTCTAGTCTTAAATCAGAATCTTAGATCCTCTATCACATGTTCATATCACTCACTATCTTCCTTTCATCCAGAAAAACTGAATACATTTTCTGTTTGTATTAGTGGGTTTGCTGCAGAATATCAGGCAACATGGAGAAATACACATTTTTCTAACACAGAAATATGGAAATCCCCTAAAAGTCTATAAAATACACATTGTTGGAACTAGTGACAAATAAGCATGCTTCAATATGTCAACATGCTAATTTAACATTGGCTTTGTTGAAGCCATATCCATATGTGTGCTTGGGCATCAGTACCTCTGTAAAGCTTCATACTCATTACGTCATGACAATCATCACAAACGTGAAGGTGCATTTTCACTTGCAGAGTCAGAACAATGGCTTAATTTACACCTGAGGTAGTGGATGCAGTGACACTAGACTCACATGCTATCAAAAAATACACAATCCCCATAATTTACTTCCTTACTTTGCTGAAAATGTGACTTCCCCCCCTTGCATTTTGCTCTTGTTATCCAATTTGGTGAATATAACTCGAGTGGGTGACAGGGACAGTTTTAATGAGCAATCTCACCAATAATGGAGACATGGTCACCTAAATTGGGGACACATGTTGTTGATAATATTGGCCAGAATTCAATACACCGAGGACTGAAAATGGTCAATGGTGTCATTTTCCTTCCACAACTGATGACCTTAAACCAGAGGTCAGATGTCCAAGGAATAGTGCTGCCATGCTATTATTAGACACTTCTGACACACAGAGTTGGTGTATCCCTCTCCCATCTGGCTTGTTGTATAGCAGCCAGGTCTCTGCTTCTGGATTGGCAGCTCTTCTTCACAGCTTATTTATATTCATAGAGTTTGTCCTGCACGGCCCTGACCCGACCTTACATTTTCACGTTTGAAGCTGTTGTAGGGAAGCAGCCTGCTGATCTCTGCGCTGCTTGTGATAAACGCGTTAAGGAAGGAGCTCCCACATGGACATCGATGTAGCAGTCATATTAATAAAGTATAAGCACTGCAGATGTCCTAAATAAAGCACAGCGGTGGTGTGTGTGTTTTCTCATGCTAATTATTCCCCTAAATCTGCACTGCACTGTGTTTATATGCAGCTTAACAATGACAGAATGGCTTTATTCCCATTATTCAAGTGAAATAATCAAAACAGCAGCAGCCTACCCTGTCAAGAAAGCATTCTGGATTTGACATCTGACTGCAGTCTGTCACAGGTTTAGAGGTTTGCTCTCGACAAACTCTACAGAAGAAATCTTCAGCCATCTTCTTTCAAAATGCTGGGTAGACAAAGGGCAGTTCTTATAATTTCATACTCAGGGGAAATAGGAGCAGTGTTGCTCAGGTAGATCTGCAAGTGCTTTTAAATAAAATAGATTGGTCTGCCTGGCTGGATAGAAGTTATTTTGAAGATGAGACTGCAGATATTTTGCAGACTTTTGTTTTGAATAACTTTATTGCCATGTTTAAAAAAAAGAATTCAGTTTGCTATTCATTTAGGAGCAATATGTAGGAGCTAACATTATTATAACACTACATTAGCATCACTGCAGCACGTTGTAAACTAACCCAAACCTTCCTGCTGCTAAGAATCCAACCAGCCACCTTTCAGTTACCAACTGTTCTGTCCGCCTCCCCTGCAGCCACCATTTCCGGTGCAGTTATACACCGCAATTATACTGACAGAAGCCTAGCCTGTCAATCCAGATTTTTACAGCTCACACCTATTCAGAGAAGACACGTTTAATTAAAATGTCCTGGATTTTGTGCAAAGATATTATAATGTGGTGGCACTAATAGAATACTAAACAAATGTAATGGGATTGTTCTGCTTTCTTGAACTCTGATTCATGTGTGATGGGATGATTGTCTGTGCCATCTAATAGCATGGTGAGGAGTAATGGGCATTAGCATCATGTGGGTTAGAGCAGGTGTAATTGAGACATGGCACACGGTCAGCAGTCTGACAGTAAGATGTGTTTTAAACAGCAGGGAAATGAGAGGTCAGACGAAGCTCCGTTACTGCTGATTGTGCTAATCTGATAACTGCTCAGAGCTGAGATGGATGTGTTGTGGATTAAACCCATCTGGTTCCCTCCATTAAGGGGGCTATTAAGAGGAATATTTAATGTTTGCTTTATTTCGCTTGCGTCATGAGAACCAGCGTGTCGCAGGTGCAAAGTAGAATAACAATAACTCTCAGCAAACCCACTTTCCTCTGCGCCCTGAAGACATTTGTAACCATTAGCTCTGATTCATTCTGGACTTGTTTTTGAAAAACATAATGTTAATGAATTGATGCTGCTTGTGTCATGAGTCATTCACATGTGTGCCATTAGATACTCGTTTGAGTTTTGTGTGCGGCTTCATGAAAGGATTTTAAAGATTTTAATCAAACTTCCTACTCCTGGGTAATTTTGGATTATCAGCAGAGCCTCATGACATGCAGCTCATTTAGCGATGATGTTCAGTAGAAGTGCAACAGGGAAGATAAGACGTAGGGCTGAGTGGCGAGCAACACGCCACTGTTTGCCTCACTACCAAAGCCTCGTCACTGTGACAAGAATGACAGCAAAACTGAGACCAGCTGCCCCGGCCCATTACCACAGCCAGCAGTGCTGGGAGTGCCGTTCCCTTTTTAGCTGTCTGGCCTTTTGTTCTGATGAAAGAACTGGCTTGGCTTTTAAAAGCGGTCAATTAAACTCAATTGAAGGAAGGAGGGAAATCAGCATGTTACTTAATGAATGTCAGGAGACAAGTAATTATGACGTGTCTGGAGAACGAGACTCGGGCATGAAAATGAGACGCATTATCCAGACTGACGCATTACTGAGAATAGCGATTTATGTGATGGGGACGTATTCATCTTGAGCATGTACCCATCTGTGGAGGATGACTTGTGAATGAAAATTAGCTGATTAATACAGTGGTTGTTACAGCAGAATGGGCTGGTCGTTATGGAGGCCAGAAGGTCACAGGTGGTCCCTGCAAATGCTTTGAGCTGTATGCATGAACATGGCAGTAGAACAGTGAAAGTGTTTTATATACATGGAAACACAATCAAACAGCAGTTTCTGTATTTTTCATTTCCAAAAACTATATTGAGTCTGCCTTTGTAGTTTTTTATATTTCATTCTCACTTCCCTTCATTTCCCCCTCAAAACCTACACTGCAAGTTTCTAATCTGAAGTCCTGTATTTAAACAGGGTAGAACCGGCCTGGCCATCCTCATGGTCATGCAGTAGCTACATTTCACAATGTACTTGTATATGTGTTAATTGTAATAAGGTTTTTATGTCAAAGACAAGGACAAGGACAATCAAAACTAAAAAGAATAATAACCAGCGGCTCCCATCTGTCCAAGGCTTAAAAATATAAACTTTCAGGTCTCTCAAAACACGCATTGTCAGTCACATTGTTGGTACAAATGTACTAAAGTGCACACTTGTGACATCAGTGTGAGCGTAGCTGCATTCACACAGCCACTGGTTTGTGGGTAATACTTTCTTTCTTTATCTCTCTCTCTGCCTCTTATTTTCACATTCAGTCTTTTTCTCCTGGATGTATGTAAAACATCCATCATGAAGTCAGCAGAAGTGGGCTTTTTTCACTTCATCTTTACCTCATATCTTGTCATCCCAAACATCTCAGCATGAGCACAGTGAAGGAAATATATATTTGTAATACTGTATTATCCAAAGATCCAAAAATATCCAGTAGTTTCTGTCTGTAGTAATTCATCATTGTATAATTTGAATGCTAAGGCTTGATTTCCTGAGCGCATATCGGTGTCAGTGCTTTCCAGAATCAGCGATGAACTTCACTGTAGTTGAATATTAACGGCCTGTGGTTTGGAGTCCCTCATTCCAGCTTTCATCAGACGCCGCTGCCGTTCATTAGTTGTGTTTGTAGATCACTGGAAGTTGGAGATGACTGTTGTTCCACTTAGCTAGAAGTCATCTCTGTCCTCTTGCCAGCCGTCAGTGTTGTAAACACAGCGGCACTCCTTGCCAAAGTACTTCCACAGATGGCTCAATGAAGCGCTCTGCCTTGTTGTTCCTGTTTATTCAGCACTGCTCATCCCCATAATGAAATAGCTTCATTACAGCAATTTGCACTCATTCAGCATTCTGGGAGAGCGTGCAGATGTTCAAGTTGCACCGGTAAGCGCTCAGAAAATGAACCAGTCCCGCTCTTCAAAAAACAAAACTATCATTCAGATGATACTGAAGAATTAACATAATGTGTTTGACAAATTACATATTTAGGCAACCAGGGTGGATCATCTTCCCTGAAACACACCTGACAGAGAGACTCATGTCCTTTTTGTTGTATAGTTATGGCACAGCTGAGATAAAAGCTTTGGAAAAAGTAGTGAAGGTGCCCAGAGTGTCACCAGAGAGATGATGCATGAAGAAGATGAAGAGCTCTTTATTGATCCCCTGGGGGTGGTGGGGGTTGTTTTATTTCTTAAAGGCTAAAGGGTGAAAGAGCTTCAGTCAGATCAGTTTTTCCTGACCCTCAAAAGTTACCCAGTCCTAGTTTAAAGTGACGTTAAGTAAGTGCATTCACTCATGTGGTTAAAACCCCAACACACTGCAAGAATCAGGCAAGAAAATCAAGTTCATCAAATATGTAGAACTACATCAGGTGTGTCATAATGTAGTGTGTGGTTTGTGTGTTGTGGATTTCTTACTTCTTCTCTCTTATTTAAAGTAGCAGGTATTTGACAGTACAGCCCACCTTGTTCCTCTGAGTCACATGTTCAACCTGATAGCGATTTTTTTAAGTGCAGTGTTCGTTTGATCATCTAACTAGCGGTAGCCTCGAGAGCCGTCATAAATTACCAAATGATTAAACAGACACACAGTGAGCCGTCCTCCCCTGAATAATGTTGGTGGAAGACCAGCAGGTGTTGATGGCTGGAGGGGAGAACCCTTCTTTGATTACCATGATAGTCATTTGTTTCAAGCATCCATAAATCACAGTCAGTTAGCACACCTTTGGATTGCTCAGTCCTGCTGCCAGACTTCGGACCAAAAAGTGAAACCCCTCACAGCCTCAATCATGACCTGCAGGCCCAGTCACACTGCTGACCGGTGACTCAATGCATCCTCTTATGAAAGCACTGTGTGTGTGTGTGTGTGTGTGTGTGTGTGTGAGATTTCACAGCACTTCAAGGCACCCTGTGCAGGTGCCGCAGTACACTGTTGTCAAAGGGAATACAATAGAGGAATAGTTTGAAGTGCAATCTGAGGCGTATGGCAAAGTGAGCCATTCTCTAAATTGCTCTCTGCCAAGTCCCACTCATTGCTCCATTCCTCTCCTATCATTTCTCCTAACATCTCTCCTGTTCATTCTTTGCTGTTCTGGGGTCTGAGCTGCTTTATGATGAAGATGGTTAAAACATGGAATTCAAACTCATATTCAACAGGTTTGTCTTCAGTTTTTCCATCTGAGATTCTGAAGGAGCTCCCTCAGTTTTGTTGTACATATAATCACACTGTTTTTTTAACCTGTTTATATGTTTGTTGCCATTTCTGGCATCCAATAATTGCTTGAAATATCACCATCCCTACCATGCTGTATTTGCTCTGATCCTGCTCTCACCCTGAAAATAATTTTCCTCTTTCTTAAAGGTCAGTTGAGAACCCAGTGATATAAAAGATAAAGGTTCACGTGTGTCTCCTGTCCTGTTTCCTGTCCCTATAAACAACCAGGAAATCGAAAGTAATAATAGTGGACAGGATGGCAAACCTGTCTGAGATGGGATTTCTGTGACATTTGAGCGTCCTTTGTTGCTATGCTTTTCTTTCACCTCTGCAAATATCATTTCTGTTGAGCTCATGTGGGTGGTTCAGGCTTATTTTACAATCTGTATTTGAATATGATTCATGTCATGATTCATTCATTCTCAAGTGCACTCTATTTCTCATCAGAGGAAGCAAAGCATTGGGCTGTTTTACATCAGAGGATCAGGACAGTCTTTGATCCAAGGAGTGGAAGTGAAGAGGCAGTCTGTCCACTGCTTCTCCACTGGTGGACGAATGACAATTGTGCTCAAGCAAATTTTAGTTTTCTTATAGTATTGAGTATATACTATTGCACAGTATTGATATTTTGCAGAGAGCTTATTTCCACCAGTGGAGTTTGCCTATTACAGTCTAACAGATTCTGCTTAGCGCTTGCTTTATTGCAGTCCAATAAACATTTGTCCAAGCATAATATTCCCAAATGCCACTGTCCAACAGCTGGTGGAAAGCATCCATGCAAAATACTGAATAGCTAAAACTAATACTAATATGCTGTTGCCTCAAGTGAAAACTGTTTTTTATGAATGTAAAGAGAAGGAAATCTTCTCCTTTCAGTCATTACTAAACAAACAAGTACTGTTGCTATATAGTGTAGCCTTAATTGTAATCCCAAACTCACCATCTATGTATCTAAAATGTCACAGGGATAACCAAAAATGCTTCATCTGTTTGTACAGTGATGACATTGTCAGACACATATGTTCCATAGCCTCCTGATTGAGTCTTGTATTGAATTTTGTGCCCTCAGAGGATCTTGGACTCCATTTTTTGTTTCCCCCATATGCTTAGCATTTGCGTTGTGAAGTCTTGTGGACGGGCCTGAGGCCTTGTGTGGCAGTGGCTATCGTGGCAGATGGTGGATTATCCAAACAAGCGGACAAATTACCTTGGATTCCCCCCTGTGCCTGGGCACTGGTGAGAGCAGCAGTGGGACCAGCAGACAGACCTGCCAACAGCAGGTCATCTGGCACCAGGATCCACTCAAACACTGCCCTGTCTCTCTTGCTGGCATCTTCATCTACCCTCCTTTCTTTCCCATTTTTCACTGTCAGCTCTCATTCATTCATCTACCTCTTGGCAAAGTCAGCACAAACAAATCTTGGAGGGTTTTTTGTTTCAACACAATTCTTCTTTTTTTGGTTCAGTTGGAGTTTGTTCATGGACTTGATTTGAGGATGATTTAATGTGAAGTCTGCAGATGGGCTGCTTTTCCCTGCAGGAAGCGGCACAATTATGCTCAACCACAATCTATTGTAGGAAAAACAATAAAAACAAGCTTATCTGTGCCATTAATTCTGCTGGGCTCCATTTTTAGGAGAAACACATACAAGGCTAATCTCATTTAGCCATAGCAGTTCTGAGAAGCCATGTGTCACCTTCCAGAAAATGTTCAGGACACCTCATCTACCATAGACCTTGATGGTGATAAATTATGCTTTTAGGACATGAGTCTTAAGGCTTAATAATAATCAAATGCGCCTTTCCTAATTGAATTGTCCTGCAGGCATTACACGGTCCATATGAGGACTGGAGCCAGGGGAGGCTGAAGAATCTCGGCGCTCTGTTGAAATAGACCCTGAATGGCAAATGAATGTTATTAATGAAGCCTGCTAATGAAAGCAGACAGCCATTCAAATGTAACTGTTTCAGGGGAACAAAACCGTTATCCTGCTCATCCACAATAACCGCATTGTCTGTTTCATCCATCCATGTTTTTATTCATGAGGTCTTGGGAGTCATCAATATTTTCCAGCCTGCCTCTGCCACTCCACTCCTTGTGTCTTATCAGGACTCGTTCGTGAGCCCGGCCTCCTTGTTTCGCAGACTGCCAGTGGAAAGGTCAGCCATCATTTAGCCGGCGGAGAATGAGTTTGCCGATGTCACGTCCTCAACGATGTGTCCACAAGAATTTACACAACCGCAGTGGAAAAGAGCACGGTGATAAGACGCCTTTGTCATTATTCTCGTCTACCTCGCTATGATTTAGAGGAATTAGCAGCAAACAAGCGTAGCAAGTGATGACTCATTTTTTTATACACAGAAACAGGCAATACGTCACTCCACACACCTTGTTTTTTGATTTTCTTTGGCTCTGATGTGTGAAGCAAAGACTCACAAGTTGTGGAGAATCTGAGCCAAAAGAAATTGGCCCCTCCTGTTCCTGACAGGATTCTGGTAGCTTCCTGTGTCTCAACAGGAAGTGCAAGAAGTCAGACTTCTCAGTCTTTCATCTCAACGCCCACAGGACTGGCGACTGTATCTCCTCCATGTGTTGTTCAGTAGGCTGTCTCATACACTGCTGGAATATTCTCCCTGTCTCACTGTTCACAGACACAAACAGACATACAATATAGACTGCAGAAGTCTCACACTTTACTGGAGTAGAGGACACACACTCAACCACCACCATGTTGCTAACATTTCTTCATCTGCCTAATTTCCTGTCAGGCCCTTAGAGACTCCATTTCCGCTAGAAGATGTTTTACTCATTGAAGAAAACCGAGAAGCCAAGTTGGAATTACACTTATCAGAGGTTAAGAGCACGACTGTGCGGAACGGGGAGATTATGACTGTTCGACATTGAGCCACCTCACCAGTGAGGAATCCAGTGTGTGTGTTCCCTGAAGAGAGTGGATGAGCAGCAGGCAGCAGGTGCAAAAATGTGTTAGCAGCTCTGAGCGGGATGGGTCTTGTCAGCCCACCCTTGGCACACTGCAGGGAGGAGGAGGCGGGGGTATTATTGCGGTTTCGTGACGTACATCCATGGCTGTGTGTGTGTGCGCGCAGTTGTCTGTCCCTGTAATGCAACTTGTGTATTATACAGTTGTTGTGCCAGTTATGTGTGTCCTCAGATGTGTACATGTAAATACAGGCCTCATGTGTGAGCTAGCCAACCTTCCTTTAACATCATTTCTTTGTTTGCAACTGTGTAGTCGTCCACACAGCTGGAGGAGGAATCCAGAAACCTTCCATTTGCTGGTTCTCTCACCGGCTGAATACCAGGCTAACAGCAGATATGCAGCTTTGTGAGGCCCTGACGTGGTATTTTAGACCTCAGTAATGGATGGTTTTACCCTACAAGGTGGAGTTTTTAGTATGCATGCGTCTGTATGTGTGTGTGTACGCCAGTGTGTGAATAATTATGGTAAAAAATGGGCGGCGTGGTATTCCTTTCAGACAGCATGACGTATAGAGGGAGCTGGCTTAAATCAACATTGGCATTCCTTATGGAAACATGGTCAGCAGCTGCTCATAACCCTGTGATAACGTGCTCCCTGTCCTAGTGACAGAATGAGCCTCATCCAGCTCAACAGTCACACTCTTTGTGTTTTGCTTGCATCCACATTTTGTGAAAGAGATTTTGGCAGTGAAGGAGGCATTCCTGCTGGGGTTGAAGGAGGCAGCCAGACCGCATGGAGGATGATTGCACTCCTGACTGAGGGAAACAGCGGAAGCAGTGGGAGAATGAAACTCAGTTGGGCAACATCAGTACTGCATGTTCACTGCCTGCGCTAAGCTCCCTCACCTACATTCAGCTGTAATAAGAACAAAATGTGAATGGTGTGTCAGCTAAAATTGCCTGTGTTCCCATCACAGTACTAATCTTTTCTCCCTGGGTTAATTATAAAGTCATCAAAGAGCAGATTCCATAAAACATATGTTTTCTTCTGCATAGATGACAGTTAAAGAAGCACTTCTCTTGTCACATCGACCTCAGCTGCTGCGTCAGTGGTGTGGTCCATAGCTTGGCGCTCTTGTTAAACTTCTGCTGGGATTCTTCCCCCACAATGGCAGTAGCACGTTATTGGATCCAGGAAGGGGATGAGGCAAAGATTACTCACTCAGCATCATCCATTTTTATTGGCATACATGTTTTTACGGGATTGCCATTGACTTTTAAATGCAGGGTACAAAGATACTCTATGGGACGCTGCCATGCAACTCCCCAGCCTGATTCCAGTCAGATGTTAATGACTATTCTGCAACAGTGACACTGCCTTTCCTAAAACACTGCACTGGCAGACATCCCTCTCAAAGCCGTAGTTTCATTAGTGGTGTTTTTTTTTTTTTTGTTTTGTTTTGTTTTGTTTTTTGGAACTTGGGCTATAAAAGTCGGTGGCACACTGACGGATGTTTTGGCAGAGGACTAGCGGTGCTGCTGGCGAGGTTAGCAGAGAAGCCCACGTGGCTCGCTGCAGCCACATGTCTGGGGCCTGGCCAACAAAGAGGCGTCATAAAAGTCAGGTATGCAGCCTTGAGCAGCAGACACTGACATCAGTATTATTCTTGTGTAATCCTTGTTCAGCTATGAGCACTAATGAGGGCAGCTGTGTTTGTGTTTCCTTGATCTTATCTGTCATTTTTCTTTACTTTCATTTTTACAATGTTTCTCCAGTCTTTTTTAGATTCAGACTTTAAAAATTGTTATTATGTAGTGAGGTTATGTTTAGGATGATGTTTATGATTCCAGTGACATATTACCACTATTAGCAGTAGTCTGCTTATTCCAACACAATCTTATGAATATTAGTTATTATTTATAAGACAATGATGAGTGTATATGACAAGTGTCACATATGTGACCAATCCATATTTACATTTAACGTTCGAATTACGTCTTGACCAACAATCATTATTTTAATCACAAATGCATTTTTCAGTGTAATGAGTATTATTTATACTAATGTGATAAATAGACTAAAATAAACATGGTTTCCAAAAGAACTGGTAACACTAAGTTTAGTTGTTGTGGAAACATTTCCCTCCCTCTCTATTTATGTAAAATGGTTCAGTCCACCTGCTCCCATTTTAGAGACCTCCATAAAGCTCCGATTTAATTTGAACCCTGGCTGCATTATAATGTAATGGCATCCAAAGGGAAGAGTAGCGTCAGCAGTATCGAAGGAAAGAGAAGACAGAAATCAGAATTGAGCTGCAGATATATCATATTTCCAGAAGCAATCACAAAGATCCAGCATTCGAAATTAAATATGCTAATGAAAATGACTTTTCCATCATGAGCTTGTATTGGCATAGCAATACTTTAACCTGAGGTCACTGCAGAATAAGCCAAAAATCTTTAACACTAATTCCCACACAGCATCAATCAGCAGCCACTAAACCAGTCTCACTCCTGCACTGTATGAACGACGCTATGCAATATCCTGTGTAAGAATAACAGCGCAGGAGGAGGCGTTAGAGGATTTGTTCATCAGCCAGTAATAGAACTAGCTTAGTCAAGGTTTACATTGCAGACTGACTTTTTTTCCTGGGTAATCAGTTTTGTTTACAAGAGCTCATTTTCCACAGGGCACCCTCGGGGTCAATTTGCATTCATTGTTCAGTCTTCTGGAGTTTTTGTTGTGTAGTTGACTCATTAAGGAAAATGAGCTCGCCTTTATGGGACAGCTCTTCGTCGAGTGTGAAGAAAGCAAATTTGAAGAAGATTTGAATTAGGAAGTTCATTTGGAGCGAGACTGAACTGATGTTTGAGTTTTGTGACACACACACACACACACACACACACACACATTACCAGCAGGATTTGTGTTCTTTTATGTTCTCTTTTGTCACCGTTTGTTTACCAGTAAATCAGCCTCAGTCGGCCAAACAACATGAATTCACAACAACGTGTTATTGTATTTCTTTCTTTTCAATCAGAATGACATCCTTTCTTTTTGCACACCACTGTGTTGTGTCTTGTTTACTCCTCAGGGACAGGTGCTCAGCAGTATTGATCTGTCAGCGCTCCCCATGAATTTTAAAGACCTTTGATTAACAGTGAGCCATGTGCATAGCTAATGAAATTTTAGAAACGCATCCCTTGTACAAAATTATGCATCATCCCTTGCAGGGTTGTCAAATATCGACTCAAATGCCAACATGGGATCTAGAATTTAGATTTTGATATCGCTATGTCAAATAGCTTATGAGAGCAATGAAATGTCAGGGGAGTGACAGTGTAATACAATGAAATGAATGACAACAGGAAGGCTTTAATAAAAACAAAATTCAATACATGCCTGTCATACGCCCCCTGCAATATTTATGACAGGTTTATAGCCAGTGAACAAATGGGAGATAATAATCAGCATGGGCAGGATTTCCTCGAAAAACAACATTCTGAAACCTGTTTTTTTTCTACCTATTTGCAATGATTTTTTTGTAACTTTTTTTTTTTTTTTACAGAAAGCAATATAAGACAAGCTTCTATTTTTTTGTAGTCCTGTTCATCCAGCTTCAAACTAAAGGTTTTACTGTGAGTGTTTACTGCGAGTTTTTTGCACAGTAAATTTGTACTGCTTTTTTTATTTTATATATTTCTGCAAGTCACATTATAAATTGTAAAAATAATATTTGTTTTTCAATTAACATTTAATTTGTAATTAAGACATACATTTTCTTCCTTTTTATTTAGCACATATTGTAAATATTACTACTATTATTATTATTATTACTTATTCTGTTTTTTCATTGCTGTTGTTTGTTTCTTTATTACTGTAATTTGTCTATGTATATTATTTATTCCCCCAATGTGGGATAAATAATAGAAAAAATAAAAATACTGTTCTGTTCTATGCTATCAACTCGGTGCTTTAATCAGGGTCATCAGGGTGACATCCTCAGACTGTTTCCCTCTCCATGCACCTTGGAAGTGGCTAAAGTTGAGCCAGAACTCAGTACTCTGCCACTCTGCACATCTCCTTTGTCCTCAGAGCCACGATGCAGAAGACGATAATGCAAATCACCATCTGCTACTCTGTGTTCGTTCCTCCAGTCTGCACTGTATAAAGGACAGGTCTGCACTCATCTGCACCGGCGTACAGCTTGGTTAGCATATTTCTGCCAACTGGTTGGCATGTGGGTAAGTCATGAGGCTGTATGAGGACTTTTTGTGTTTTTATGAGACAAGCTTGTCCTCTGTTTCACAGACCGTAAAGAAACATCTCAGTCTGACATCTTCTTGTCTAGATTAATGTGGTTTGGTTGTAAAAGCAGATGCAGCTATGCATGTTTGCTTGCACCTAGCAGAGTATGTAATAGCTTTCATATAATGTCTGCTTACCTTAGTTTTGGTATGGACATTATGTCGTCAGTTTGTCAGCACTGCAAACGTGATACCTCAGAAACTCCTGTGGGAAATTTCTTTAGATTTGGTACCAACATCCTTCTGGAATCCAGGATGAATTGATTTGATTTTGATGGTCAAAGATCACATTGACCTCACCTCTGTCCTTTTCTCATCATAACTCGGGAGCAGCTTTATCGAATTCCTTCAAATTTGGCAGAAGCGTCCACTTGGACTCGATGATGAACTGATTTGATTTTGATGGGCAAACGTCAAGGTTAATGTGACCTTACTTCCACACTTTTCCTGTTACATATGATACTGTAACTTGCCACGGCACTTTTCGACACATACATGCTACACTTATATTAGTATTTTTAGTATTTTTAGTTTACTTTTACTGACTGTTTTCATTTTGATATTCTGCACTCACTGCTTACTGTGACTTCACAGTACCACAGAACCACATTTTGTCCACAACTTAATAATTCGTCAACTATTTTTAACAATTTCACACAAATGTCTTGTGGGATAAAATTATGCAGTGATTACGTTTTGGGCAGACATGGATGAGGTGATAATTCTAGTTTGTGAAGTTGTGGCATTAAAGCTAGGTCATGTATTGAATGTGCCTCCTCTGCACAGCTCCCTCTGCCCTGTCAGACTGAATCAGGTTGGACAGAGACGAGAGGTCTGATTGAACTCCAGAAGTTTCTCTCCAGGCTGTCGGATGTCTGATCTAATGGAGGCAGAAGAGGACTGACAGCAGGTCCTGTGCATCTCACTAGGTCCAGTACAGATGCACAGAGACAGGGACCAGAGTGGGCAGACATTGTTTAGACAGAGGAGATGAGGGTGAAGTGTGTCACATTCCTCATTATGCATAAGTGAGATTTTCATGTTGTGCACATGAAACTAAGCAGGAGTAAACAACGATACTGTCTCGAGCTGTGGCCAGACTATTGTACTGTAGCTTTTAATTAGGCTGGCTAATTGCAGTGTTTCATATATGATAGTTTGAATGGATGTCAGACCTTGGGCAATGTAGTGCTGGAACATAAAACATGAAAACCAAGTGAACATTATCCACTCTCACAATATGGAGTTGAAGCCACTTGTCTGGCTGCATAGCTTTACATTTAGGGAGGCACGAGCTGATTGAAAGGATTGTTTTCAAGTTTTGTCCAAAAATGGCACGCTGTTGCATTTAAACTCAGACGTGCAGCAGCTGTCACTTTTTCCTTGTGTTTAATCTGTTTGCGGTCATGTTGTGTTTTATTCGCTCAAGCGCCAGGTGACGAGGTTCAGGTCGCACACAGTCGTGTAAACACTGTTAGCGGCTTACCGTGGTAATCCACCCTCACTGTATTTACCCTCTCCATGTTTAGTCATGTGGGCAGCGCCAACCAAGAGGCTGCACTCATGTGAAGGTCAAAACAGCACACAGAAAAAGAGTGAGGTCACTGCAGTGTAACTGTTTGCGTTGCCAGAGCCGTACTAATGCACGTCTCCCCGAGGACACGCACGTCCTGTGGACTGGAAGGATTGGTAAACAGGTCACTATGCTGCTCCAGCATAAGTAGCCTTCTCGGATAAAGGGAACAAATCAATACAAAGCGTCCCAGCGTCTCCCTATCTGCTTCCCTTTTAGCCCGAAGATCCAACTGTTTTTTCTTTTTTTTGACATAATGAATATTTATGCATCTCTGTTGAACTTTTTTTTTTTTTTTTTTTTTTTTTTTTTTACAATTTGCCGCAGTTTCATCCTCATTTTATGCTTGATAATGAGCCTTGACTTTGAAGTTCAGGAATACTATGAGTGGCATTATGCTTTGTATTTTAAGTGCTCTGAGGGTGTATTTGTAAGAGCGTCTAGAGTTTAGACTCGTCGGCGTATTACAAATCGTAAAACTGAGGTCATACACAGTTCAGGTTGTGTAATGTTGCCACAAGAAAAGATTTGCTGCTGTCCTCTGTTTGTAACCCAGTTTGTGAGTAAAACATGTCAGCGCTTCAGCACGCATCCATCTCCGCTAATGAGAGACAGCCCAAGGAGAGCACAGTGACTGTCGGCTCTGCTCAGCGTGGAGGTGATAGAACTTAATTTCCCGCAGATTTCTCGGCTGCCGCTTCTGTCTGCGTCGTTGTGCTGCAGGGAGAGATTATCGGATTATCACACAATAAGGAAAAACGTCAAAAAAAAAAGGGGGTTAAAAAAAGTATGAGATTCCTCTTACTCGCAGCACGGTGCCTGTTTAAGTATACAGCTGTGCTTTGGTTTTGTTTGAATGTCAGCTTTGCAGATGGCTGTTGAGGAGAAGCATTGGAGATCCAAAGCACTCGGATGATGCTGTTTGTACTGACAAAGTTTGATTCCCACTACGTCTCAGATGCGGTGAATTCATACTTTACTACATGACCGCTATCTGACCTGCGTCTTTAAAATACTGAAGCGTTCGGTACAGTGCTCCCCTTGTGCCACGAATTGGCACAATGTCATCTCTTCTTCAGTTCTATCTTTCCCACAGAGAAGACTAGATGAGCAGCCTTGACAAGCCCTGAGGGAATGTGAGCCAGTTGAAGGTTGAAGCAGTGAAGTGGTGGGGGGGCAAGTGGGTCTTTGCCGTAGGCCTATCACCATTAATGGGCTATTGTCCCTGTACGGACTGGGGGCTTGAAGTGACTATTCATCACAGCCACGTCCACGTGCCATCAGACTCCCCTGTCCCCCTCCTCTGCGACCACACAGGCAGACTAGGCCTCATGACAGGAAGCACTCGCTGTCTTTCCCTTCCTCCTCTCCTCTGTTTATCTCCTGTCCTCTTCCCAGTTCCCTTCCCAGAACCAATCGCATTCCCATGCCTCATTCCCCTTCCAGCAACGAAACACAACCTGAACTCTTGGTGCACTCTCCTCTAATCCAGCGCCACTCTTATCTCAGCTCAGGAACAACAGCCACAGATTGAGCACGGCTCAGAACCGCAGCCTGCAGAAAAATAGCTGCACTCCCACAAGGCTCTGGGACCCTCTGCATCCAGAGCGTCAGCCAAGCAGCCTGTCACTGCTTCACATTAAGTCCTCCTCGCTGTGCATCGAGGAAAAGACTCCGGCCCCTGTGTGTCTGACTGTCGCCCAAATGGAATTTCTATTACTGCAGTGCAATCTACGGGCAACGGTGAATGACTAATCGCATCTGTACTTGTGTCGCCTTGTCACTGTGCTGATCTACTGCTCATCTTTTTGTTTGTTCACTGCGGAGCTGCGTAAGTTAGCTGTGAGGGCTTTTCTGTGATTCATGTAGGTAGACGGGCACCTTTCCAAGCCGCTGTCCCCATTCATCTCCTATTAATGAGCTTTCACCTCAGTCCTAACGAGCTGTAATTGTGATTGTGCACCACATAGAATCAGAGCCACTGTCCCTGCAGTGGAAAGACATTTATATAGGTGAGGCATTGCCAGTTTTACACAGCAAGGCATCATCAAATCACAGGCAGTCCCTCAGCGGCGTTACATCAGCTCATGTTAAAAAGCAAATCCAGTTAATTACTTATTACTGTTGTCTGACTTTGTTGATTAGCAAACCTTCCAATGATAACAGGAAACTCGAGTCCACCTCTTCTGTCTTTAGGACTTGACCTGATGCCCTTTCGGAAAGATTGAGCTCTGCTTCTGTTTTTTTTTTAGCCACGCTAGTGACACAACTCTGGGGATGGCATGGTCGGTCTGTCTGTAGGGTCGATCCGTGGTCGACATGTGTGAAGTATTTTCACAGTGAGATGGATCGCCATGAGATTTGTGATTTATTTTCAAGCTCCCTAGACAATGTCAGGGATCCTCTGACAGCAGGACAAAGTTTTTTTTCTTATCCTGTGAAATATCTCAACATCTACTTGATGGATTGGCACCAAATTTTGTGAAGAAATTCATGATTCCCTGACGATGTCACCAGCAGGTTGACATTTTTTGTTTTGTATTATATCTTGACAACTGATCATCAGGATATTCAGTACAGACATACAGTAAGACTCCAGAGCATGAATAGTAAAGACCTGTCCTGCAAAGCATCAACATATAGCATTATCATTGTGAGCATGGTGAGGTACAGATTGGGCCGTTTACCTCAAATCACACTTATATTAGTATATTTTTCCCAGAATTCAACCCAGAATGCAAATATTACGTTTTGAAAATTATGTGGGATAATTTTTCTCAGTTTTTGCACAGTGTGGAACAGACACATTTATTATGTCTGTTTCAACAACACAGAAGCTTTGTAGTCTAAACCAAACTTTATTACTCCTTTATGAAGGCAGCACTTATATCCTTCCATTCTTACCTGTCACAATAAATGTTTTGCAGCTTTCTCAAATTCACATCGCTGTCAGTATTTATAGTTTGAACATGAAATATTCACAGGTGAGTGCTCTTTGGCATCTTACTGAAAGCCAGAGACGGTGATTAAAACTACGATGATGTGTAAAATCTCCTTCTAAAGTCATCAAGGTTACTGCCCGTCCTGTAAAAGCAGTATTGCACCTCATCAGACAGTTATTTTCATTGTTAGTGAGCTTTGAAGTGATGTGTGTTTATTAGCTGCTGGATATGGAGAGCCCTTCACTGCTGTGCACATTTATTATTCTTGCCACTCTCTCTCCTTGTGTCTGTCTCCCGCTCTCTCTTCCCATCACTTTCATTGACTTCCTGTCGCAGTCTCTTTGTTTATTTCTCCCTCGGTGACAAACTTACATCACATGCTTGTCTCTAATTTTCAGTTTTTCCCCTCCCTTTTTCTATTCACCCGCCGTCGCTCTTTGTCTCTGTCTTTTTTCCTGTATCCCCACAGTCTCTGACTCTCTATCTCTGTGCTTCTGCTACTTTGACTGGCTTACTTCCGTCATCACCCCTCTCTTGTTTGTTTCCTGCTTTGTTTATGTCGTCTCTTTAGGCCTACTCTCTTGCTCCGGTAAGGAAATGAATCCATATACATGTCAGCGTGTTGTGGAAGACACTCTTAAGCTTCCGTTCCCTCAGGTCATCTGGAGGAACAGCAAATTTACTCATAGATGAGTGCAAACTCTCTCACAGACATGCCTTCACTCTGATATTACATGACCAGCTGCACAAACCTACACTTGTTTTAATGTTCTTGATTATCAGATTTTAGATCCTGTCCATGAACGGTTACATTCTTGTGACTTGTTTGAAATACCATTTATTTAGATTTCTTAGTATTAATACACAGAAGTGGCCCAGCTCTGTGAATCTGCCTACAAGTGCCTTCCACTGTGTGTCATTTGTCTTTTGAAAAGTATGGCTTCCAGCTGATACAGAAAGGCATATATAAGAAAGCGCAAACCAAAAATAGAGCGGTGAAACCCAAAATAGGCTCCTCTCTGGGCCGGGCATGAATAGACTATCTGAGCTTTGGCTTCCATGCTTCCCAAAAGTATATAGTGTGTGTGTGTGTGTGTGTGTGTGTGTGTGTGTGTGTGTGTGTGTGTGTGTGTGTGTGTGTGTGTGCGTGTGTGACAGGCAGGCAGGCAGAGGCCTCACAGTGTACCCACCACAAGCTTGGCACAGTGTGAGCCCGGAGGAAGAAGGAGACGGAGAGAACAAAGACATGGCTGCTTTTGTTCTGTCTGCAGGAGGCTGATGGAGATGCAGCACACACACTCACACACACACACTTTACAGATGGGCAAACCTGTCATGTTCACAGAAAGACAGGAGCATTTATTGATTGCAGGCACATTACAGATTGTCTCTAAATATCAAATCAAGGAAAGGATGTTGAAATTGCACAGACTGTGATAAAAGACGTAAGACAGAAGCACACACGCTAATTTATTCCTTTTGTCTTTGTCGCTTTTGTTCCTTCATAATTCTGCCAGACGTGAAAATTGAGTCAAAATTGGGGCAAGGTGGGAGCGCAAAGCTGACAGGGTTGTTTTGTCTTTGCTTATCGCAACTATTCTCCCAGAGGTCTTTGGGGAACAGTCAGCGGCGAGAGGCAGAATGACACTGAACGGCAGGCCGCCACGGGTCAAGGAGCAAACACCTTCTCTTGTCAGCCAGCTCTGTGACTGACACACAATACCTGTGGGTGGTCTCTGATATAGCTCAAATCTCTGACTGCCGCTGTGAGAGCGACCCTGCTCTCCTCTCACAGACCTGGACAATCAAACAGAATGAATGAAAAAGCTGCAGAAACGTCTCAGTGCTACACAACCACAGCGGCTTTGTTAGTCAACCCTGTAGTCTTTTTAACGTGTCTCTTTGTCATGGAACATGCTAGACTGGGCCTGTGTTGTGGTGGCTGTAGCTCACTGGGTAAAGTGGTCATCCCTGAACTCCAGGGTCATGGGTTTGATCCCTGCTTTTACTGTCTACAAGTCGTTGTGTCCTTGAGTGAAACACTTAACCTCAAAGTTGCTACCTGGGTGCTTTGTGTAGCAGCCCACTGCTCACTTACGAGATGATTAAATGCAGAAGACAAATTTCATGTATGTACTTGTGTATATGTGACACGTATTTTAGTAAATTCATTGTAGCATTCATGAGCAGCTCAGCATCAGTGAGTTTACTAGAAATGCATGTGTGAATCAGAAAGCATCTGCTTTGTCATTTATCGGTTTTAGAGCATTGAACAGTGCAGAATATTTTTAATGTACACTCAGTTACCCATACCTGTCAGATGGAGGCACTCTGCAGAGATCCACCTTGTTGATAACGGAGCTTTCTGAACTAACAATAGCTGCACAGGTTCAGGTTTTCTTTAAGAGTGACTTGGCTCAGGGGAGCAGGCAGAGCAAATCCCTGAAGCCTGGGTATTTTATTTCTGGCCATTGTCTTCCTGGGGTGTAAAGTCAATCGCATTTAATCCTTCACTAGTGCAGAAGAGATCCCCTCAATCAAATCCAGATATTCACTGTGCCTCTGCAAGCGCTTCGCAGCAGCAGCTGCAAATTCTCCCTGGTTCGGTAGGAGTGGGTGGGCGGCAGTCAACCGGAGAGTTAGATTGAATGTGTTTTCTCTTTACATATCTGAAGCTTTAGCCTCGCAATAAAAAACACAGTTATGCAGTTGTTTGCTACTTTCTTGCAAATGCAATCACTTTTACTGGCTATAATGGAGGAGGAGGACAAGTAAGATGGCTGTGGTCTGGACGATGAGGGCTAGATGGCTCGCTCAGTCCTTTATGTGCTGCAGCAGGATGCTGGTCGCCGTTAATGTTTTTTTGATTTAATCCAGAGCTCTCTGCCTGCCCATGCACTGCCATAATAATATGTCCAGAGGGTTCCTATTGTAGTAAGTGGAACAGGAGCCCCCCTGGATTTATTGCAGGGAACATGTTCCTCTCCCTCCCGTAGGATTAATCTCTCTAGTTCATGAACCAGAGAGAAGATGATAACAAAGACTGGATCTGTCACTTCACTCTCAGAGCTTAGCGCTTCTCCTCACTGCCTCTGATGTTCAGCTTGCATGTGGAAACCTACATTCAACTAACTGGTTGAGTTTATGTGACCATCAGTATTTGTGTCTTTTGTCATTAGAAAAAAAAAGCTACTCGAATGCAGCTGTTCTCAGCAGTATCCTCTGCTCCCATACCCCCACCCACCCTCCATGCTTTTTAGTGGCACTAAACAGATGGTTGTGGTCAGTGTTACCGCTGCTGCTACATGACTGCTGAAACCCCGTGGAGTGTGGCACACTTTCTAGATGTTGAATTGTTTCTTAAAATACTTGTAGCACTCAAAACATTGCAGCAACAGCTGAATAAATGTGCTTCCTTGTCTCCACCTTATGAGATGCTGGAAAAATAAAGTATTGCAATCATCTTAGACTTGTGAATGTAGGCGTTGTAAAGGCCAAGTGGGCGAGGAGCGAAAAGCACAAGAGAGGAAGTTCAGCATCTGGACAGGAACTCTGACATCCGGGGAGGGGGGAGGCACATCAAGGGAAGGTGTGGTGACTGACCTCTGACCCTAAACAGAGGTCAGAGTCAAAAAGATAGACTGCAGCTGTGTTGCAACATGCAACCCCACCACCATGCCAATCACTGTAATTTGCCTAGACAGATGTGTCCCCACCCAGCTTACCAAGCATGCCTTAACAGGAGCTGACAAAGGCAGAGACGAGTGGAGGATGGAAGGAATCAAGGAAGGGAGGTTGGAAGGAAGAGAGAAATTAAAAAAGGCAGCGGGAAGGTCAACAGCGCTCCTATCTGAACACACAAGGCCTCATTCTTGGGAGCTAGCAGAGAGTCTCAAGCCACTACAGCAGTTCATCAAATGCAACGTGCCTCCAATTAAAACGTTCTTCCCACAAGATTTACTCACCACCACCAGTTAACCCTCCTCCCATCCCGCTCTCATTTTACCTCCTCTGGCAGCCTCCATTCACTTCTTCCATCCTCTTCCTGAGCTATTTGTTCTTCTGCAAGGGAGGTAAGACCTAATCATGCCAGGATCTCATAATACCAAGTCTTTTAACTGCTAGATCAAAGAGTGCGAGTTTGCCTAATGCAGGATCGAGCAGAGATGCGAGACCTGGCAGTCCTCACCTCACTCCACCCCTCCGCTTCCACCACCAGCAGCGGGTAGCTCCATTAGGCTCAACGCATTGCTCATTTTTCCGCAAGAGCTCCCTTGGGCTAAGAGGCAATTATGCAGTAGTATGGCATAATATTTCATTCTCTTCACATTGTATTACTCTATGGTGCTGCTGGCCACTAACAGCTTCATGTGGCCCAGGAGGAAGGGTGCAGGCTGCTAACAACTTCATATGAGTGGAGGGAGATTAGAGAGGGGAGGCAGGGGCGGGGGGGAAGAAGAGCGTTCTCAAGGGCACCATGCTTCATTAGGAGTCAGGTCTGTTTTACCTGCTTACATGGAGAATAAAAGGGTTTGCATGCATCCTAGTTTAGGTCAGCTGGTGTTAAATAAATTTAAAACATGAAGGCAAAACAAAAACCTCAACATGCACACTGGATTCATAATTCTGAACAAAGTTTCTGCATGGAGAAAGTCATACTCAGGCAGCCGTTTGAATGCTGGAATGTTTTTTTTAAACTGTGCTACTTTATATTTCTGAGAAATGTGATTTCCCACAGCCTTTTTGAAATATTTGAGATAAGCCTGGCCGCTGAATGAGATTAAATATCTCAAACGGCGTCCAGGCATCCTTCAAGGCGGTGTCTGTCTTATGATTTTATTTTGACAGTAGAAAGTAAGGGCACTCAAAAAATCCAAATGCAGACAAACCAAAGATGTAGAAAATGTTCCAGGAAGTGTTTACTGGTACATGTGTTGAGGAGCATTTCTGCATTATGTGAAGATCACATGAGGTTGAAATGTCCCCTCAACCACTATACCAGATAAAATCCACACAACACTGACAAACAAGTAAATTTTGATCCAACACTTTAATCTGTGGTGAGCGGCACATGCTGCAAAGTAGCTGCTTTATGCTGCAGAGGAAATTTCCGACCTGTATCTCAGATTAGTAAAGTTATATGAAAATTCTCCATGTTGGGGATATTCAGTATGCTGGTGCTTGTTGTTGGTCAGTAAGTTGGTTTATATGTCAGCCCACACAGCTCTTTAGGCTGGAGTGTGACATCTTGACAACAATTGGCACAGATTGCCAGGAGGAAGGCCTTTTGTCTAACAGCAGCCTCAGGGCAAACAGTTTTTAGCCACTGCTGCTAAAGCTCCACCAATGGCAAAGTGTGTTGTTTGTGAATCCTAACATTTAAGTATTGTGTTTGGTGGTAATGGACCTTTAGGGGCTGCTAGATGGTTTTTAGACATTGTGTTTAGTTAATTTGCACACATTGTTTGGCACTAAAAATAACCTCAGTTGGAATTAACGCCACTAACCCTAACTAAGTACTCAGTGATCACTTTGCTGAGGAGGACATGCTATGCTCCATCTGTTTTGGTATGGTGTGGAAGACATGTTGCTCAGAATCCATTGCAGACAGCTTGACGATGCTCTTCATCCCCTCGGACACTTTGACACATCTCTATATGTATTAACTGTTGTTATATGGAGTGTTAACTGTGTCTCTTTCTGTTGTTTCTACCATTTCTTGTTCCCTTTTAAAGGAGATTTTTTTTTTGTGGGGAGTTTTCCCTTAGTCTATGTGAGGGTAGTTTGTGAAGGACAGAGGATGTTGCATCCTGTACAGATTGTAAAGCCCTCTGGGCAAATTCATAATATGTGATATTGGGCTATACAAATAATATTGACTTGACACGTTTGAGGTTTGTATCCTTGTTCACAAGCCAGAATCTTGACACTGAGTTAAGAGGAAATCTGGGGAATTAGAGCACTCTTCATGCTTATTAATTAGGAAGTTAAAAAAAAGCAATAATATGACTAACACAACAGGTGTAAATGTATATTCATCAGATATTAGTTAAAGACATCTTGAATGTTAGATAGATAGATAGATGGATAGATAGATAATTCTCACTGAGAAGTTCACAGTTAAGTAGCGGTATGGGGGTTTTTTTGGCTTGCAGGATATAAGGTGAGAAAGGAAATTGGTGTTTTCTCTTCTGTTCTGACAGAGCAGGTATGTGCGGCCTGGGGCAAAGCTGCTCAGAGGAGTTGTGTGAGTTTGCTGTACAGTACTTAGGGAGGTTACACTGTGTGCTTTTGCAGGTGCTCAGCCTCTCCAGGCCCCCCCTCTCTTTTCCCTTTACAGTATTTCAACACTCTCTTCTGCTTCCCACTTCTGTCATCAGTTCAGCAGCACTAAACCGTCACCATCCTTCTCTGCATGTAAGAGGCCCCTTCTCGTACAGTACATCCTACCAACAGGCTGATTTTTTTCTTCCTCACCATCACCGACTGGGGAGAATGAGAGATGCCCAGCACCGTTATTTTGAGAAGACTGCGGCATCTGTAGCCATCTTATGTCATCATGAAGTCTTTGCCTTGCTAACTATTGTCACTGCATTTAGTCTACAGTTTGACTGCATCCTGCTAGCTTTTAAGTAATTAACTAGAGGTCCCAGGTCAGCAACATATTTCAGCAGTGCTGTATGTCTTTAACCTTGTGTCTCATTCTTTCAAGTCCAGGACATCATTACCAGCCTTAACAACTGACACAGATTAAAGGAAATAACCTCTGTAGCTCAATAGGAAACATTATTAGTGCCCTTCAGTCTGCGAACTATCATTGGCTGTGAATTCAGCCAAATAACAACAAGAACAAAGTAACTGAAGCTGTGAATATGTGGATTTTCTCTCCCAGTCAAGTCTTTTGAAATATCACCACACATTTGTCGTATGCTATAAAATGTGCATGTCAGACTTGCAAAATGTGTTGCTTTAGGGTTTTCTAAGTGCATCAGCTGTCATAAATCCTCATTTCTCGTATGCTGACTGTGTTCTGCCCCACGGAGCCGTTTTCATCTATAAAGTTTTATTACAGAAGGCCAGAACTGACGACCAGTCTTTCTCTTTGTTTGTAGAAATACGATCTGGTGGAAGAGGACCGAAGGATGGACCGGCGAGGCAGCTGCCCCTGTACGACACGCCGTATGAGCCGGCCGAGAATGGCGGCGACTCAGACCCTGATCGCTCTCGTTGTCCCAGAGAAAGCCGGCTGCCCCAGGATGATGAGCGACCCCCTGAGGAGTATGACCAGCCCTGGGAGTGGAAGAAAGAGAGGATTTCCAAAGCCTTTGCAGGTACGACAAGAGCCATCAACATGATATATGACACAAGAGAAGCTGCTAAAACAGATCATTGACATGGTGCATAGTATAAAAGGTCTTTAGAAAAAACTTTCTTTGGCCAAGTCATTTAAACTGGAGTAATTCCTTCATCTCTGTTTGTACCATACCGTTAGTCCTGATGTCTGAAGCTCAGACAGTGAATCTGTCGTTTGAAATGACTGCAAGGGTTGCCTTATTTATATTTCAAGCTTTTAACACAATACAGTCTGAAACTGTTTCTCCTCTGCTTTACTAACCCAGGTGTCTGCTTTTCCAGCTCTAACACATTTGATGTTGGCTTCTGTCAGGTTGTGAGAGTTCTGCTGCTGCTTTAAACTCTGTTAATGCTTCTTTTTCTTCCTCCTCTGTCAAAGTACCCACTAAGTTCACTTGCAGGTGTCCAGTCTACTGTCTGCTGTTTTGATCCACCTGCTGCCTGTTTATGCTAAGATTATCAGGGGTGCAGGGGTTGAATATGCTGCTCAGGGGGGCATGATTGGTTGTGCAGGTGCATGTAGGTGCAGGTAGTCACTGTGGTTTGAGAGCTTCAGCATGGCTAACACAGCCATAACATCAAACGGGGCTGTTCCTGGGAAGAATACAGCTTTGGAATATAAATGATGCACCCCAAATTTTGAAAAAGAAAAAAAAAACTGACCAAGCCATTTAACTGGTATATTGAAAAGGAAATCAGCAACCCGTGACTCTTATTTTTCATCCCCCCTTTTCTCTTTATATTTTTCTTTTTTTATCCTTGAACAGCTCTGCTTTGTTATGACTGCATTAGCTACGAGGGTTCTGTAAGTGGCACTGGATCAGGTCCCCACGGAGGAAAGGACTGCACCTCTAAATCCGTCACAGGTACCATTGGAGACGGGGCTGGGGAGTGTCTCTTATCTGTCTGTATATTATATATATATAATATATATCTTAGATTTAGACGTTGATGTCTGAACTTTATGGGTTGGAATGTCGGGGTTTGTGGTGTATTTCTGACTTAAGCATGCAGCCTAAAAATAATAAAAAGATTTGGTTAACGCTGAAAAAATGGTCATGCAAGCCCAAAAATTCACGTTGTGTAGTGTGTTGAAAAGGTCACCACTTCAGATGAAAATCACCCTGATTAGAATGACATTATCAGGATGCTGCTAGTGTGATTGCCTAGTGCTTGAAGTGGACTAAAAAAAGCACAGCCGGTACTCTTCAAATCAGCCTTTCACTGCACACATCAGTATAACAAGTGCGGCAACACGTCTTGGTGCTCAGACGTATGGCTGCTGAGGCGGTGGGTGCACTGGTTGAAGTGAGTGAATCCATGTTGACTCCTCCTCTGAATAATTAACACTGAACTATAGTCTGTATTTCCACACACAAACCTGATTCATGCCTAAACTCATCAGGATGACGGAGTCATCCATGAATCAACCCTTTTTTTAATTACAGCTAAATGGAAAAAGCTATTAAAAATACACACATCCCTCAGGCTCATTGTGGAGTACAGTTGGGAAAACAAGTAGCCAAGTTTGTGATGAGTTTTTTTACAGTTGGAAGAGTAATTGAGCTTCACCACAGTATAAATGTAATCTCACAGAGCGAGAAGAAATATGAAAATAATGGACATTTTCTTCATAATGATTTAATTTTCTTTTTCACACTCTTATTTTCATTTCTGTGTATTCTCCTTTTGTCTGTTGTGGGAACACTGCATCACATTTATGGCATTTCAGTATAGCAAAAATGATTGGAAATAGAGGGGACGTGAGAGATTAATCCCTGATGGTGTTTTGCTGTTGATGAGTAGTTAGATGACTCAGGACTCTGAGAGAGATTTAGCATGGTGAACTATGAGCATACTCTAAAACATAATTCACATACAGTTGCGGTCCAAAGATTAAATGCACTTGTAAGGGACAGTTATGTCAAGGCAATTTGGGGATATTAGTAATTTCTGCAGATGTTCTTTTTCTATGACAAAATGTTGGAAATATGCGTAAATTATTAACATTATATTGTACTATTGAGTTTTAATGTCCAATATCAAAATTCATCAAAACATTTCAAATTCACAAAACACTTCCTGTTCTTCTTTTTATTTATATGTAAGGACAGCTTCAGAGTTTGAGTCACAACATCAAAATTACATTCATTTCATTATTATGCTAAGTCTCCTCTGATGTCGTTATTTAAATATTGAAGTATTGCAACCAGTTACCAGCTGACCTCTGTTTGTCGACGTTAAGCTATGTGTTAAGATCAATTTTCTGTTAACATTACTGAATAGCTAGCTGAAAAGGTCGCCATAGTGACAGCAGCAGCAGCAGAGAGTGCTGAACTGGACTTTGCTGTAGTATGAAAAGTGTTGAGTCTCTAATGTGGCATTACATGGTAGCAAGCTCATCAATCTCATTTGTGGAAGAAGAAAAAGAGGCTGGAGGGAGTGTTTAGTGCATACCTGCGTACCACTCTCCACCACACTACTCTGCCTCCTTCCTTCCTTCAAGATAGTATCACCGCTCCAAAAAGATGAACGGATGTTTTGAAGACTTTGAAACTGAAGTAAGAAATTACATGATCAGGTCGACACAGTCTGACAGGCAGAGCTCAAACTCTGTATGCACATGCATATCACATGTATATGTATTACATATGTATTACACAATATTTTTGCCACAGTTTTTGTTTACTTGTGTGTATTCAAGGCACCGAGGTCTTCATGGGAGTCACGCTTTTCCGCCTCTGCCATTGATTAGTCAAATAAGGGATGCTGCATTCTTAATCACTTTCCTCCTCTCCCTCATTATTTTTCTGTCAAGCAGCACTCACAGAGTTTGTGTAGGACACTATTTACAAACTCATCCCTCTTTCAACTCCTGCTTTCGCAGACAGCATCCCTCTTTTGATGATGATTTATTTAATTCCCATTGGATGTCAAATTGTTGGCTGGCCATTGAATAGATAAGTCTTTAAGTTGTCTTTCAAAGAGGAAAGCTGAAGCCCAAACAATCCTTTGATTTATTGCGCGTCTTCACTCTGCTGTGTTATCCTTTATTCAGGCAGAAATAATTCCCCGCTGTTTGGAAGAACAAGGGAGGATAATGGGAAAGAAGTCTTTGGGACAAGCCTTGTCAACATAGGCTTGTTTGTCTTGCAGGTATCAGTGCAGACTGGCCTTGGATCCGAACATCAAGGGGCTTAGAGAAAGTTTCCCACCTTTCAAGGCTTGAGCATATGTGCCTGCACCCAAGGCTCTGATCTTTGCAACCAGCTTACCTCCAATGTGAAGAAATTACACACTGCTTCAGTATTCAGGTCCACTTGTGAGCCGGTTCTTTAGAGCTGTTGATAATCCCACATTACCAGTCATCCCTGTCTCATCCGTCCTGGAGTCAGCTCAGAGCCTGTTGTCAGATTTTGCCAGGCTACCCTGGTCTTGTGATGGAGTTCTCCATCTTAAACATCTATGTGAACCATCGGGTGCAAACTGGCCAGCAATTTCCTAAGGCCATATAAGTCTTTGGTGTCACATTTCTCACTTTGGCAGATTGTCTTTCATCCAGGGTTAGATGGGTTTATGAAATTTTAGCCTGGAGTCATGAGGTCATGGGCATTACTGTAAGTAAGAGCCTGAGATGTCTGGACATGTTTGCTCAAGTAGTTGAGGAATTCAGATCGGGATTGAATTTCATGGCTGAAGAAGAGTTTTATATTTTAGTTGAACCTGTAAATAGATATTTTGGTCTGTCTATCCAGGGTATCAGTTTTAAAAGAGACACATTTCCTGAACATTAGAAAAGTTGGTCACAAAAGAATAAGTGGGGAAAAACTGAATTTGCTTGCTCCAAGGGTACAAATTGAAAAAAAATGACTAGGTAAATATATTGATGATATATCACATCATACATGTGTAAGCTCAAAGGTAAGGCAAGTTTATTTATATAGCACATTTCAGCAACAGGGCAATTCAATGTGCTTAACATAAAACATCATGCGTTAACGCCATTATCAAGACATAAAATGTTAAAATCATCAAGACCTAAAACAACACAACAGACACATAACTGATAAATGATAAACATTAATGACCAAAATAAACTGCTAGACAGCAAATGGTGGGCTCCTCACTCTCCATCAGTGACCTTAACAGTTGCTTCATTAAATGAAAACAAGCTAAAATAGAATAAGACGGGTGTAAAATACATGAATAAAAGTTACAGTGCAGTGTGATAAATTAATAAAAGGCAGCGGCAAACCGAAAGGTCTTCAGCCTCGATTTAAAAGAAGTAAGAGCTGCTGACCTGCAGTTTTCTGAAAGTTTGTTCCAGATATAACGAGCATAGAAACTGAACGCTGCTTCTCTGTTTACTTTTGACTCTGGGGACAGTAAGTCCACCTGAACCACATGACCTGAGAGGTCTGGGTGGTTTATAATATAGCAGAAGATCAGCAAAGAAGAAGTAAACATATTACTTGAACCACCCTTTTTAAATTAAATGCAAATTCTATTTCCTAGACTGTACATACACATTTGCGAAGTTACTTTGTGATTTAACAATAGCCTGCTGCAGTTTGTTCTATGCAGTGGTTGATAATAACACATCATTAAGTTGTTTCACAACATTTTGTGTGCCTTTTATTTCAGTCCAACACCAGCTAAATATAGATAACAGTTGAAATTGAGATTTGTTAACAAGCTCTATTGTGGTGATGCTGCTCTTTCCCCAGAGGTCAGCAATTAAGCTGGTATGTGAAAATGTTTTCTGGTGGCTATTTAAGGCCTCATGCAAGCACTTCTGTGGGCACACGGCCTGCTTTACTAGAGCTCCATGTGCTGTTGGGTTTCCAGAGAGCAATTTTCCTCAGTAATGTTTATGTAGTTGATGTAGCACTGTGAGGCTATGTAATATCAGTGACTAATGATACGGCTCACCGTTTGGATTTCAGAGGCACCTTTCTGCGCTCATCAAAACCTTTACAGTTTATGTGCAAACAATTACGTGGGAAATGAAAGTGTCTGCAAACAAAGTATTAACGGATAATGAAAAAAGATGCACGGCCTTACTAAACTGTGGAGTGGGTGTAAAAAGAAAAGGAAGACGAGTGGGGATTAAATAAGGAGTGCTGCCTACACCCTCCTACCATGGTGTAACATGGCAATGCTATCTGCATAAAAGACTATTTGTCTTCATTAATGATGGTGGACGGAGAGCAGACTAATGCTCCCTGCTGCAGCCCTTTTTCCTCCACTGTCCCCATCGCTGCCTGCCTGCTCGCCTCTTCACAACACTTGGTCTGCTGTTATTATTCACTGTTGGGCTATCTCCTGACAGGTATGCAATGGAATGTAAATTCCCTGCCTTGTTAGAGTGTTGGGGGGGCTGCGTACTTGCGGTTTGGTTAATCACTCATCCTAGCTGTCCCCCCTCCCCTTTCTCCACACAAAATGAACCCACACTCACCACAGCGTCTTTCCTACCTCCCTCGTGGCTGCTGAGTACGTGATGGATGAGCCCGGAGGTGAGGAGTGAGGAAGACACATTAGAATTTGACCATGTGAAGGCGCCTGCATGTGAGGGCAGGAGAGAGCGTGCTCGCATGTCCGTCAACGTAAGCCTGTATACTTTTGACTCATTGCACATGGCGCTATCATTCACACACCCAGACACGGACACGCCGCCATCGGAAATCCGAGCCTTGTCACAGCAGGAGAAGGATCAAGAGCCATTGTCACTTAATCTCCTTGCCCTCTGTTACCTGCTACTAACTCCTTTCACTTGGCTCCCGGCCAGCGGGGTCCCTCGCATTAAACACAGGAGATAAGAGAAGGCGCTGTCGCTTGCTCCCTCAGGTCTTGGGGAGCTTTATGGTTTTTTAATGAATCTTCATGGGCTTAACGACCCAGAAACCTGAGGCTCAAGTCTAATGTCCTAAAATAAATAATTGATTCGGTTACAGTCCTGCGCTGGATATTTGCACCTGGGTTAAAGCCAGCTGTTTTGTGGGTGCCGTGGCTCAGTTTCTCTCTGCTTGGCTGATTCAGTTTCACCCACACTGTCTGTCACTGCTCGGCTCTGCAGCAACACCCTGCTGATAACCTTCCTGACAGGCCTCTTTCATGAGGCTGGGATGTGTCCTGCCCCCTTTTCACTGAGCGATGCCACAGGTCTTATCTTCACTCTCACACATTGGCCACACACAACAGCACTATAACCCTCCCTCACAAAGAAGAAGCAGCGCTAGAAGCTCCTACTGGCCGGCTGTCTCAGACTCATCTCTCCCACTATCTCCTGCTAGAAGAGCAGGGAAAAGGCCTCACCACTTTCATTTATAATGCCAAAGCAGATATGTGCTTTGAAAGAGAGCTGGACCGTATAATGTGACGGATACAGTATGCAGAGAATTAGGAGGTGGTATTTCAGTTCCCCCGGCGCCCTACACAGTTGTTATCTGTAATGATGTGGGTGCCGTTGGAACAAACACGTCTTCAGAAGAGGCTGGTTTTGTTTCGCGAGCTCTTGTGCTCATAATGTGCAGCATAAACATCGCAATCTTCCAGCTTGTTCTGAATATGCATGCAATTAGCCAACCAAATTAAGCAGAACAAAATTAAATGGCGTTGGTAGAAACAAGCATAGCTGCTTGATTTATGGTGCTGCACTGTTTACAGTGATGAAGTGCCATGGGCTAATGAAAAGCCTGGGTAAACAAATACCTGGTGTTAAAAATAGACCTGCTTCTGGAAGAACAAAGGGAAGGTAAACAGATAAAAAGGGACCCTTGTCCATTGTTCAAGCATTCTCTGGTTCTTTTGATGAATTGTGGTGGACATACAAGGTACTAAACAAGTAATCAATCTGCTCCTCTGAGATGAATACCACCTTCAGACTGGAGCTAAACCTGATGGTGACATCTCACCGTCACACCCTATTCAAAGTCCTAACATGGCCCTCTTTGTGTAGTTAACTTGAATGACACGTCCGGTGTCGATTTTGAATCGTTAATGGCCTCTATTCCTCTGTCAACAGTAGATGTTATGTGTACTAATATGGATTGAGGATTATGCAGATGAGAAGTGGCATATTGATCCAAAAGGCTGCATTTATATTTTCCCTCAGAAACAGTCCTCGTTCATTTGGCTCTGCGTGATTTCTGTGAAATCAAGGAAATGAAATACAAACATTGCTGCCTATAATTACAATAATCCAAGGATTATTGTATTTAATAGACAAATACTTGGACAGTGACTTTCTGTGACGTGACACAGGCTTTGCTTAAAGTGCTTTACAGTGAGCAGCCATTTTTTCTTTCTAGCTGACATTCAACACCGGTTTCTAAACCACTCAAATGTTCTCACATGTACCATCCACAGAGCTGATAATCAATCAATATCTCCCAGTACAATATGTGTAAGACAATAACAAAAACAGTATTCTGTGATACTGTCTTGATTCATAAAAATGCAGTATAATTTTTTAATTGATAATTTAAATGCAAAGTTTCGTGGCTCAGATTGCACTAAAAGTATGTTATGTAATAAATTCAAATGATACCAGATTGTATGCCTATGGTGTGTTAACCCTTTGAGGGGCCAAAGACATATTTACGTCCTTTAAAGTAGAACGCGTGAGTGCCTTAAACGTGTATATATACGTATACATCTGTCTTTTTTTCTGCAGCAGAGACAAAAGAGTGGTCTCACGTAGCCTGTTAATAATACTGGGGCTTCTGTGATTTGTGGTCGGAGCATAAAGAGATGCTATACACCACAGAGATCAAAGCAGGAAGTGGAAACGATTGCGAGTAGAGAGCAAAACAAACAGAATCTGGACAAAAAGTGGTGATTTTGGTGAAACTGGCCTCTACTCCAGGTAAAACAATAATGGAACAAGGTAGAAACATGAAATAGAGAGTCTCTTCTTTCTAGTTAGTGTTTTCAGAGACATAATACAAAATATTCTGTGCATCATGAAAGACTCAAAATGGCCAAAAATCCTGGCACAAGGCACTTTGATTTTTAAAAAAGGGCTGGCACTCAATGAGTTTTCCTAAAACTAGGTTAAAAAATTCACCTTGCTAACAGTATCACATTACATTGTAATGTATTGAATTGTAACCTTTGTATCATGATACAAATCATATCATCAGATTCTTGCTAATACACAGCACTACATACAGCTTTTAGCAGTTTTATATGGTCACACTTCAGTGTTGATGTCTTAATCAGCTCTAGTTTGCTGCTGGTGTAACCTCAGTCATGAATTGAATTTGAATTTATCACTGAAGAATGCTACAAGGTGTAAAGATACACTCGTCCCTCTAGCGTCAGCGACCATTCAAGGCCTTGGGACTGGCAGTATTTTTAAATGCATAACAAGAGTTGAGGAAACAAAACACCTGAATCAGCCTGCCTTCATTTTCACAGTGCTAAATGCTATTATTCAGCTGTGCAACCAAGCATCTCTGAGCCACGCTCGCTCAAATTGTCCAACAGTGAGGCTGCAGAGTGCAGGCAGTCTTCTGCTCCCCAAACAATTACACGCTAATCTGCAATGTGAAATGAGTATTAGGCGTTTAATCTCATAGGAAGAGAGTCCTCTCCTTCACCCCAAAGTAGTGGAAGTTGTATTATCTCCCACACTTTCTGACCTTCTGCAGCCCCTGTTCCCCACCCTCCAGCCCCACCAGTGCACCACCCACATCTCTTCCATCAGAGAAGACAGCAAGCAGCTCCTCCTCCCAGCCACCTTTCTCCAGATTAGCCCCCTGACACCTTAGGCACAGCTATTTAATTGCTTGTCAGATTGAATATTCTCCAGTTTCCCCCTTCATCCAGCCTGCAGATATTGCTTCTCATTAGCATGTCCCATACCACCGCCGCAGCAATTCCTTCCAGGGTGGAAGACGGACAAGTCCATAACATTATGCACGTCCTCCTACTGAAAATCAGCCTGTACACCAGCCAACAGCACAGTGACACACTAATGATTGTGAACGCAGCTGCACTCTTTTCCTCTTAGCTCGAGTAGCAGTTGAGTGGTGTTACTCTGAATCGAAATGTGCCTCGAAACTCTGACTAAATAATTGCTCTCATAGTAGTGGTAAATACTGACTCATTAGCGGTCTTTAGCCTTTAATTTGAAGTTATGAATATTTTCCGTTATTGTTCAGTAAATGGTACTATAACTAATGCAATGATGGCCAAAACTACAAAAACATCTTCAGCATCTTCACCCTCGTTATGACTGATGTGAGGTATAGCTGTGACACTGATGATGTCAGAGTACTACCACTGAATTTTTTTTATGTTGTTAACATCTTTCACATAAATCATCACCAGATGTATTTTAATCACGAACACATTACTTTTTCTAAAGTTAAATCAGACAGAAGCTTGTCTCCACAGCTTGTCTTTCGTATTTTAATGTGATTTTTAATATTTTTTTCCTATTTTTTATTTTGTTGTTGTGTTTCTTTCTGTTTTTTAATTCTTGCAGGTGTTTCTTTTTGGGTTAATATATAGAGCAACACTTGCATTATTTGTTCTCTCCACACCTTTAGGAAGCTTTCACTGTTTTCTGAACTTATTAATTTGTGTTAAGGACACTGTCTACCAAGATGAACAACCAGATTGATTGTTTTTAGTACTTTGTTGTACCTACTGTCATATACTGTGATAATACATCCAGCAACATGACAGTGACGTTGAAATGTTTTTAATATCACTGCGTGTTGCCTCACTTATTTTTTTTTTTTTTACACGTGACCTGTGGTCAGTGACAAACATGCTTTTACTAGGGCTCTTGAATACCCTGGCTGGATATGGGACATGCATTATTTAAGGGACGTGGAGAGTGTCCACTACCAGGATGGATTGTTCTGAGGGACATCCCAGTGAAGGATATTCTCTACATTGTTGTTTATCTTCATATGGAGGCCTCAGGTCTTTTTCCCAAACTCAGCACTCAGGCTAACAGCACAGTATGCTGATAAACTGTCAGATCTGTTGCTGCGCTCAAGGCAGTTTGGTATTGTTTAGTTTGCACTTTCAAGGAGCTGTATTGTATTTTTGGGTCTGCCTCATCAGTAAAGTCTGTCATACAGCACATCATGCATTAATTCTTGTAAAAGTCAGGGGTTTAGGAAATGTTGCATTGCCATATTTCTACTGTATCTCTGCTGAGACTTACTGTAAGTTAGTGGAGGGTAAGGATGTTGAGTGAGAGTCAAAGGAGAAGTGAAGAGAGGCCCAACTTTTCTGGTAGGGTTGGGCTTTAATAGCATTTTATAGAATCTGAATCTGCTATGAAATTTGGTTATTGAGTCCCTCCAAATCCATTACTGCAGTTACATTTATGAGTAACCTTTGACCTTTAGTCTGTAGTTCTTTAGAAATCCAGGCATTTTAACCAAACTGGGGAAAAAAATCCAATATGGCACCCGCTATCAGAACCCAACCCTGCTTACTGGTAACTAACGTCACTTCTTTTTCAGTCCTACTGCTGATTTTTGGATCATGATATAAAAAACAGCGCTCTACCACAATGCCGGCATCTTCTGCCTTAATCTGTTTTTCCCTCCTTCCTTTTCTCCTTTTTCCTGTCATTGCTTCCCTTTTCCTCACTCCCTTTGTCATTGTCCTTTTATGCCTCTTGTTGCTGTCCTCTCCTTCCCTCCATCTCTCCTCTGATGACTTGGGCGACACTTGCAGTAGAGATTAAAGTGATCAAGGACCTACCGTGGCCCCCTCCTGTCGGCCAGCTCAACACCAGCTCTCCACTGGTGGAGGAGCTGGAGTCTCCCTCCCAGACAGCTCAGCCCTCGCCAGGACAGACGAGCTGTGACCAGCACCACCATGGTGGGTTGTTGGTGTTCACGTTGTCCGGCGTCTTCCCCTTCAACCCCTCCCCTCCCCATCCGCTGTCAGTCCAGTCACCCATCATCCACCCATTCCCTTCAATGTGGTTGTGTATCTGAATTGTTTAACACAGTAGCAGACAACAGTTTGAGTGATGCATGTGTATGCAGCACCATTTAAGTCTCATCTGTTGCATCTGTAGTTTTACATTCTCGTTTTTATGGATGCCCTAAAATTTTAGGAAGGAATTTTAGAAACATAACTAATCAAGCATGCTGAGCATAGCTGCCAAAGACATTATATTCATCTTGCAAAGAATTTCTGTAATAATCTTCCTGCTCAAAATGTTTTTTTGGATGTAAATTTCCCCCCTTTGTGGGACTAATGAAGGATTATTTAAGCTCTCCTGTATGACGTTAAAAAAGAATAAATTTTAATTTATGTATTATTTAATTTTTATTTAAACACACCAGCAGTTCAGAAGGGCATCTGTGATTAATGTTACACTTCCTGTTACCGGTCAGTGATAACTTACTCGTGCACACATCTCTTTAGAAGCACTTTGTAATATGACGTTAGGTAGAAGCTCAGTAATTACTGCACTTTTCCATCTGGATTACACGTGGCAGAAAATCACTGATTCTTGTGCAGGTTTTAGGGCTGAAGGCTCATTAGATTTAATTGTACTAAACCGCCTTCTGCATGCGTAATTGCCATTCACTATGACCCTCATTTCCTCTTGTCAACATACTCATAACTGTCCCAGATGTCCCTCTGGCCCCCTGTTCTCTACAGTCTGACGTGAATTAAAAAATCAAACCAATTTCACGTCTTGACTTGAGTCTCTTCACTTCAAGTTCAGCAGTATTTATAATCTTATCAAACACAAACGACAAGTAATCATCTGTTTTCCATCCAATAGAGCCATTAGTTGATTTCTGAAGCCCTTCCGCAACTGACACTCTGCACTGCTGTAATTACCCAGGGAAAAGAAGGACGTGTAGCAGAACTAATGCCAGGAATGGGATTTCCCCTGGCAGGGTGGGAAGACTGAATGAGACCATGTAAGAGGACACCGCTGTGTGTTATAGGCGAGGACAGGGCAAGAAGTTGATTTATATCCATAAATCCATGGGAAAGGTTCTGGTTCCCTCTGTGATGTCAGTGGGTTTAAGATTGGCGTCCAGCTGTAAAGTGATCCTCTCTCTGTCTGGGCTGGTGTGGCCCCACGCTACATCTTTGGGGTCAAAGGTCACTGTGGTAGACAGAGGGGGGTAGTGATGGCCTCCGTGACCCCTGTGAATACAGTTACAATGCACTCTCTTGACCTCAGCGTACAGGCAGACACCAAGACATAGTCTTCTGTTATCCACAGGACTGTTTACATTCAGCCAGGGTAAAGAGCTAAGAGTGCTTCTGTGCATAAAAGGTTATTGTGGCTTTCTTTAATATAGACAGAGAATAAACAATATCCATTACTGTTCAGGAAAATCTGACTTATCCGTCTAATCTCATTATCAGAATTTCAGTGCAGCTTGACAGCAGATATTACATCTACATATAAATGGAAGGTGCTTTTTTTGGCATATAATGAAAAGCTTTTTCTTCTTCTTCTTGCATGAATTAATTATCCCACACTTTGAAGCATTTCTCTTACCTTCATCTAATATAAGAAGACTTAAACAAACAACAAAGTCATTAAAATGTATGCGAATTTAATTTTCAGTAGATCCACCAGCCGACACTTTGGAGGGCCATTCCTTTGTGTTGGAAAACTTAATTAGAGTTTCATTTTTGTTAAAATGTAAAAGAAGAAAGCATAATTCCTAGATGGTGAAATCATCAGAGATTAAGTTCTATATTAAGGAGCAGCAGCGGCGCTCAAAAATATATATTATTAAAAGCTGTCCAACAAATCATTATTTGAGTTCCAGATGCACATAATTAATTTCAACATAAAAGTGAATGAATATTTTTTTTTTATTTTTTTTTTTTACAGTGTCAGGTCCTGTGGTATAATACCATGCTGAGCGGTGCATTCTAATGAGATGCAGACCTGTTAATCATTTCACACGTCCTGGCTGGAAAACTTAATTTTCACCTCACAATACGGCGCTCAGTGGCACTCTTCACCCTGCAGACTAGTCATCCCTTTTTTTGATAGGTGCACCATTAGTAAATGAGAACTAATTATCCAGCTTAATTAGAAAAAATGTTTGACAATGTGTGGAGAGGAAAGAGGAGCAGTCAGGTTGTTCGAAGCCTTGCATACTTTTATTATAAGCACATTTTTGGAGTTTTTTTACTTTATATTTTGCACATTGTAGCTTTTCCTACTTGAAGATGCTTTTTGTGGTGTTTCATAGCCACTTTATGTCTCTCTCCCTCTCTCTCTCCTTGTTCTTTTTTGTCTTGTATTGTGCCGTGCTGAATTACATCGCAGCACTTCATGTTGTGGATTGGTTGTGGTATAATCAAGGAAATGTCATTCTGACCTCTGTTTATCTGTGTCCCAGCCAATCAGCTCTCCTCCTCAGCCTCCATGTTTTACAGAGCTCTCTGAAGGAAGCTGTGTGTTTGAAGGGGGCAGGTCTTTCAGCCATCAGTCACCATCTGACTGACAGTTCAATCTGATACACAGATTCCATTTGCTGTGCTTTACAAGCAGCAGTGCTGATAACACACAGATGGCCCTAGACACGTACGCTCATATGAAGGCATGTGTATATTTGTGTGTGTGTGTGTGTGTGTGTGTGTGTGTGTGTGTGTGCTCACGTTCTCGTCTCCCTTAAGCTGCCTCTCAGGGGTTTTGTTCTCCTCTGGGCCAATCCTCTCGTCAATCTCCTGTCCGCCATGTCTCAGACTGAGTGCTCCACAGAAAGAAAGGGAATGAGTTTGGCTCGCTCACGTTAACATTCAACCCTCAACACAACAATTTGAAGTCATAGAGTTAGTGAGACGACTGGCAATCAAAGCAGACACGGCCTCATTCACTGTTGAGCAAATAAAATGATAGCTTTTGCTTACTTTGGAGGCTCTTTCTTCGGGGTGATACTCTTCTTGTAGAACGATGCACTCTGCCTGTGGAAAAGACTCGGCTCTGACAGAGAAGGTTGATGGGGTGAGCTCCTCTGAGAATAGCCACTCAACCCTTTCAGGAGGCGGAGGAAAAAAAGGGTTTAATCAAGGTCATATAAAGCACTGATTGTGTTGAATCTGGGGAAGGAGTAGGAATTAGTCAGGGTGCTGGGAGAATGAAGGAAATGTGAAGCGCTGAGGTCAGGCAGATGGCTGAGTGGGTTGTAGATATACTACATAAAAGATGGACTGTATGGGAAAACCGAGATAGCAACATTCATCCTTAAGCCACACTAACAGATACCTTTTCCAGCCTCATCCGTTTGTATCAAGCTACAAGAAGCCACTTTATGTCCAAAGAACATATTTTATCCAGTTTCTATATAGACATGTAAGGTTTAACAGTTTTCTTGCAGGATCAGACATCCTGATAACCCTGCATTAGGACCATCAGAAACAGTGGAGATAACAGATCAAAGCTGTCACTGCTCTCTTTGTCCTTTTTTCTATTAGACGATCAGACATTCCTCCACAGTCCATTTCTCCCTATCCTTTTCTGTCCTTGACAAACAAAAACACAGAGACAAGAGCCAGAGAGAGATGGGGCTGGAGTGTGTGGGATTGAAAGATCAAAAGAAAAGGTGAGGCGGTATAGAAAGAGGAAGGGCTGGACGAATGCAAACGAAAGAGAGTAATTGCGAGCGAAAGAGGGAGCGCGAGCAACTGGCTCGCATCTTCATGTTGTGATCTGTCAGCGTTGACAGGGATGAGCGGAGCAAACATGCATCTCCCTTGTCCTCTTGGTCAGTTTCCATGGAAACGCTATTTCTCACCCTTAGACCTATACTGTAAGTTCATCCTACTCACACTTTATTCCCAACCGCCTGCATGTGGTTCAAATGGACTGCATGAAAAAGTACAGGACTAATGATATCTTTCATGCAACACAGTAGTGTTGTTTGACTGCCTGTAGTCCAAGCATCAAACCCTGAGGAGGAGAAGCTGCAGCTCAGTGCTCCGCAGCTCTGAGGTCAGAGCTACAGTTTGACCCAGCTGTCATGCAACCGTACTATTTGGCTGTCACTGGAAGACTCGACTGTAACCCCATAACGAAGAAGTGCAGAGGCCAAGATAACAACGGGAGGCGGAGTCACTTGGAATAATCATTTCCATGAGTTTATGTTTAGAGAAATGCATCAGTGAGCTCAAGGGCAGCAAGTTCAACCTGGAGTTGGATGGAGATGAAGGGGACCCCTGGTGGTCATAAGTGAAACAGCAGCACTGTGGCTCCATATCCTGGGATCATATCCCATCACAAACAGTCATGGAGAAGTTCTCCAAACCTTAAATACTACTTCAACAATTTCCTCTTGCATACAAAATTTTGGCAGATGAAAGTACAGTATTATCAGCAAAATGTATATTAAAAAGTTAACAAAAAATCCTTTATTTACAACAATAAAAGTAGGCCCTGTGGCTTGTAAATTGTTATACATGATATTAATGCTGTAATATCATCATATATGTTTTAATGCAAAATCTGAATCTGAAATGTAACTGGTAACCATGACTGTCAAACAACAGCAGCAACAGTAGTTTTAGTCCTGTGACCAGTAGAGCTATAGTTTTTTACTATTTACAGTGTTTTTAGAGGAGAGACAATGCCTATGTGTGCCTAGGTCCTCTCTTTTCCTGTTTAGCCCCATTTGGGGGTGAAATCTGTTGACATGGTGTTGTCTCGTGTAGCCTAAATTGATTGATTGATGCTGTCAGCCCTCCCTCTCAGCTCACAAACTGTAAAGTGTAATGGGATCCTCTGACTGGAATACAGAGTCTATCGACGTGTTGTGAAGATCACAGTGCCTGTCTGTCTGTACAGTACCTGCCATGTTCAGCCCACGTAATTAAACATGAGACGCAAGACTGGCCATTAGCGAGAGCTGCAAAGTCAGACAGCGATGGCAGTGAGCTTCACACTACATTAACTCTTTCCATCAAAAGCTCAGCTATGTGTCGATCCTGCACCTTTAAGCTGCCAGCAATCCCCAGCTAAAACTTGTCATGTTGTAGTTATTGCTTGAGAAGCGTGTCAGTGGCTTTGAATGGGTCTTTCCAAAGCCAAGGGTGCTATGACATCAATTATAGTGATGGATGACGGCGAGAAAAAAGCTGAAACGCACATGTACACACACACAGGTGACCACACTGCGACCCCGACCTCCACCTCCACCAGTATTTTATTATTTTGGCCGACAGAAGGGAGGATTCACTTTCATTCGGCCTTGTGGACATTATCTCCTTCTCATGTCATGTTAGCTTTTGTAAATAGTGGTAAATGTTTTTCCGTGCCCTGATTGGCTGTGAAGCTGCTCAGTGACCTCCAGCAGTCATGTCATGAGCACATTTCACCTCCAGCGCCCACACACCATCAAACACTTCCCTGTGAAGCTGCCAAAACTGCTTATCATGCCCACCGCTGACCGTGAGAAGCTTTGAAACCCCAGTTTAATGTTTAACTTGCAGTACTTGTGGAAGTGTGCATATGACCTTTCCAAGTGGGCTTTGTTTGTGTGTAAGTGTGTAGTGAGTGTACATGCTCACACACAGTGTAGCATGATGTGGGTGTATTTACAGATGCATGTGGTTGTTTGAATGGTTGGGAGGAAGTTTGCATATGTGTGTGTGCACAGTGTAGAGGGATTGATTTATACCTCCTCCCGTTCTTTAGTTGGAAGAGTTTCACAACGTGACACTGGATTTTTGTTCCCACACACCTCATTTCTCTGTTTTTATAGATTCATGTCTACTTCCTGTTAAGAACACAAGCTTTTCTAAGTTATCATAACCTGAAATCTAGCTGAATAATGCATGCAGGGTCTCATTTTATGTTCCACCAGAAGAACATGTTTCAGCTGTTGTGTTTTCCTTAATTTCAGTCCAGTTTGATGGCGTGGAGAAGTCTCGAATGTCGCCTACCAAGGATGGGAAAACACGTCCGCTGCAGCGGCACTCCAGCGGCTGTCTGGTCAACACCAAAATGTCTTCTTTGGACCACTGCAGCTCCTCTCTGGGGGAACGTATTGACCCCACAATGCCCCTGGAAAGCCAGTTGTGAGTTGGATCTCTGTGTCGCTGTGTTTTGTCTGCGTTTTAATTTCAAATCCACCACTTTGGCCCTTCGTGAGCAGATTTGAACTTTGTCATTTAATTTCCTTTGTTCTATTTTCTGCCTTTCCTTTGTTCCTCGTCTTTCTCTGTAGCTGGTACCACGGAGCGATCAGCCGAACAGATGCAGAGTCTCTGCTCAGGCTCTGTAAGGAGGCCAGCTATCTGGTGAGAAACAGCGAGACCAGCAAGAACGACTACTCCCTCTCTCTTAAGTAAGGACAGCATGCTTTCTTTGTTTTTTTTACATAACAAGCCACAAAGAGTATCATCGGATACACATTCCCACTGGCACACACTGTAGTCCCAATAGTCTGCTGACTCTGCCTTTTCAGTGTGGTAATAATTTTCACCTTTCAGACCTCTATCTCCCACCTACATCCTGTCCGTCCCTGGTCCTCCACCTCCCCCCGGTAACCCCTCTGACACCACAGGCTTCTTGATTTGCTGATGTGCCCACAACACAGTTAAAGCTGCCCTTCATCAGCCACTCTCGACCCCTTCCACATCCAGCAGAGGGTTCAGAGGAGTCACTCTGAGTCTGGTCTGACATTTGGCGAAGGTTACTTTAGCTTGAAGGCACACAGTGAAGTCACATCACCTTCTTCTTCTTGACAGGAATGTGCGCCTTTTGGTGGGTTTGGTTTACTGGTTTTCATGCAACCAACATCTGTAAATTCCCCTCAGCCATCAGCTTTAAAATCTTTGTATCTTTTCACATTTACTTAATATTCAGTCCTTACATTTCCAGTCAGACTCAACCATGTGACATTTAGAGGAATCTCCACAGCTCCATGAAGACCTTCAGATGAGATGAAAAATACAGTATAATATGCTACCAGATGTTGATTAGCCTTCATTATTACAGCAGAGCTCTGCTTGCTGGAGCCTTATATTGTATGTTTAGGTAGGGAAACATAATACTCCAGTTCTGTTCATGCTACTATAGCTGATTGTCTCAACCGCTTATGCATGTGTGTCTGCTTCTTTCTCTGCCTTTCTCATTATTATTATTATTATTATTAATAAATCCCGTTCAGCTTATAAAAGCCTCTTTTCCACAGGAGCCCAGGCCAAGAACAGCAACAATAATGCTTCAAGCTAAATACATGAAAACGATTAAAATGCATAAAACAGTGTTTCAGTCAACTTACAAGCATCACAACACCGAAAACGCACAACATCAGTTTCACTGATTCACTGAAGAGAGACGGGAGGAACAATGACAAACTCCAATTGAATTAGCCTCCGAACCCTCACTAAACTGAATGCTCTAATTGGGATCAACTTATCTAGCTGCAAATCTGTCCAGCAGACAACATAAAAGCCTGTTTCCTCATTTCAGTTCGAGGCTCGAGGAACAGACAGTTAGAGGGTGTCTCTCATCTGAGCGCAAACAATAATTACTACTTTTCGGGGAGATATATCCAGAAAGATAAGAGGGGAGCAGGCTGAGGCTGGATTTTAAATAAATAAATATGTGCCAGCAAGGCCACTGAGCTCACCATATGTGATCAATAGCTGTGAAGTGCTAAATAAGACCAGAATAGATAGCTCAGAACTGCATATACAAACCTAACTATAAAACACTGGACCCCTACCTCTTGATAGAAGTAAAGGTTTCTGTTGACATAGAGAGTGATAAAGCAGGTTTGGAGCATGAGCCCGTATGGATATATATTTTTTTATAAAGCCAGACTGAATTAATCCAACCTATCTCTTTATAATGGTGAAAAGGAGATTACCTAACATTGGGGGGGCTTTACCTCCCCAAATGAATGCTGATTGATAGATTAATTGAATTAATTTAGTGATAGTTTCGGGGGTTGAAGACCAGAATGAAACCTGTGAGGCTGAATATTTTGTTCACATATTAAAGTCAACCAGGCAATGATAAGAGCAAAGTATCTCAGGAAAAAAAAGTTTCATTTGATTTCGTTTTAACCTTCTAATTCGTTAATAACCTCACTAACATTGACATCTCCCAGCTGTTCAGCTGACCCCTCAGTAATGAGCTGCACTATCAGAGCACAGTCACTAAAGTATACTACTAATGGGCTACTGGCTGAGGTAGAAGAAGGCTTCTCTTTTTAGTTTATTGCCCATAATATTCATGATGATTAATTCAGGCCATTTCACCACTTGCCTTCTTCTAAAAGCAAGCGTTTGGATGACACTCTCTGACACCCAAAACAGCTGTTTGTTACGTTGAGAAGTAAAAGAAGAGAAATAATGCAGTGAGGCCCAGACGAGCAGAGGGTCTCCTCTTTGTGGATGACCTCAGTGCTTGAAATGTGCCCTGGTGGCCCTAACAGTTGGCACTGATGAGGTCAAAAGCCAAAATGATACTGGAGCAGGGGTGCTGGAACACTTAATGCCAGGAGCCACATGGGGAAAAAGTGTGTCATCCTGTGCCAGGAGCCTTTTGATTTAAGAGATCTTAATGTGTGAGTGTGCAGTACTGTTGAATCTGTCGATTATTTTATCAATATTCAGGTTCACTTACCAGTAAATATCATTTCTAATGGAAATAGAGATCAAGTCAAGTGCAAGTCATCACTGAGGTGACTTTCATGTTGGACCCCTTAATCCGCTTCAGAAGACAAATGTGTTTTGATTTTTTCAGATTAGATTTTTTTTCTTTGTTTTGAGTGGTATGATTTATTATATAATATTGTAATAACATGGCAAACCGTTCATAGTGTTATAGCACCTGCAGAAGGCGACAGTAGAAAAAACACTATTGTTTGTGCTTCTCTGTGTGTGTGTGTGTGTGTGTGTGTGTGTGTGGCTGTCACAGAGCGTCATATCTTGTGACTTTGGCATCGATCAGATCAAGCCTAGAAAGCAGCAGGCTGACTCGTAGGAATGACAGGTGCCACCACTCTGCAGACAGAGGTTACTCTGAGTTCAGCTCGCTCACACGAGCACCGGCTCCCCTGCTGCCACTGAAAATGAGTCGAAACCCAAGGTGACGATCCTCCATGTCTGAGGTTGCTGAAAAATGTATAAGGCCATGAGGTGGCACGTATGTGTATTGCATTATTGATAAAGACAGACATCGCTGAGACCTGCAGCCTCAAGAGTCCTGCGGCCTGATGGAACGCATTTTCTGCCTGCTCTGCCCTCCTAACCCCTTTTTTCTGTTCACCTGCCTCCTCCCTCTACCCCTCCTTTTCCCTCTCTTTTCCCCTCTCTGCAAAGTGAAACCCTTTTAGGTGTTTCAAACATATTAAACCTGTAAAGTTAGTGTCATCCTGTTCTTCACCTCATGAGACCTCACCTCATGTCTCCACTGGCTGAGAGGAGAAATTGTTAACATCTATCCAACAGAATCTGTTTGATGCCACGACACAGACAGGGAAGCTAAATAGCAAATTTAAAAAAAAACAACAACAACCAAAAAGTCTTTATATCTGCAATTTAACTCCATTTCCTTTGGGCTTGGATGTGATGCAGACATAACAAATGAATTTGACTTTTTGCAGCTTTTTTTTAGCCAGTGTTCCATCAACCAGATTGGATAAAGTTGGCAGTTATTGTCCCTTAAACGTCTTAGCCACTAACTGTATCCTTTTTTCATCAATTCTACATTACAGAATGTTTTTTCTCATCCCAGGCAGACTCATTCAGTCCATGCTTACATGAAATAATGGCTGAAGAGGATATCGGAGGCCCAGTTATGCTTAAAAAGGTCATCGCTTCTGCCAAGGAGCATTAGCTTTTGGCGGATGACTTTACGTTGCCATGGATTCATAACGCTGAGCACATCATTCACGGAGCAGTTCAATATGTTGCAGGTGGAGATAAGCTGTGATTGCTGTCAGGCTGTCCCTGCTCTGAGGACTACAGGGTTCAAATCAAAGTCATAAACCTCAATAAACAGGACGACGGACCTCCCCAGTGAGATTACTCCTGATTAGGCCCACAAACACATGGATATGATAACACCACAAAGGCCTGTCTTCTCAAAAATAACCCATATTCATTTTTATCAACAGCCCTGCCATATTGCCCTGTTGTCCTGGTTTCTGTCTCTGCAGGACTGTAACGTGATAACCAGCCCTGAGCACCGACTGCAAAATCAGTTGGGGAATCTAAAAATGATGCTATTGATGTGTTTGCCTTTTTAAGTGTGGCTCTGTGTAACCTAATGCCTGCCTCCCAGCGCTCCACATGAAGACTCATCAAATGCACTTTTCAGGGAGGATTTTTTTTTTTTTTTTAAATGAGCTCTCTTGGCACCACTTGCAGAATTTTCAAGCTTTAGAGACCTGTGGCGAGGGAAATTTGTCCTGCTCTCCTCAAATCATGATGAACTTGTTAATGACACAAATAAATATGGAGACCAGAGGCAGTGGAGGTAAACGGAGGAGTCTGATAGTTGTGTTTACTTCAGTTTTATAGCCTGGCTCAACCTCAGCTCAACCGTAAAAGAATATGTTCACACTTCTGTTTGAAATATTCCCCATCATCTGCCATATACGGGATGTAGGATTCCAAAATCTCATCTTTTTTTCTGCAATAATCACACTAAAGTTAGAAAATGGATTGGTCTCATCAAGCATAACCTCACAGGAAGGAATCACTGTTTATCAGTTTACATGTATTCTCATTCTTGATGGATGTCTCCATGTTGAACCCTGCACGTCCTTCGATGTTTTCCCCCACAGTTTTATCTCTGTCAAGGTTTTACTCCGTGCATCAGGGAGAGAACAAATCCGCAGGCTTTACACATGCAATTATGAGATAAGTAAAGAATGGACCTGCCTTACGTTTGAGGTGCCAGAAGCCCAGTTCTTGCTCCTGTTCATCACAGATAATGAGCACATCCACTAATGTGTGCCTCTATTTACAGTGGGAATATATTCGATAACCTCAAAAATATGCCTTTTGTAGTTGCTTCATTTGTCCGTCTGAACTATTCATAAATCCATATAATGATCAGGACCAAAAACAAATATACATGGTATCAATGCGTCTTATGAAACTAGAGATGCATGCTTACGTCTGAATGTTAGAATGATATTTCCACATCCTTTTTGACACAAACAGAATGCACAGTGCAGGTAACACTAACAGGTCCCATGAGCCACTGGGCCTGCAGCTCTCATGCTTACCTGATGTGCTGCTCACAGCAAGAGTTAGCGACAACTGGTAACACTTCGGGTTTGTTCCTCTTTTTCCTCCAGTGGAATGGGAATCATCTGTTATGAGGCTCCTCATTGCTGTTATTGTCTTGCATTTTAGCAACAGGGGAAACCTTTCAGATTAAGGGAGGAACAGATATGAAGTGGAAGAGGTGGGAGTTTAGTGAGCTGGAAAGAGCTGTTGCACATTATGTTAATGGCAGCCCATAATGCCCACTTGCAGCAAGTGAGTGCATAGCATTTGAGCCTCCAGCGGTCATAACTTGCTCGAGATATTAGCTGCTGATTGAAAAAGCTCTTGTGCTAATGTTTTTTATAAAGACAAATGAACGAAACAGTATATTTACAGCAGGATGTATGGACCATTCATTTCTTATCAGTTTCTTGCTAAAGCTTACTGTTGCATTGCTCAACTCCAAAAAAACAAAGCAATTTTCCATTTTAAACCAGCAAATTACTGGCAAGCTGTAAACTGTATTGATCGAAGGCCCCTAGAAACACACAGGGAGCTTTTAATTTGCTGTGCATTTATTGCTGTAGCTTAAGTGATTTATCCTGGGGGTTCATTAGTCTCATCCTTATGTAACCTTAAGCACGCTAAGCAACCTGCCTTTTAGTCTCCTCCCCAGACAGCTCCAAAGTTATCAGAGGTAATCCAGCTTTCAGAACATTGTCACATCCTGTAGGGAGCGACTACAGCAGGGGTAAATGAGGAAGGAGCTGTCGAGGCAAGGCGATCTGCCTAGTTCTCGTATAGCAGGCTTCTGACATACTTTTCTCTTTAAATTGGTTTTTAGCCATGCTATCAGCATGGCTCCAGACACGACAGTGACTGTCAGTGGGTCCTCTGCTTTGATTCAGACTGAAATATCTTATGCAATTTGGTGAATGTGTTTCCTCCAGGATGAATCTTTTGTTTTATAGAACTACCCTTCAGAAGGTTTTATTTTATTTTATTTTTTGGGTCATGGGAGATTTTTCAGTTGCGGTGCCATGAATGGGCGCAAAGCTGTTTGACAGCACCATATCCAGGTCTCTTCAAAGCTACGGTTGGTAGTGCTCTTCTGTTGAAATTCTCATTACCCAGCAGCAATCAATAAATCAAACGCTCTGACCAAAAAAAAATAAATCTGCTGTCTGTCTGCACACACTGCACATGCACTTATGTGCCGCTAGCGTGACAGTTTTTTTTATGTTCGTTATGTTAATGATGGAGGAGTGGCTGCAGAGGGAGTCATGAATGACTGTCTGTGTTGTCGACTGGTCTTGTTTTCACAGACCTATTCACATGTTTTCTGTCCCTCTCTTGTTTCGATCTGTCTCCAGGAGCAGCCAAGGCTTCATGCATATGAAGCTGTCACGGACGAAGGAGAACAAGTACATCCTGGGCCAGAACAGCTGCCCCTTTGACAGCGTGCCTGAGATCATCCATTTCTACTCCAGCCGCAAGCTGCCCATCAAGGGTGCCGAACACATGTCCCTGCTCTACCCCGTAGCCATCAGGACACTATAGTGCTCTGGGTCACCTGCAGGCGTCGGCCCCTGCAGTACCCACCAGGCCAACCTGTGGCTCCACACTTCCCACAGGAAGCTGAACAGTAGCATCCCAAAACTGCTGATCCTGACTCACCTCACTGGCCGACGGATTCCAGACCTGTTTTGAAGGCCTACTGCATACTATCCTAAACATACAGACTCAATGTTGCAGAAGTCTTTATTATTGTATTTTATTTATGGCAGACACCCACTTCTTTACATCACAGACTGACTATCTGACGAACATCATTTCATTGATTCTCCAGCTGATTTCCCTTAGCACTTAACACTCAAACAAAAAGAAAGGTACAGCATGGTAACATTTGTCACTGGGTTAAACCTTTTATCGTAAAACTTTGTACCTATTTCCTAAGAGTGCACATCATGAAAATGTGTGTGTTTGAATTTGGTTCTGTTCGTGCTGTAATTGTTTGTAAGGGGACTTGAAGATTGTCGGAGCCGTGTAAGGGAAGCGACATTTATCAGGCATGCTGGGGGATATTGTCCACATGGGCCCCATAGAGTGGTCAGGATATTGAATAAACTTGCCTCGTATGAATGGTGTGTCCCCAGCTGTGTGGAAATAACAGGCCTGTGAGCAGTGCAGACTGATCTCTCTATCTTGTCATAGCGCATGCTGTCTGCTATCCATCACTGAGTGGGTGTATCACACCAGTGACAGTGTACGTGCCACAGTGGTGAGACAGGCAGGAGATCATGATGGATGGGTCAACCCATCTGACACAGTACAATTGGCTGAGGAGACCAGAGCCTGTCCAAATGGACCAAATTAGCCCCACTAGTCCTCCTTAGAATGGCTTTGCATCGGGAGAATGAAATATGCCTGCATTGTCTACCTCAGAAAATCAATTTCATTCGCCCATCTGCAGATCAATAGGTACAATGGGATCGCAGACATCGATCTGCCCTCCCTTCGACATTCCCAATTCCCTGAAAATTGCGTCATCAGTTTTAGGAACATGCGTTTTGTATACAGTATAATCCAAGATTTTTTTTCTTTTTTTTTTTATGAAAACAAAATCAGATTTTTCCAGATCAGCAGTTGTATGTATAGTCACTAATATGATACAGTGTGATGTCAGTAACAGATGTTTGGTTGATGCCTTATAATGCATGGGTCAAATCAGTCCGCTAGATCAGCTGATTTCCAGTTCTGCTTTTAACGATTGTTCTGTGACTGTAATTTATTCTGGGGTAATTATTACTGATGTGTTACTCCTGTGTGATGGCCTGTGGCCCCCCCCCCTCGCCCTCACTGTCCTGTACCGATGTGATCGTGGTTTTTTGGGGACTGCTTCAGCCTCTCTTACTGTGGTGCTTTGCCTTTTTGTTGTTTCAAGTTCTGCTAAATGCACGTTTGCCTCGGTGGCCTGACTCTGGGACACGAGTCTCGCGGCCTCGTCTCCTGACCAACGTGGTTCGTCAAACCTTGCGTGAGAGATGATCGCATATCCCCCCCCCCCCCCCCCCCAGCCGGACCAATCACAGCGCAGCCTGTTCAACCCAGGAAAAAACACCGACCTTCATCCTGTCAAGCTCCCACTTTGTATTAAAATCATCAGCCTTTTACTACCAGATTTGCATGCATGTGTGATTGAGGTGTATGGTATATGTATGCATATGAGAACATTTTTTACCCTGCTGGTACAAACTGGTGGCTGCTGTTTCTTGAACCACTTTGGTTGTCCGAACTATTTGTTTCTCCCCTAAACTGCAGAAACTAGAATTCAGCCCCATGACTCTTTCATTTTAATTTCTTCTTGTTTTTTCTCATTAACTACATTCAGCAGCTCCCAGGAATGACATGTCTGTCTTGTAGCCAATTTATTGTAACAGAACCAATAGTATTTCAGCCCACAGCATATAAGAGTCTAATGAGAGTGCCTAATGCTTGTAACAAACGGCCTCATAAGTCAGTTTGATGAGTCAAATTCTGTGGTTTAATGAGCAAATCCCACTAAAAATGGGGAAAAAATGGGGGGGCTTTGGTCTAGGAATAAAAACTGATTAAAAGAGCATGACCACTCTATATAGAAAGTCAAAAACAATTTGGTTTCAGCTGCATCTCCGCTGTGTGCTATGCAACTATGAACTGCAGTCATTGAAGGGAAAGTGATTGTGGAGTGTGTGCCTCCACCAAATGTTTATGACAAATGTGATGGTACAAAATATCCACCAGGGAGAGATGTCATCAGCAGAATGACCTGAGTGGTAAAAGAGAGCAGTTTGCAGAAAACGGGATGTATACAGATGTTTATTTTGTCGGTGCAGCAAGTGAGCAGACAGATGTTGCTGTCATCAGATAAGTCAAATGAGGGTGTCTGCTCATGTGATGAGGCAGCCTCTGCAGCTTTATTAAGGAATAGTATGTTGTCGAAGTGGACCTATGTGTTCTTTAGAGAATATATCCTATAAGAGAAGACATGCAAATGAAATAAACTATAAGTGTGATGTACCTTTTGCGTTGCCAGTGTGCCCTGTTTAAGAGATCATACGTTGACAGTAGAGGCTCTTTATTTAGCTGCTGCTGCTGATGAGTATTACTCTGCTACAGGAAGGGGCCTGTGTGTGATTAGCTTAGCTTTGGAGAAAGGGAAAACGAGAAGAAGTGGGAGACGGCGTTCTGACGGAGGGAGGGATTTTCTGCAATCAGCAGACACACTCTTCACATTCGTATATTTCTATTAGGGGAACCTGAAAGAGCCCTTCTCCTCCCTCAGAAGTGTCTTAAAGTGTGTGTGTGTATGTATGTGTGTGTGTGTGTACTGGTGTAAGCAGCCATCAGCCATTGACTTGCCCTGTGTGTATCACTTTACTGTGGTAAAGTGGCGTGTATGAGTTCCCTCTGTGTACATTTCCGTGCCACGTATGTATGCACTACTATAACATATCTCTGTACAGTCCCTCATGGCCAAATGTATATACTGAATGTATTGTATGGGGACATAGAGGCAAGGTTCAAAATAAATAAAATTGGGTTTATGAGTTCACGTGTGATGCAGTGTTTCGGTGATCTTTCTTTTTCCGAGTGCTACATCATTGAAGCAGGAAAAAGCCCCGTCCTGTGCCTTCGCCATCACTGGTTACCATGGTGAAGCCCTTGTGACAAACAGTGGAGAGTGACTGTTGTTTGAGTCAAGGACAGAAAGCTGGAGCTATTATGAAGCCAGAACTACAGCTCTTGTTGTCTCTTATTGATCCACTTTGTAGCTTAGTGCTGTAATAATTTTTTCACTCTTGTTCATCCCAGAAGCATTTGCTTCATGTGAATATGTCCAAAGATTTTTAGTCCATATTTCCTACAGTACAGTTACATTCCCTAATTAGCATTCAAGCTAATCTATGAATCCAGGAATTATAGCAGCATTCTATATTTTATCATTCATGTAAATCTTATTTGATTCTTGATATTTGAGAAAAGGTTTTGCCGCAAGTAAAGTAGCCTTTGTTTTCAATATTAACACATTATTTTATTTTATTACTTACAGGATGAAATGTTAAAAAAAAAATCCAAGTATTTTGAAGGAGAGGTGCTTTTTTACAAATTGGACCTTATTTCTGGGATAAAATACATTTAAGACAATTCTGTACACATTTCCAGTTGATTAATCCATTAATGCATAACCAAGCATGCAATTCACAACTCAAAAATAGAGCATTACATTTTCAACCAATAAAACTTAAAGGGGAAGTGCTGTTTTTTTATTTTACAAATTGGACCTTATTTCTGGGATAAATTACTGCCATTTAAAGAAATAAGGTCCAATTTGTAAAATAAAAAAAAACAGCACTTCCCCTTTAAGTTTTATTGTTGAAAATGTAATGCTCTGTTTTTGAGTTGTGAATTGTATGCTTGGTTATGCATTAATGGATTAATCAACTGGAAATAATAAATAATAAATAAAGGAATACCAGCAAATCCATGTTTTAAGGATGCTTTGCTACAACAACGACAATCTAGTTAATGTCAAATTGCTTTTTAATTGTACTTTCCATGCATATGCTGCATTCTTTTCTGTGATGGTTGATACTTTTCAGTCAGAGACATCCCTATGGTTATGGTATTTCTCTGGGGTGTTGCTGCTACACGTAAATGAAAAGCATTCAGTTCTGCTGAAGTGAATTTTAACAGTGAAATCCCTAATCCCTCCCCCTGAAATCCCCTTCAGAACCTCGTGACAGCAAACACAGTTCTCACACAGCTCATTGTGAAACATTAGACAGGCGTTTAGGAAGAGCACAGGCAGGGGGTCGATGAACGTTCACAGCCTTGATAGTAGGTGCAGTCTGTAATGCACACACCTCCAGTTTGGCCTCTGCAAACCAGCCAGTGAGGACTTATCTATGCGTCTGACAGTGAAGCAGCCACATTTGTCTGTGTGTAAGTGAACATTTTTATGGTGATGAGCGAAGCGATGCACATTACTGGACCATTTTGCTTGTTTTTTTTTGGCCACATTTCTTTGGAAATGGCAGTGAAGTTGCTATTTTATGTTTCTCCCAGTGTTTTTCTCCCCCCTGATCTATGCCTCTCCCTCTGCTGCAGCTCTCTCCTCCTCTAGAGAAGTCCCATCGAGGGTTAAAAGCACCTGGGATGAAATGCATCAAAGACGCTTTTGTGGACAAAAAGAAGAAGAATAAAAGCAAGGCTTGAAAGCAATGAATGGCCCACAAGGGGATAAAATGGCCTTGTGTCCATCTGAAGCTCATTTCATATTCCGCTCAGTCATGCCAGGCAGAAAGCAATCTCAGGTAACAGACCTTATGTTAATAACACATGAGTTGTCTCCTTTCACAAAGACAAAAGCAGATGGGGGGCTTTATACCAACTCGATCCTTTTCTCCTCGTCTGGCAACTTGGAGGGTTTCATCTGGAGAGAACAGTGTTGGTATTGTTCCGCTCGTCTGTGAGGGCTTGATTATTGGAGCTTTCTCACCATTTTGAAAGGTCTGGCGCTGGTGATTTCTATTGGCTTAACATATTGCCTGTAATGACATGGTGCAGCACCTTGCTCATTACCTGGATCCTGGGTCACTGTGGGAGTAATTGGGCAGATTTGCACCAGCTTCAAAGCTGCAGAGTTGATTCATTAAGAAGGCACCTTTCCACTTGTTAGAGCCGTTTCCTCTTCCTGTTCCTGTCATTGTGATAACATTTGAAAATGGAAATATCTCACAGAGAGAGAGGACTAATGGGGCTCTTCCCAGCCGTTCACGTCTTTGACCTAGTGTGGCAAAGCAAGGCTGAAGATGGACTGTTGTATTTATCTAAAAAAAAGTGGAAATAGACAGAGAAGGAGATAAACAGTAACAGCATGTCTCTCATTTTTATTTCTGCTTCCTTTGAGATGTTCAAAGTTGGTGGCCATCAGCAAGTGCAAAACTTCAATTGCTAAAACTCCAAAGAGTCACCTCTCTCTCATGTGTTTGATTTTCCAAAGATATTAGCTACCATATCATCTTTATTCCTATGATTTTAGTGGAATAAACAGACTTCATATTGCGTCAGTTTGCAGTAGATATGGACGATTACATACTGTATGGTCAGTGCTGCTCTCACAGGGGATCTAAATACGGTGTGCAGTAAGAGCTGTTCCATACCGTACTGTGTGTGACGACATTTGAGTGTTTCCATGGAAACTTAACATGATTCTCCACAGTAAATTGTTTAGAATATATGCAGCATTTAAAAGGCAGTGATGGCAGCTTATGCATAAGAAGCAGTAAACAGACACTACAGTGACATTTTTTTGTCTCATGCTACATCTGACTTCCCAGCAACAGGAAGTAGAGAAAACAATGCAAAACTACTCTACATTTCTCCTGCTCCTTCTTTATCTGGGCAAGAAGTCTCCTTTTTAATTTGCTGGAAAGGCAACAACACTTTTATTTACTATTGTTTTGTTGAAACCATGATGCCATTATCCTCCAGCACAGTGGAAATGCTTTCTTTTTAAAATACCCTTGGAGGCAGTTGGAGGTGGAAATTGCCCGCAGGTGCATGCATATAAAACGGTAATGGGGACAGACGGACACAAAGCGCTGTTTGGGTGCTGCGCTCATGAAAGGGCAATCCACTGATTGAGCTGTCACATTCACAGATGCAGTAATAAAACTAAGCAGGGCAATTACTATAGATGGAGAATGGTAGGTAGCGGGGGGGGAGCACACAGTATGTCCTCCCCTAAAATACCCTGATGGAAGACAACGAGACAAAGCAAATGTAACCTTCTGTAACAAGGCTTTGGGGGGGGAGATAGGGGCTCAGCTAATGTTAACAATGCACATCTGACAAGCAACATCTCAGCATATGTTAATGAAGCTATCAGCTTATTGGTGTAACTTCTTTTTTATGTCACTGACTGTCTGAGTGTGAAAACCAAGGGCAACAAATGAAACATCCATTTATCAAAGGCTGCTGAGCAGAGGGCAGATCAAGAGCACGATGAACTGAAATGTAGGAAAGGAAGAAAGAGCAGATAAACAGGGAGCATGTCTGCTAGGATGACTTATGCTAATCAGGTTTGTCTGGGTAGAAACAAACTCCTGCATTGCCATCTAGTGTAAAAACATATGAATTACATAGGTTTGGTAAAATGCATTGTGATTTTTCATGTTCTGCATCTCACATGGGCCGGTTAAATAAGCTATAATGGCTGTCTTTTAGTGTGAAGAGTTACACATTTATTTTGAAAAGTTAATTAACAATCAGCCTGAGATGCCTTATTGATTTCCCTGGTTACGGCTAAAAAACAGACTGCTGTTTCCTCCAACCTGCCAACAAATAATTGGATTCTTGTTTATTTCACTGAAGAAAGTGGTCCATTTTTCTTGGAAAATGATCCGTAATTTTACTAAAAAATTAGAAGTAGTTATCCAGGGGGCCGGATTGGACCTTTTGATGGGCCAGTTGTGGCCCTCGGGCCGTATGTTTGACACCTCTGATCTAGACTGACTTGATAAATGCAATATGTTTCTAGACAATGCTACGTGTAAATGAGAGGAAGACGTGACGAGGTAAGCATGAATACATTTATTCAAATTCACATCAATAACAGAAAGCTGTGATACTGAGATACTTCATGTAAACAGAGTAAGAATAACATATTTCTATAGTGTATGTCTGAAGCCATAATTTAACATGTTTTGGCTTTTTTGCTCCTGTTCTCTCTCTGTTCTTTCTTGTCTGTGGGGTATGAGCTCACAGTCCTGGGCCTCCAGCAAATATGAGCTCCAGGGCAGCCTGGATGTCACCATCTGTGGCCTGCAGCACCCTCAGCATCAGCTCCTCATCCTGGATGCCCATGTCCCTGAGCTGCTGCATCTGGGACTGCCAGCGGCCCTGGCACAACAAACACACAGTCACTGAACACATATTTTATCTGACGGACCAACCAGACCAGAGCCTAAAACGCCAATAATTTTCAGTCCTTTGTTACTGTAGCTCCACATAAACAACTTGATGTACCTTACACAAGTCTTGTACCATTAAGGCCAAGCAGGATTAGAATATTATTTGATGTTTCATAGTACCGGTACATTCCCTCCATGAACTTCACCTGTAGCGCAGACATGTTGGAGGCTTGCAGAGCTTGTTGCAGAGCCTGGCTGAAGAGATCATTACTGACTGGGGTCCCTGCTGGCATTGGGGCCACGCCACTGGAGGGGTCCGCCTATATCAAAGATAAGTAAAAAATAAAGTGTACTCATCTGGAATAAAGTGTCAGAGATCGTGTTTTCAATATATATTAGGGCTGTCAAATGAAATTTTTAATCACGATTAAATATCATTCATTTTTAATCTATAGTGATTGTGTTTCATTTTGCATATATATACGTATATATGTACATATATACGTATATATATGTACATATATTCAGTATTTATCCTTGTTGTAAATTCATATACAATTTTTTTAAACTTATTTTGTATTTACATTCTAAGATTTATATAGTTTTCACAGTTATTTCTTTTTTATACTTCTTTTATTCTTGTACACCGAAAGGAGACAACTTTTTTGTACACTGGTAAAATGACAATAAAAAATCATTCAATTCTTCTAGTTTCAACAACACAACAACTTGAAACAAATTAACAATGTTTTGTCTCTTTGTTTTAAACAATCATTTATCCACAGTCAACCAATGTCCGTCTATCTGCTCCACTATACTTGTGCATCAGGGATGAATGATACGCTGTGTCATCTCCAGTTGGAGACTAGAGAAGTGGATATTTGATGACTGTGGAAGCTGCTACACTTATCGAGAACATCAGAGCAGCCACAGTGAACAATGAGGGGGATTGTTGGAGTTTATTAGTCGATATAAGTCAAATATTGGATATTTTTAATCCAAAAGCTGCATCGTTGCTCACAGACAGACAGAGTGCCTTGGTGTGGATCAACCACTGAGGAGCATCAACTGGTCTGTTAGAGGTCTGCAGAGACTCAGAGGCTCTGTAGCCTCCACTGAGACGAGACACAGAAAAAGAAACTAGTCTGGTTGTTTCTGCTTCCTGTAACTACAGAATCAACTATGTGTATCTTTTTTCCAAATGTAGTACATCTCACCTGGCTTGATGTTGTCGGAGTGACGGCGCTGCTGTCAGGGGTGCTGGCGAGGGCCAAAGCTGTCGCCAACTCACTTTGCGTTATTGGTCGAGGGCCCGTCGCTCCACTGTGGCTCAGAGAAACTGGTCGTATTCCCCCTGAGCCTCCTGCTCTGTTGGATGGCCCCGCTGGGCTCCCCTGTTACCAGAAAATGCCCCCAGCGTCATTGATTTCCCTCTACGTGACATCTGATGTTAAGTATCGAGCGGCGTTACTCACAGACTGGAAATCTTCCTCATCGTCAGACATGCCCTCAAACATGAAGCCCCCTACCAGATGAAAAGAATGAATTCTTACATTTGTCGTGAAAACACACAAAAAACATGATTGAAAATGGTGTTTATGTTCAAACTTGCTACATATTCAAATACTAAAAGGGCAGACACAATACTGTCAGTAGTTGTCTGATGCATTAACCAAACAGCAAAATATTGTGTCCCTCAGATGAGTTTAAACAGTAATCTGCCATGACTACCAGCGACCCTGTTTTTCCTGGCATGTATTCTGCCCCATCGTTGCTGGCTCACCTGGCATATCACTGTAAGAACTGGCAGAAACATTGCGAGAAGAGCTGGCAGTGGACTGAGTGGGCATGCTGCCTGCCACAGAGTGTAGGACCAGGATGATGGCGTTGACGAGGGCTGGGTGTGAACTGATCAGTCTATGAATCAGACACACAGAAGTATAGATGTGAAATTGAATTTCCTTCCACTTGTGTGTCTGTGCTCAGAGCCAAAGACAAAGAAAAGCAGCACTCACACATCCAGCATGTTAGGGTCTGTGAACTGCACGAAGAGATCTTTGTCTTGGAGCACCCCTGAACAGGAAAAAGGGCATGAGGGGAAATGTTACAGGCATTTACATGACACAATCAAATTACATAACAGTGTTAGTACAGATCAGCAGGTCTTACCTAGTGCAACTGGGTCTGACCTGAGACCTGGTGTAGCCACGATAATCTGATCCAGAGACTCTTTATTTGTCAGCATTTTATATACCTACATGTGGGGAGACACAGACTCATTTTAGAAATGTAGCAGCAGCAGTACTGTATAATAGTACCATAGGAATAGTAGCTGCAGTAACTGTTTGTACTGTATAATCAAACAACAGTGTTTCAGTGCCATTTACAATACTATCATTATTATTGCTACAGAATACAACCCAGCCCTACTAGATACAGGTTTTTAAGAATGTCAGATGAAGATGAACTTCCTATCCATACATAGCCGCTTCTCTAGCTTTATGGCAAAGTGCTATAAAAATATATTAAGCAACAGTCCCAATTTCCCTTCATAAATAATTAATTTAGACAAAAAGTTTAATTTGATCACAAGAGGCCAGTCGAGCGTATTCAGATATATTGTGACTTCAGGTCAGAGTCTGAATAGAGGAAACAAATATATTTCCTTCAAAGCTCAGGTTTTGTACCAAAGAAAGTAAAAAATGGTTATTAATACATGTTTTATCCATTCTCTCAAAATAATGTTCTGAGATGAAGCACATATGTAGATCAAATGGATCATGGTTTAAACTGGAGCACAGAGGGTTGTCACCCTGTGCTTGTCTGTTTGCCACTCACAGAGTCTCTGTAGGAAGAGTTGAGAGAGTGAAGAGCAGCATGAAACACCCTGAACTCTCTGGCTGCAGTCGCTCTGTTCACAGGCTCTAGAAAAGAAAACCACACAAACAAACACACAGTCAGATTCAGACTTTCAGTTTTACTTACAGTCCATCGCAAACTCCATTACTATTAAATGACAAAAAGACAGACCTGCACTGCTCTCTGGCTCTGGCCAGGTCTTTTTGAGGATGTGTAAGGTGGATCCTGGTTGAATCCCGCAGGCATCCAGAGTCAGATCATCCTTCAGTTTCCGCCCACAGTGGACCAGCTCTGATATTAGATGAGACATTTTAAGGATACAGTGACAATGACGCATTGTGTTTAAACACCATCACAGCTTTGTCACACACCTATGAGTTCAGGGTCTGGGATGGAGTCTGGGATCTGTGCTGCAACAAGCTGTTTTAAAGTAGCGATCCTGTATCCTCCAGGTGGAACATCCCCTGGCATCATGTCTGGGAAGTGGAAGGTGGATTTGGGCTGATCCACCAGCTTCAAACACAGGTGCCAATCTGCAGAAGCCATCTCTACCTTTTGCACACATAACACGACCTTAACACGGTGGCATGGACAGTAACGAACTACATAACAGATCAGTAATAAAGTAAGCATGAAGTAACTGACAGTACAATCATACGTTACAGTTTCACGATGCTTTCCTTGGTCAAAACAACAGTGATACACGTCCCTTCGTTTATATGAAGATATTCTTTAGAAACAAACACTTATCACCTTCATCTGTGTCTTTGAGGTTGATACTGAAATCAAAAGTTACGTTAGCAAACCTGCTAACCGGTTAGCTTCTTAGCTTCGTTTGCTCAACAAAACATGCCGATTCAATGAATGAAACGTGTGCTTTTCGTGTAGTATGCCTGGTTTAAAATAATGCCATGTTAACATCAAAATAAATGTCAAACATAAACACCTGGAGTCTTTGTACGCGAATTGCATACTCACCATTTTATTGTTGACACTCGATTCACTTCCTGGTTTTAGTCACGTGATCTACGTTGCGTTTACGTTCACTGTCCATACGTAGGATCTTTTTCTGAATCTTTTCAACAATGGGCAATCCTAAAATCTCACATTTGCTCGCTCGCACATAATCACGCGCACACAAAGATAAACAGATGAAGAAATTCAACCAGAATAGGCATTGATTTATGAACAATATGCCCATATACCTGTTTGGTGTGACTTTTTTCCTGTACTGCACACCACATGTTCCTAATTGATTTCCCTGCCACATATATTCAATATTTTCCAAAGCTGTCATGTCTCGGCTGCCATCGTTCTAGACAGTCATTTTATGGTCTTCATGTCTCATTTAGGCCAACCTAAAAGTGTATTTATCAGACCAGTCTCGAAATTTCCATCAGTAACATGCCAATGATAAATCAACATAGAAGTATCCGAGCCAGGTAAAACAGATTATTTTTCAAAGCCGGGATCTGATCGGTAGTGGTGGCCGACATTTATTGTGGAGTTGTTTTGTTTTTTTTTTTTAACTTTTTCCTGAAATTAAGTTTGGACATTTTTTTTTATTTTCCTGACATATATATCAGTCTTATTTCCCGACATTTACTTGGGAATTTCGACTCCTCGTTTGACTCCACATAAGTTTGGTATAACGGTAAATCTGTTCACAAGCGCGCACGCTACGTGATACGTTTAAGGACCATATGATAATTATCACTACGTAAACAGTACCAATATAAAAAGTGACTTCAGGTGCCCTCAGACAAAGGGAGTGCATTTACAGCTCAGTATAGTGGTTGTGGTGAGAATCCCGGTGTTCAACCTGGGGGTCGTGGCTCTGAAGACTCTTTTCTCCCCTCGGTATGACATCACTGCTGGACAAGGCAGCAAGGAGTGGTTTCTGAACAGAGCCGTCCCAAATCAATGGAACAATCCCACACACTGAAAACACACCAGACACAGCTGCATCCACCGTTAAGACAAACTGTCATCAGGTCGGCAGCAGTCGTTAGCTTAGGGCTTTGTTTCTAAGAGGAATGAACTACTTTGGAAAATAACGTCGGTTGTGCTGGACAAAAGAGAAGAGTCACCGCCGCTGGATGGTCGGTGATTTCTAAGTTTCGCCCCTCTAACATGGTAAGACTGAATTTAAGTGTTTGAAAGCAGAGCTACCAGATGTTAGCAGTGTTATCATAAGCATGCTAATGTAAAAAAAAAGATAACTGTAACTTCGCTAAGACGAGCAACAGCTGGCGGAGAGCAGAGGAACCCCGTGAACTCCAGGGTGGCTAACTGCTCCACATAGCTAGCTCCTGCTCACTGGCTCTGGGTCACGTCTGCTAGTTAGTTTGCTAGATTTGTAGTTTTTAAAATAAGTCAGAGGCCTGCTAAGATACACAGTGTACTGTTTCACAGATAAAGCTAACAACGTTTATGAATGAAGTGGATTGCGCCCCCTTTTGACAAAAAGGCAGCACTGCATCAATATGTTCATTCTGTGGAAAGGAAACTTCTGTGATTCAAAATATGGACATAAAATTAACAGTTAGTGACAGAGCTAGCATACTTTATCCCCATCCACATGTTGGGGTCATTTATCAGTCCATTTTTAATAAATCCTGACTCAGTGCTGTAACTTATGTAGACTATCGTTGACAAAACTAAGCTATGAATTGTACAAAAAAGATATTTAAGTAAGTGATTTCTTCTCCCTTTCTTTTTTGGTGGATTGATTTAATGGTAGCAGGACAGGCTTGGTCAGTGGTTTCCAGACTTTTTCATGGGACCCCTAAATGTGACACAAGCTTGTGTCCTTTCATCAGATATTGTCTCTGTTTTGTGAGAGAAACTGCATGAAACCCATGACCGAAATAGTTATAAAAGAGGTAGGACAGAAATTAATATCAAAGGAAGCTGTTTGCTCAAAAAATGACAACATAGTGTCACAATGAGAAACAGCATAATAAATATGGTGTATAAGAAGTGATATTAACACCAGTGTCTAATAGAATAATAAGTAAGATACATTTAGTAAAGTTATAAATTTACCTGGATGGCTGAGAACCTACACAGACACTTAGGAAAATAGAAAAATAGTACAACAATATTGCACATTATATATTGAAAAGTTATAAAACTTACATTCCAGATGACATTATCTCACTGACTGATGTATGGAAAGAATTAACCACAGGGCTCGTCACAGTCGTTCCCAAATTGAGGTTCGAGACAATTAACAGGATAGAAAAGTGGAAGAAAAATGCATATTCCAGCTATTCTGAACTATGCTCATTTTTCCCCACACAAGCAGAAAAGTTTGGGGACCACTAGGATGGGAGATGCAGGACTGTGTGTGTGCAGTGAGGATGCTGCCTGGCCTCACGCTGTCCCTTATCACATGATAGTGCAGCTGTGCACGGCTGGCTGGTGCAGCTTCCTGCGGAATGTAGGAGGATGTCGTATTTACCATTGTGACATGTGTAGGAAATTATTTCTGACGTAGCAGAGAGATAATGTGGTTATTTAACAATGCACGCAAGATAATCTACCACAATTTTTTTGCCAGGGATGTGATTGCTTTGCAGTTTAATATTTTATCTACACATTACTACACACATACTGTATATGAAGCTGCCATAAGATAAAGGTTTCTCTAAATTGGCTCCTATGGCTTTACAAAAGCAGGATGTTGGAGTATCCGTCACATTGTAACTCATCCTATTCACATATTTTTTTTTTCTGGTCTTGAGAAGACACATGCTCACTCACTTCCTCTGTTGCTAATTATCGCTGAGATAATGATAGACATTTTAGTACTTCTGCTATTTTATCTTACCTATTATTGGATTAGTACTGAATGACTACTAAATCGTATGACTGAATAATTTGGGAATAAATAGGTAATTGTGATTATTATTAGTATTGAATTTGCGATACGATTTACAATATCAGAAAAAATGATCACTTTTATGTGATTATTATGATGAACATGATTCGTTTGTGAATTTTGCAGGATCTCTTAAGTCTGGAGAATATGAAATATAGACGAGGACATCTGCAGCAATACTTCATTTAAAATGCTATTTTGACAAATTTTCCTTTACGAAATATTGCACAGAAGGCCATATCGTGATTTTGATAAAGTTCTGATTAACCGTGCAACCCTGGTAAATTTTGGTAGTTATAAAGAAAGTTGTCACAACTTTCAAACACCATCTGAGCCGTAAAGCTTTCCTGAAGTTTATGGCGCTCTTCTTTCTACATTGTGACAAACTAATGTGTAATTTTACCAAGTAATGCATTAGTTGACTTGACAACTATTTGGAACATTTCCCTCTATGACATGAACTCAGTCATCCTCTAAGAAGGCTTTTGAAGTCCTCCCCTCTGCTGCCATATGGATTTTAAAGGCTCGCTTTCATCCCATGATGCGGTCCTCGATTAGATCGCTGGTCTTCCAGGTTGGAAATGTTCCTATCGTCAAGGGTTGAGTGGTTCCCAATGGTTTGAGGAGCTTGGCAGTGGTTGCAGCCATATGCCAATGAGACATTTGAGCAGAAGGTCAGTCAGATTCATTATATTAATAGTGTTCAAGAATGGCCCTGTCATCCAGGACTCAAGAGCAGCAATGTCAGTAAAAGACAAACTCCAAAAGATTTCTTGACAGAATCCTGTGGCAGTGGTACAATGGTACAACGCCCATGGCAAAATAGTAGATCTTAATGTTCTGTGATGTTTCTAGAATCATTTCTCTGCCCTTTGACCTCAGTGAGAAACTTAATAATCCTTAGCATAGTGTCAAAATGAAATACACCGGTCAAAAGCTGCTGACCAATCACCAAAGGAAATTCAAGACATTCGGATTGTCAAACAGTTTTTCAGTGGTTATTTCTTTTCTTTTTAAATGGTGCTCACTCAGTTTAGAGAGCTCTGTCATTAGTTAATTTCATGAACAGCATTGAAATCTGAATTAAGAGCTCACAATAGTTTTGACACACTGGTGTAATGTAGTGTCAGCTAATGCTAATAAGCCCTTTTTTTTAAATACAGCCTTGTACAGTTTAAGTTTATTGCATCATTATAGTCTTTACTTTGCAAGAGCATTCAGGTTTGTTTTTTTTTGATCTCTGACACTGCACTGCCTCGTTAAAGTTGAATCGCAAAATGAAAGGAAGGAGAAAAAAGCATTTGCACGCCAGCATGGGGTCGGGAAAGTAGTTGAGTCATTCGGTAAAATAGTCTTTGATGGCTTCCTGGTGTCTGGACAACAGGGATGGAGTCAGGCTGTGGTTTGGTGTGTTGGCACAGTTCAGTTTATGCTAAGACACAGTGGAGAGGATGGATCCATTGAATATTATATGTGAATATGAAGGATTAACTCATATTCTCTGCTGCTGAGGGTAAATATGTGGGGAGATGCAGATCGTGTTATAAAGTATTGTTTCTTTAGAGTTGGGCTCTGGTAAGCTGAGGCCTTCTGAAAGTCCAGAGAGCAAATGGTGAGTGTGCTGTTATGGAAACTTGCTGACAGCTGCTCTCCTGCCCACATCCTCTCTGCTCAAGCCATAAGTGAAGCCTCATGGAAAAGGTTTTTGGTGAGGCTAAGCTACAGCTGACAGCAATATAATCATTCCTAGTACCAAAACATTGCGTTTCAACTGCATTCCCCAATTTCAGTGTTGCCCGAAGCATATAACAGCAAAGTTTGCTGGAGCTGTAGATTGTAGATTGTAATTGTAGATCTGCTCAACCAGAGCATTTCACTTTTGTTGACTGGTGGGGCGTTCCAGCAGCTGTAGCCACACTTTGATGCTCAGACTTGTTGTTGTGAAACGCCCACAGTTAAATGCTGAGTAAGAAGTGTTAAATGCAAAAACATGAGTAAAGGTGGAAAGTCAAGTGTGTTGACATGGAAAACTGAGCTTTTGCAATATTTAGAGGACAAGTGTTTGCGCCACAAACTATACTGGCATTTTTTTTTTGTTTAGGTTGTCAATAAAATAGAGTTTTACTCCATTGGTGGTCTTAAATGTAGTTCGTCCGACTACCTTCCACTGATTGGCCAACGTGCGTCGTCATTGGAAGTGTAACGTCTGACTAGATGTAGTAAAAGCCAAACACAACTCGACCCCACCATTTTTAAAACCGGCAACTTCTTCAATATTGTTACACGAGAAAATGGCATCGCTTTTGACCCCTTACATGATAGCATCAGTGTCCTCCATTGTTTGTGATAGTAGTGTTGTTGTTCTTCTTCTGTGTTGTAGGGCTGGGAAAAATATTGGTATGGTAATATATCAGTGCTTTTTCTTCCTATATAATTTTTACAACCACAGAAATGAAAGAGAGGGACAAGAAGAGATTTTACTGTCTCTGATGCCTCACTGTGGATGTAGAACCTCACACATTATTAGCTTTTTGAAATATATCTTATTGCTGCCGTGGTCAAAATAGAAAAAAAGTTACTGCCTGGTGTCTTCAGTTCTTTAATAAGAAGTGGATTCATTTATTGGATATCTTACTTCCTGGTTGACTCACTGTAACGGATACGTTACCTTTAGTCTTGATAGTATGTGTGGCTCACAAGTCCTGTCTCTAGCTGTTCATCTTGAATGGCTGCCTCACAAATACTGCATGTTTTACATAACATACCATTTTCCATTTATATGTAGGATTTAAACATTGGTGACTCCCAGTGGAAGTTTCAGAAAAGACACTGAGAGCAGATCTGTCCCAGGGATGCTGGGTGCTCAGATGAACTGGCTGAAAGCACAAAAAAACCAGGAGCTTTTAAATTAAATTAATGCTCGTTATCCGGCTCTCACACACCAGGGTATTTATACAGGAAGTGAGAGTATATCTCACCATGAGGAAATGAGTGTTAAGAAACAGAGGAAGTCCTGATATGCTGTGAAATGATGTCACTGTTAGTAGATTATTGTCTTTTGTTCTGCTTAATGTCATGTCCCTCAGATTCTAACACAATAAAGATATCTGGAGATATCCAATGAATCTTTCTACATATGTCTGTCAGTGAGTTTATTCATACCATGTGCTTAAAATGTGGACTCTTCTCTGTTTTTGTCTGTTCTACACACATAGAGAGATATTGGGATATTCTTCAAATCATAAGCTGTTACTTTCATGCTATTTCATTATGTCTAATTTTAATTAAGTTGAATTTTTAATCACATTTGTTTCTGTACCAAGCTATTTTTAATGCAGCATCTGACCCTTAGAAAAATGAAAAAATATGTACTTCCAGTCTTATCTAAAATACAAATACAAGTATTTTTTGTCTCAACAAATACATATACAAATAGAGACCTCTTCCAGTCTCTCTGAGAATAATATCTCATGAATATTTCATGCAGGGTAGAGTGGAGGTAGACGGGGGGAGAGAGAGGATAGTTTTGTCTGTCTCTACTCACTCCTAAAGCAGTGTTTTCCCTCTGGAAAGCAGAGAGAGTTGACTTGGCTTGGCTGTTTTCTGTCAACTTTGGAAGTCCCCATTTGTCATCACAGCTCCACTCCTTCTCAAAGAGGAAAAAAAGCCTTGAGCAGGCCAGAGAAAAGACTGAAACAGTCACGTCCTGATCAAGTTTTAGATAAGTTTGTAACATATGAGGCACCCTTTTCTGTTTCTGTCTGTTCTTAACCACCCTCCACCCACACATCATCTTATTTTGCTGCACTAATTGTGTTCTGTGTTATTAAAATTGTCCTCAGATGTCTGTTTTTCTCCCCGCAGCGCTGTGTCTGAAGAAGTTGACCTGCAGATCGTATCCACCCTGGAAGACAATGCTGTCCCTCCTGCTCTCCTCAGTGCTGGTCATCCAAGCTATGGGTGGGTGTCGGCCATGTCTGTGTCCTGCCATTAGATCAGAGTCACCGCAGTGGGAAATGCCTGTTAAACAACATGCCCTGCAGGGCCTATTAGTCTTCTTCCTTCAAAGCCTTCACTGGGCAAAACAACAGTTGAAATGAGGCTACTCCCAAAAATACTGTGCCAATAGTTTGAAACTCTCATCCATCCAGACGAAGAACATATTCTTATTTGTATAGACATCCTGCCTCAGGGGGTAAAGGACATTTTTCACTTTTAAGTTGAGCTTACACAAGGTTAAAACTCTATGATATGGAAGTGCACTTTTTTAATGTTTTTTTCAATAATTCAGCGTGTAAAACAGAATAGCTTTGACCTTTTTCCTGACAGGTGAGGAATGGAGCTCGGGGCTAGGGTGAGGCCCTCGATGAAAAGTGCTAGAAGTGTAGTTTTTTTTTTTTTTGCTGTGACTCAGGGAGTGTGGTGTGTGGAAGTCATCCTCTTATATTTATAACACCGGGAAGCAGGGTTGTGGTTGATGTTGCAACTGAGGATTCATAACTCACACACTCAAAAGTTTTACTTCAGTGGAAATGGTGCTTGAAGAAAAACTTGTGTCATCATAAAAAATGAGACAAATAGCCTGCACGGGCTCGATAAGGTCTCAAGACATGCTAAATAAAAGAATTGGGCATGTCAAAAGAGGGGTCGACAGTGCATATATTGTAACACCACCCTGCTGCCAGCTAGTGTGCAGCTGACAGATAATGTAAATTAAAATCTCATCGTGGATGATATCCCTTTATATTAATGTATAGCCTGGAGAAGAGGAAGTCAGCCCTGAAAGGTCTCTCCTGCATGTCAGAACCGGACTCTGGCATACTTTGGCAAACCCACAAACTTCACAAAGAACTTTTATCGTCCAAAACACCATCATTTAAAAAGGGCTATTTTTTCCTTCGCTGCTCTCTGGCTGAGCTGAGCTGACACAACCTCCTATCGGCCATCAGTGGCACATTTCAATCTTGACTCAGTGGACCTAAGTGTCTTCAGTGGTTCATTAGGGACCTATTCTCTCTCAGCACAAATGGGCCTGCGGCCTGCTCATTAATGTCTGCGTGGCATCCACCGCCCGGGAGGGAAGAGGAGGAGGAGGCGTCGGGGACTGATGGAGCTCTTTAACTCACGGGTAATGGACTATTGTAGCTCACACAATGATTCAGTTTCTATCTCTGCTAACTGAAACACTAAGTGAATTAGTTGGAGTCTAGTTTGATGCTGTAGTCTGCACATATAATGCCGTATGATGATACAAAAAAGCTGTATGCTTCAGCTGATGTAATCTAGTGTAATATTAGCAACTTCAGCAGCTACCAGCCTCAAAGAGTTTAAGGTGCATTTCAGAGCACAGACAGCTGACTTAATTGTTCACTCTGTGTTAATTGATATATTGAGTGCAGTGGCATGTACTTGATAACATTGTGGGCCGACAAATTAATGCTCAGACTGTTTTTTACCTGTATGGAACAGCAGTAATTATAAGGGTAATTAAAGGTCAATTGTTGCCTTTACTTTATAAACAGCCATATTTTGCTTCTGTCAGCCACTCAAACAGAAAACCCTCCAGACTCCTGATGATTCAGGGTCTCCAAGATCTCCAGGCCCCTCGCAGCGATCACTGGCAGTAATCTTCCTTGTATTCAGTTGTGTCGTTGCTCGATAACGCCTGCAAATGACCATATCAGCAGACACGATTACACTTTGTGGCCAACACACTTCCTGTTGTGGGAGAGCATTTGTGGAAGAAAAACACAAGGACGGCACTAGACAACACTGTCGTCCTAACGCAGTACCGTTGTTTCTGTGGCTCCAGCGATATCCTGACTCAGTAGTCAGATGATGGATCTTTCTCAGTGAAATTTCGCCCTGATGTTACTCACACAGCATACTGCACAGCTGTTGTGTCACTGCAGTGGGGAAGAGTCTTGTCTGCAAGGGGTAGTTGTTTTTGTGCTTAAATGCACCATTGAGGAAGCAGAAGTGAGGAAAAATGTGCAAACCCAGTGTGGCTTTAACCCTTGACCCTGCTGGTTGCTTCTAATGACTTGGGTGTATTTTTACCTCACTCATTAGAACCCATAGTGGTTATACATGTCAGCAAAACGCATGAAATGTCAGTGTATATGTACAGTAATGACTGAGCCAGTACAGTAACACCGTTGGCTCACTCCAGCACTGCACACAGTAGTGTCAGCCAGTGGCAGAGCTAACAGGAGGCTGTCTAGCTAATTGCTTGTTGTTGTCATACCCTCTGTTCAGTTAGCAGAGGCACCAGGCTGCAGCTCGCCCATAAGCAGCTCTTAGCACCCAAACAATGAAAGAGAATTGTATTCATGCAAATACAGAAATGGAAAGCTGACCCGATTTCACTCTCGGTGATGGGAGCTGTAAGGTAATTCAAATTAATTAGCATAATTGGATAGATTGCATCTAGCGTAGTAGTCGGCAGGCACACATTATGGCAGGGCTGCAGAGCGTGAAAATGGCCCGTTCACGCCTGCATCTCTGGTGTACTTTTTAAAGGTCTGCTAACTATGAATGCCCTCTCCCTGTCCTCCTTTTCTCTTCACAGCAATTGATTCTGCAGAGAGGGGACACTTTAGCCTGTGCAGAAATTCAATTTAGGGTTATTACCCCATATCAGTGATGTTCTTGCTAATTTGATTGCGTCCAGTGAAGTAGCCTTTTAAAAACAATCGAGGACAGGCTCAGCAAAGATTGGTTTCGCCGCAATGACCGGTCTCTGCTGGCCTTCCTCTGTCTCTGCGTTTCCCCTGCTCGTCTTTTCTCACAGCGCGCTCATTGAAACAGAGTGCATTACCCAACAAGCACCTCATGATTATTTCAACAAGTCCTGAAAATGCTGCCTTGTGGGATCGTTAAAAAATTGATACGGTTAATATGCCGAGATTGCAGTTCTGGAGGGGAAGAGGGGCCTGGAGCCATATGTGGGTCTGTTGTGTGCCTAGTGGGCTGTGATGAATGGGTTGAACGGATGCTGATCTGTGCTTGGAAAGCATCACAGCTACTGACTCTGCTGAGGAAGCAATGCAGCAGCTGACACAGGGAGACACCCGCCTCCAGGGCGTTACCGCGGTGACGTGGTGGTGGCAGTGATGTCAGGCACAGGGGCCTTGTCATCAGGGGACACACACAGCTGGCGACGAACTGACCCATGCTTAACCTCTCAACATGAATCCATGAATCAGCAAAGGACATGAACCAGTGAAAGAGCTAGAAAATATAATTCCATAACACAGCAGATGGAAAACACCTGCCTCATCAGAGGGAGCAGAAAAAAAATCCTCTTTGTCTTTCTCAAATCTTCCTGGCTCCTCTAATGATGGTATGTATGCCGTTATGAAGAATTAGCTGCACTCAAGTCAGATCTGACCTCATGACCCTTCTGCTACCTTGTGACGCTTCCCTGTGCACTCCCACTCCCCTCTATTCCTTTTTCATCACCAGTCTCCCTCTCATCAAAGGCTCTCTGTCTCTCAGGCTCGTAAGCCAGAAACGTGTCCTTATCTGCCCACTGCTCTTCAGCCAGCACTTTTATCTGACTGCCGGAGCCCATTAACAGGTTATTGACGGGAAATGAGATGGCATACATCTATGAAGGAAGCAAGATGGAGGGAGCAGAGATAGAGAGCAGGAGGAAAAAACAGAAAATAGCACAACAGCGAGTCCCATCTTGATTTATGACATTGCTGAAAATAAACAAGTCAGAGCCCTTGTGTTCGCTATCTGCCATCATCTGTATCTCTCCCTGAGTGAGGGCACTCACACTCCAGGATGAGATCCTGGAGCAAAAAATGGGAACGGAAGAGATTATGGTGAGAGCTTAATGTTGAAAGTGACCCCTTTACACTGAAGATGGCTTTAAGTCTCACTTAATCTCATCCATATTTTGCCTTTTTCACCGAGGGGCCATTTGAAAACCACTGCTCAAGATACAGACTCTCGCTAATTTTCAAGCCAAATCACGCTTACTCCTCTCACTCCCTTAATGTTTTCCAGATGCTCTGTGTTTTTTTTTCAAATGAGAGTATTATGGACATCTACATCTGCCCCTGACAGTATGAAATCAAAAGCTAGCTCTCCCCTCAGACTTTTACAGGGATTGGTTATATCATAAGAATAATCGCTATGAAAGGGCTCACAGATCCTTTGAGCAGAACCCTTTGATGTTCAGGTGGTGCAAAATGTCCTGTGAAAATGTGCTGAGCTGCAGTTATATTCTTCAACAGAGGGGGGCAGTGTTGTAAAAGCATATTCCTCCTGCTCATCTTCCTGCCCAGTTAAACCCTGGTCTGTTAGTATTGCACCTGTTTACTTTGCTGTGTCCATATTGCCCCCCTCCAGTGCCAGAGCTTCATTTTCCCTTTGTGTGAAATCATATGAATACTTCCTCCCATGTCATAGGTTTCAGCAGGGGTTTAGACCCTTTAAACATGTGTGCTTATTATATTGAACAAATGGATCCGCTGATAGCTCTGTTCACTATTTCACCTCCATGAGGAGAGGCTGGGAGGTGCTAATCTAATCTTTGTGTGCTTGCAGACTGGTTGGAGTGAAGTTACATTACTTTGTTAGCTTGAAGAAATTTGGTATTGACATGCATGTTCACCTGACATCAATATATGGACCATCTGTGAATTTTGAAAATAATCTCTGCAGATAGCTGCAGAAATTACTAACTTGAAAGTGTCTGCTTGCCTATATTTTGTGTGTTTGTGTGCCAGCATGTGTACCTGTGTGTACAGATGTGTATTTGTGTATTTGACTGTTGCTGGTCATGCTGATGGGAACCTCTCTGCTCCAGAGCAGCTTTGTAACAGCGTCTCCATTGTAGTGTCAGAGTGCCTCGTGTCCAATTCCTCAGACAGTGTGTTGCGGTGGAGCTGTCAGGAGTCATACAGGTGTGGAATATCAATGCGTTCTCCGGCCTGTGGGTGTCTGTTTCTGCATGAAATTGTGTGTGAAGTTGTGTGTGTCTGTGTCTCCATATTATGTGGACTTTATTGCTACTGATGCACTACTGATAATGCTTACTGATTAGAGTGAATGCTAAATACTACTTACACTTTTTCCTTTTCCAACAGCACAATGGAAGATTAATCCATTGTAAGACATGTCTAAGCACTTGTTACGCCTTCCACGCAATGTGCAAAACCATCCCTCTCTAGTTTTTAAGTCAATAAACAACAGCAGAAATGAAATAATCATCATTGGAAAAAACTGACTCACACTCATACAGAACTGATCATTTGTGGCATGAGCATGATTAGTTTTTTGAAATGCAGAGTATTTTGTTCCCAGCAGGGATACGCTGATAGAGTTTTGCAGTGATCAACAGTTTGATACAATTCCCTGCCACTGGCTCTGGCTGCGCTCATGTCTAAGGATATAAATTAAGGATGATCAAAAGATTTCAGCCTCTGAGAGAAACACTCCTTTTCTCAAGTGCTCTTTGTTGAATTGGTTTAATGTGAGTGTTGTCAGTTTGAAATGTGGCTTTAGTAAGTTTATTTTCATGTCAGTGAAGTGATTCCAAATGTGACCAGGTTTCACAGTGGAAAAGTAGCAACAAATGACCATTTGCTTCTCTCTTGCTTCTCTGTCAAAACCCTCCTAAATGCTCTCTCCATCTCAGTCAATAGTGCCCCCAATAATGCTCCTTAGCTCATCACATTTAATTTTGCCTACTTTAAATTGTCATTAATCTCTGTGTCTATCGGAACTGTTAGTGTGTGAAAATGTGAGAGATAATTTGGCACCACTTCTTGAGTATCATCCCTGGCTCGGTGTACTCGCGTTTGCCTGTCTGAAACTGTGTGTGCTTGCACATGCCTAGGTCAGCCATTTGTTGACTCATATTTGGAGCTGCAGGATAAGAAGTTAAAAAGATTCCGTGTAGAATGTAGAAAAAAGGATGATGCTTTCTGCACATTCTGCTGTGCCATACATTTGCCTGCGATGCGGTGCACTTTTGTGAGTGACAGGAAGAAAGTGAGAGAAGGACAACTTTCCAGAAACTGTCCACAGTTGCTTGTCTTAGTAGCTGCATCTGCATTATTTTGGTTCGTTACCTTGTGGTTGGTAAATTCATATTTTAGCTGAATGCTTGCTTCTATATTGCATTTCATGGCAGATGTGAGGCTAAGTTAATTTAGGTACATTTAACCTTTTAAAAAGGTCAGTTTAAGTGGGCTGTTAATAAAGCAGGTGAATTTTGACAATGTATTTCCAAAAACTATATAATCTTTTTTTAGGATTGTGTATAAGAATCTGGCAATATGATACATATCATGATACCGGGTTTATATATTCTGATATGTTGTGATTTTTTTTTTTTTTTTTTTCAAATACAATACGAGCGTTGCCACATACAGACTGAAAGGTTTACTTTTTATAGCGTTAGAACAGTGGGATCTGCATTTGTATTTATCACAGCCCTTGTAACATCCATAGCTCTTCCTTTTATGCAGTAAGAGCCAGAAATAATTGCATGTTAATTATTAATTAAAAATATTTTTTTGAGAATTAATACAGTAATACAAAACATAATATCACAGCATTATAGGGTATCAGTATTCTTTTGAACCTACAAAAGGGATGTTTCTAAATGTTAGTTTTTACTTTTTTGTATTTACTGATGCCCTGGAACTATTTAACCATCTAAATGACATGTTGCCCTTTTTTGTTATTGTGGGAATGCTGAGTCACTGCTATTGCAATTTACCATTGTAGCTTCAGCGTATTAGGATAAGCAGTATAGCTTCAACTACAGTATTTAGCATTAGCAGCGTAGCTTCAGCTATTTAGCATTAGCAGTGTAGCTTCAGCTATTTAGCATTAGCAGTGTAGCTTCAACTATTTTGCAAATGCAGTGTAGCTTCAGCTATTTATCATCATTAGGTTCAGCTGTTTAGCATTTTAGCGCCATAGCTTCAGCTACGTTTTTTTCTAGTTATTATAGTTTATTGCTGTGATATGTTAAAATGTCTGCTATGAAAAAAAGCTTGTAATAGTTAATCATACTGACGAGGCACTGACTTCCAGTTGCTTTGAGATGTATCTGACTTAGCTATAGCTATTAAGTTCAGCACATGTTATTACTACACTAATATACAGAGAATCTGACAGCTCTTCAGTTTGCTCAAGTGTACCCATCAAACCAGTCAAATGACTGCCATTTTCTACTTCTTGTCTCACATGTGAGTGCGTGCATGTGCACTCACATATCTGTACCTGCTAGGATGATGTGAGATGTCACTGGATTTTATTTACGACTGTTACCCTGCAAAACACCCACCCTATAAAAGATGTGATGCTCCTGTTTGCTGTGTTTTCATCCCATGCTGTCTCTGTCTCACACTCAGCCTGCACGCTCACCACAAGCTAGCATCAGTTTACTGTACAACTAACACGGTAGGAGCCAATCCAGCTGCACCTCGCTGCCTTGCACACCTGAGGAAAGCATGATGGGAGGAGGTGTTGATAGTGACAAGGTGCTGGGTAGTCTTGAAAGTAGACTGGAGAGCACATTGAAGATCACTTGCAGCCTTTTCTAGCTAGTCCTCTGCCTCGCTGCTAAGCGGGGCCCATTGCCAGCGCTTGCGAAGGCTGTAATGAGTTTATTTCATGTCGGCTGTGAAAGTGCCCGTCTCTGTCTCGCAGGCACTCAAACAGAGCTGAGGCCCATAAACACAAAGTGCAGTGTGTAAATCCCTACAGCCTGACGTCTCCCAGCCTGCCCTCTATGGCTCCTGAGCATCTCTTTATCAAGAGTGAGATGGGTGAAGCGAGATCCACACTTACACCTGATAAGACACCAGGTGCAGCCCAGCCCCTCACCAGAGACCACTGGTGTTGTAATCTTTAACCCCTTCTACTTACACTTGTCTCTTCAGAGATTTCATGTTTTTTTCATGTCGAGAGCAGACCTAAGAAGAGACGATCAAACGGTCGGATACAACACAGAGCATGCTGCATGGTGTAAACAGCGGCAGATCAAAAACAGCCAAGTGCGCAGTGATTCGCTTTGGCTCGCGGTATTTCACCTCTGACGAATAGGACATCAGATGTGCGCTTTCCATGACGTCAGCCGGCCTAGCTTGCCCTCCTCTCTTGTCCAATCCCCTCCCTTGATGCAATGCAAAGCAAAATGTTCCCCTTGAATTGTCTTTCCAAGTGTGGGTCGGTGCCTCTACACAAGGTCCCTGTGTAGAGCGCCATCCTCCCAGGGCCTCTGAGTGGTAGGCTACTGGTTAAAGAAGCAGTGGGCAAAAGAGGAGGAGTGAGGCAGAGATGTGAAATGAAAAGGGGAGTTTTCTACCTCTCTCTCCTCTCTGACATGCCTTTGGTCTGCGTTGAGGGATTAGTTTGTGAGGCTCCACCACAGCATCTTCCTTGGCTTGTTTCCAGGTATTATCTTTAAGTGTGAGCTCGACGCCGGCCTCTCTTTCTCTTCGTTTTCCTCTTTCCCTTCCCCCTTCCTGTATGAACTCAGCGGTGTGAGTCATCCCAGGCTGCTCAGGGAGTGATTTAATTGCTCTCTCTCCTCCTCTTTCAACGTGCACGTCTGGGAGAGGGTTGTCACTGACCCTCCACTCCTACAAAAACCACCAGCGACCTATTCATTACCGCAAAGGTTGGGCCACCTCCAAAGACAGCATAAATACACACTCCAGAAGTGTGCTCGGTTATCCCTATTGATGGCGGCACAATACCGCCTGCAAGGCCATGCTTTGCCCTGATAACTCCTCTGTATTGTTTGCCACGCTGCAGCCCAGCTGAGTGAATGTGAGCACAATACAGGAGATAGAGAACCCCCACAGCACCAGAAGAGCTTTTGTAATCACAGTAAAGGGAGAAAACACCCTCTGCTGTTTTCACCATGGGGGTCAGAGAATTGTTGTTAGGCTGGCACTTGGTTGGTGTGGAGCATTTGATTTGCTCCGGGTCATAATTGTAGAGCAACATATTCAGTCGTAACTGTGACTGTTTCCACAGTTTTTCTGCTGAGTAAAAATGTGTCTTTAAAAAGTCCATCACCTAAATATTTTTTATTATGAAATGGTATTGATTTAAAATACATTTTGACTCTGCAAGGCTTTTCCGGCACCACTTTTAGATGAGGCATAGTGTGTTAGGACAGCAATCTGTGTATTTCTTCGTCCCATTTCTCTGCACTTGTGAGGTCAGTCAGTAGGTGGCACTGTTCCAACAGAAGAGCCGGTTGTTTGGGGTGTGATGTGGAGAAGCTACCTAGCTGGGAATGGCTGAACAGCGTCTTAGCAGTGCCCATCCATACATGAACCCTCTCAGATGTAAGAGCCGTTTGTTGTTAATAGGGGGAGTCTCCTTCACAGCAAAATGATTCGACATTGACGTTGGCTGTGTTGATAGACAGAGCTCAAAAAGGGGTGAGGGGGCTAAAATGCCACTGTGATTATAACAATTAGAGAGGCTGAGCATAGAGTGTGTTGCTCCAGGGGCCGACTGGCTCTTTTTTTTTTTCTCCCCTGTGATGCTGATGAGTGTCTCACAGTTGTATAAGAGCAGACAGGGATCAATGGAGAATGCTGACTATTGAGAATACTATGGATGTACTCTGGACTGTCTGAGATAGCTACTAATCCAGGATGATTATGCAGTGGACTCTTTGCTCTTGGCCTAGTCTAGACAAACAATACACACACACACACACACACACACACACACACGTATGCATAGACATATCAGCTGCTTTGTAGAAGGAGTGTTTGGTGAGATCCATATGGAAAAGATATATAAATCTTATAAAATTTGTAACTCCTTTGAATAGAACTTGTGTGTAAAGCATACAACAGTGAATCCGGATATAAGATCCTTAGTAAATTTAAACAAAATGAAACTTGTATGATTTGGGTATTTATCAGAATAGTCAATGATACATACGATACCGTTATACTTCTTTTTGTTATCATGTATGAAAAGAATGCAAAAGTGGCCACTTTCAAGAATAAATCATATAAGTTAGTCATAAGTTTTTTCTGTTTCTTTTCCATATGGGGAAGCAGAGTCCCTTTCCACTCCGATAAGCACACGCTGAAGTGTTTTGCTGCAGTTACACCCCCCTGACAGATTTTCTTTCAGATTTAACTAACGATATCACTAAAGCAATACAGATGTTGTTGCTTCCATCGCTGAGTTTCAGTGCACTGAGCCATCACCAGGAGGCAAAGCCTATAGAAACACAAACAAAGTCCTAATGCTTACCTCCAGATCCCTCTGGCCTTCATCCCGCCTCACCTGCTCCGTGCTACCATGCTTAACAAACAAAAGTGGATGTTTCGGAAGCAGTCACTGCACATATTTCAAAATCCTGCATTGATTTTTTTTTTTTTTTGTTGTCAAAGAAATTCAAATTTGAGTAGGTGTCAGTCTGTCACATTTGAACACCGCTCGCTGTGATTCAGTGAATACTGTATGTTTATACTAGACCAGTGCCAAATAGTATTTACCAATAATTTGTTGTCTATTTCAGACTATGAAAATGAAAAAGTTTGAGTCAAGATTATTGCATTGAATATTTTGTGCATTTAATGTGTTATTCCTTGACAGCATGTATGACATTTTCTAACATACAGCAAAACCTTTCGAGGTAGATAAAACACAATTATTATTTTATTCAGGGTTCATTCTTTGTAATTAACATCACTCATATGTCCCATTTCTTCTCTTGTAGCTGTGATGGAAGTGAATGTCCCAGAGCAGCCAGTGGTGGCTCTGCATGGCAGGGATGCCACACTCAACTGCTCCTTCAGCCACGCCAACCCCTTCAACCTGTCTGATCTGAGCGTCTTCTGGCAGCTGACAGACACCAAACGCAGTGTGCATGGGTACTTTGGGGGACGAGACCAGCTGGCGGACCAGGCAGAGAGATTTGCCAACCGTACCAGCCTGTTCCCCGCCCAGCTGGGCCTGGGCAACGCTTCTCTCCTCCTGAGCAGGGTGGTGGTGGCTGATGAAGGCAGCTACGCCTGCTTCGTCAGGGTGCAGGACTACGGCAGTGCTGCTTTGCTATTGCAGGTGGCCGGTGAGTCAAGACGTGACGTCCATAACAAGTCTAGAAACATATGAACACACAGAAGGTAGATACACACCCAGAAAGCACTGCCCCAACAGTAAATAGCCTCAGCTAGACACCCTATATAAATCTGATAAAAATAGAAGTACATCTAAAATAGAGTACATCTGTTGCATTGCTTTAACCTATTTAATAATCTTTATTTGCATTGTTCCTTCATTCAGCATTTATAATTAGAGTCGCCTAAAGTCTCTTTCACAGATGATAATTTTATCAAGCAAAATGTCACAGCACAGGCAACCATAAACTCACAATTTATATTTTTTAACACGATTTCTGGTATTTCATGCGTGAATGATACATTCAATAACAAATAAAAATAATTAAGAGCTGAATTGATGATATAATGAATTATTAGTTACCGCCCTAAATGTATGTATGTCTTTTATTCCCTATTTAAAGGGATGCTCAGTATTTTAACCTAACACTTTAGACTTACTCACAAGAGACAGATTTAAACATTTTAGTCTATGGTAGGGGTTAAGCCTGAAAAACAACTATATCTCCCATAATGCATCCTAATAGCATGTTTTGATGGGCTTAATCGCACAGATTTATTGACTTAAGGTGTAAGATGATAATAATTGTCCCAAGAACACTATTGTGTATGTCTTAGTATCACTTTGCATTGATTGACCTCAGCACTTATACACATATACACTAATAGTATGCCATAAAATGTATTATACAATTATCTATGGAGAAGGTGAGTTATGATGAGTTCCTCTCACAAGGCATGAGCAGGTAGTAAACAGTTTCCTCAAGGCTGCTGAGCAGTGTTTTTGGTCAATAAGCGCTGATTGTGGTCTGTCATGGTCAATATCTGCTGACTTTGATTATTAGCTGTTGTTACGGTCAATCAGCCATCACTAACATCTTCTCTGCCGTGCAACTACATCACTCGCCTTCACAGCTGAGAGCCTTTTATTTATTTATAATGATACTGTGTGCCTTTCCTTCCTGCTCCCATTTCTATATCTGTTGTGACAATTGTCCTGGTATTCTCTGAGGATGGATGTGCATTAGGCGATGTTAATGAATAACATTTTTTTTTTTCTCCTGGCTGGGGAGAAAGAAAACAATGTCCCCAACAGTGACAAATTAGTTCCATTTTATGCATTAGATTTATAGATGTTCTATTTTTAGCCAACATTTACAGTTAGCAATGTGACTTCCTTCATGCTGTGCTGGGAGAAAATGAAAGGAGTCCTCCATGGAAATCTGCCTGTCAGTCAAACGGACAGCTGGGGAAGTTAGTGTGTTCAACGCTAAATCTGTCTTTGTGTTCAGAGTCCACTTTTCAAAAAGCAGCTCAGGCAAACTTATTTCATCTCGCCTTCAGCTCCACCCCATTGTTTGCTGTGCAATGATTGGTTCTGGGAATACAGCAGCCTATTTCTCCGCCACCTCTATACTCATGTTTTAGCTCAAGGGATTGGAGAAGCGTGATTTCAGCCGAGGCGGCCGATTCAACCCCTCACCTCCACCCTTCTACGCTCTTTTCCACGCTATAGGCTGAGTCGTCCCTAATCTGTGGGCCTGCCACTTTTCACTAAGGCCTGCCCACCTCTGCTGCCCGGCTCGCTCTGTATTCTCTGTTTGGGAGTGGCTCTGTGCTTTGGGTCTCTAGACAGTGCGGTGTTGAAAGTGTGGGGATGCAGCATCAGGATGTGCCACAGATGCTGTCTGTGTCTGTGGGATCTTAAGCACTGTGTTATGCTAAGCTTCCTAAATATAATTAAGAATTTAATGGGAATCATGTCAAACAGTTCCCAGGGTGACTCTCACTGCAGACAATCTAACTAAATTCAGTGCCTGCTGCTCCCTCATCCCCTCTCCATCCTCATACGCCCTTACCCACCCCATACCTCCTTCTCTACCCCCTCCAACCCCTCGCCTCTTCTTTCTATGTACTCTTCTTTTTTCAGCCCCCTACTCCAAGCCTGTAGTGACTTTGGAGCCTGAATCCAACCTGCGACCAGGTGATGAGGTGGCCCTGACTTGCGTGGCCTACGGTGGTTACCCTGAAGCTGGCGTGATATGGCAGGATGGCGGTGGGCGCAACCTGACGGACAATATCACCACTTCATTGGTGGCCAACGAACAAGGGCTGTTCACTATGACCAGCGTGTTGACAGTTGTGCTGGAGCCCAATAGCACCTACAGCTGCGGACTGATCAATCCACTACTGGGTGAGGAGGGCTACGCCTTTGTCACAATCACAGGTGGGTCATCATTGCGCTTTCTCTATAAACTGTAAGCTTCAGTCAACTCCATGCTGGTGAGACGTAGACAAGATAATATCCACTGGATTCCTGCAGTGTTTAAATGTTTCCAGCTTAAACTAATCTTGTTTTTCCTCATGCACAAGCAGAGTTTCCTGATTAAAGCTATAGTCTGTAATTCTGTTCAGAAACACTTTTTGTTATACTGGGTAAAATGGTCCTTCTATCCTGAGAGCAGTCAATACATTATGTGGTCACAAAAAGGAATGAAAAGAATCAGACCTCTGTGGCAGCTGCAGGATGGTAAAAACTCTGACCAATCCCTGCCATTCAGTCACAACGGAAAGAACCAATCAGATGCCTTCATGTCTCGTCCTGCCCGTCCCTCCCTTCTCCCCACTGTTGCTGGAAATATTCAGCACACTCCTCTGCAAAAATACAGAGTTAGCAGGAGAATCTTCTGTAGGGAACAATGGCAGAGAAAATGCAGCCAAAACCATTGATGAGATTATGCATATTTTAGTCTTGCAGCAAAGTCTATTAATATTTGGTGCGTGTGTGTGACCTTCACCGGTCCTCTCTTGAAACTAAACATCAATGTTTATTGGAATTTATTTCCTATTTCCTAGACAAACAAACAAGAAAGAAAAAAAATAGGGGAGGGTACAGGCAGGCAGTGCTATTATGGCGCTTTTCCACTATACAGTAACGGCACGGCACGGTACGGCACGGCTCAGTTTTGTTGCTTTTCCATTACAACTGAGTACTTCACAATGCCTCCTCCGCGTGGGCGGGGTCGTCATACGGCAGCGCGAAAGTAATTTACATGCGACACAGAAAACCAGAAAGAAGAAGAACAACAACACTACTATCACAATCAGTTGAGCAAACAAAAGCGATCTCATTTTCTTGTGTAACAATAGCAAAGCAGTTGCCGGTTTTAAAAAACGGTGGGATCGAGGGGTTTTTGGCTTTTACAATCCAGTCGGACACTTCCAATGATGACACTCGTTGGTCTATCAGTGGAAGGTAGTCTGACGACGTCACGTTTAGTATCGCTTCGGCTTGCTTGGAACCAGGGCTGAGGAGGTACAGAAAAAGTACTTAGTACCATCTACCACGTACTAGTGGAAAAGCGCCACAACCGTGTAGAGCCATGCCGCACCATACCGTACCACGCCTGTGGAAAAGCCCCATAAGATTGAAAGAGTGTAAGCTGCTGTGTCATTCCTAACACCTTCATCCCAATACCCTACGGTATTGAACACCAGAGTTGTGGAAGTCCTGACAGAATAGAGTAGAGTAGGCCGCTGGCGAACAAGAGTGAGAGAGGTAAGTGTAGAAGGCATGAGTTTAGTGACTAAGCACATTCTGGTAGTTCACATCAGTCCTCAACAATGTGACTCAAAAGGAGCTGGTAAGATCTGGATAAAACATGCATGTGTAAAGAAGACCGAAACCCAGGGCGCCTACCACGACCCCGCGTGGCCCGACCGGCCTCATGCCCCCCACAACCTAGGGTAGTGGGAGCACCCATGAGGCCAAACCCACAAAGCCACCAGGGCCACCGAGAACTGCGCAGCTCCCGCGACCAAGAGGAGGCAGAGACCACCACCCTTGCAACGGCCAGGACAGACCCAAGGAGGGCCATGGGCACGAGGGCCCACCCACCCCCAACCACCTTACCACCCACCCCAATTCCCAACCCCAACTCTGGATAAAGCTAAGAGGACAAACCAGAGTGAACATCGGTGGAGACACTGAGACATCTGAAGGGACAGCTTCAGGAGGAGTTATTATTTTCATGAAATATGTCATGTTTGCTAACTTAGCTACTTTTACTAGTGTGTATTAGCCCGATGCTAACATCGGGCTAATACACACTCTGTGGGTGTAAGCCGATTGTGGGTGCTGTTTGTATTGAAGAGGTTATAGGATATGACATTTTGACCGTATTACCATAGTCTCCAGTGTCTGCATTATAAAGGTGACAAAATTATGTTGATATATTGGCTCTGAACGGGTCGTTTTACAATTATGGTGATGTAGCATATTGGCTCTCCTCTCTGTCGGATGTTCAAGTTTGAGGGGGCGTGGCTTTGGACAGAGCACTGATGGCAGGGGGTGGAGCTTAGAGGAGGCTGAGTGGAGATGTCGCTTTCAAATCTTGCTAGCTCTCTTGCTTGCTGTCTAATATCACAGATTAGCTTCAGTGACTGATATGCATTTGTGCATCAATTCATCAATCAAATTTTATGCAGTGGAGGCTCAACTTTTTCTTTGTCTTTCTGGGTCTCTTGTGAGTTTCCTGCTAACTCAGTTCAGCCCCAATTAAATAAATGAGAAAAAATGAAATGTTCAATTATGATTCAATAAGCACAACCCATTAGTTCTTGCACATCGTCAAATTAGATCCGTGGCTGATCATTTCCCTGAAGTTAGTCAAATAGCTATTTATCACCTGCAGTAAGGAGTGATTGGCCTCTCCCAGCAGCTGCCCACAGGAAATATTTGCAGACCAGGAAGTAGATTGATATGTCTGCCTTTCTCTGATAGTTAGATGTAAGCTTGAGCTGGGTGTGTGACAGTACCCACTGTATGTGATAGGTCTAATGGTCTCATCAACCCGCCCACCATCACCATCCTCTGCCCATGTCCCCCCGGCCCTGCTGCTGTACTATATGTGTTAAGTGCAAGGAGAGTGTCGTGTAAGGTGGGCCAAGGCTGGGTCTCTAATGGGAGCAGCACTGTGTGAAATGGCTCATAAATAAGTAGAGCTAGGCTGAGTCGGCTCTCTGGACTGGGGCTGGTGCTGGAGCTCGAGCTGTTGAGGCGGAGGTCGAGGCAGAGGTCAGGGAGTGCTGCTCCACTGGGCTGGGAAATGACTGTGCTGTCTGGAAACAGGATGGCCGATTGGCAGGGCGGGCTCGCTGGACAGCTGAGGGAGGGTGGCCTTTCTAACAGTTTGGTTGGCCTCTTTGAAAACAGCAAAGATAACCAGTCAGAGGGACCACTGGGGGAGTGGAAAGGCATTAAAGACATAGCAAGAATGAAATATGACTGCAAGGTAACAGTGGTAAAGTAGTCTGTGGCTGCTATTACCCTTTGACCCTTGCCAGATTCATGCACTACTTCAAGTTTAGTTGAAATAGAGATGATTGTTCTCTTACAGTTTCATCTCTGTTTTTTCCCCTCCACAAATAAAACTCATGAAAAAAATGTTTAATGAATCATCCTGTTCTTCAGCCCACATCGTTTTAAACCATATATTTTAAAAGGAGCACTGCGTGGCAATTAGAGGCATCTATTTGCAGAAATGGAATATGACATTAATAGGTATGTTTTCTTCATCTGAAAATAATAATTGTTGTGTTTTCATTACATTACACTGAGCCATTTATATCTACTAGGGAGTAGTTTGTCTTTATGGAGCTTAAGTTTCATATGGCTGCAGTCTGTAGTGTCAATGCTTGATGCTGCTAAACCCTACACAGTGCACCTTTAAAGCTAAGGACAGTGATGGACAGCTAGCAAGATAGCTAGCAAGATTTGAAAGTGGCACCTCCCCCAAACCTCCTCTAAGCTCCACCCCCTCCTCCCCCTCCCATCAGTGCTCCATCAGTGCCACACCCCCTCACCTGCTAACTTGGTATTTCTGCAGTGGAGTGTGCTGTATATGTCCGGCCACAGTGAAACGTGATTCAAGATAGAGGGGGGCATGGGTAAGACGAGACATAAAGGCATCTGATTGGTTCTTTCCATTCGGACCGAGTGGCAGGGATTGGTCAGAGTTTTTACAGTCCTGCAGCTACCACAGATGTCTGATACTTTTCCTTCCTTTTCTGAACACATAATGTATTAACTGCTCTCAGGACGGAAGGACCATTTCACCCAGTAGAACAAAAAGTGCTTCTCAACAGGATTACCAACTGTAGCTTTAATCAAACATTTGAAGTTCAAATTGGTTCCCTGATGGTGTCTGTGGTAAACAAAAAAGAGTCTTGTTGCTTGTCTTGTTGAAGATATTTCACCTTTTATCCATGAGGCTTCGTCAGTTTGAACTGAAGTCCTAGGAAGTCAAGTTGACTCCTTTTTTTTTCTTTGGTTCCTCGATTGTGGAAATTTTGGCATTTCAACATCAGTGACGTAGAAACAAGTTAAATCGTCTTACTACTAGATGTCTTCACAGTGCAAGACATGGAGGCTTGGTCTTAAGGGATACTATAATATTATCTTCGTCCAGTGTCTCTGTCGTCTCTCCTTGGAATAAAAAATAGTGACAAACATTTAAGACTGCTTGTCAGCATGGATGTCTTGCTGTGCTGTGTGGAGAACAGGCGTTCTACTGTGGACCTTGTCATAGCCAGTGTGAGAACTGCTCTTAGCTGAATCACTCCAGGGAAAGGAAAATAGTCTAAATTCTGCAGTGATGGATTGGCAGTGTTCTCCTCCTTCCTTTTTATTTGCTGCACAATAACAGTCAGTCTTCTTACTGTATCCAGAGTGCATGCTGAGCTTCTGAAGTTGTTTTATGTGGATAAGAAACATCTTGCATTGTCTTATCAGTCTCTGATTGTGAAGTATGGAATGGTCGTCGATTAGGGCTGACAAGTTAGTGCATTTACCAGCAGGAGTTCACTTACAGGGCTGTTAATGACCAGATCCTGCTTCAAATACAATGGATATCGAGGAGCAGGAGGTCCAGCAGGCTAAATGTTTGTCTTTAAGAATGCTGCTCATTTTCTTCATGGTGCAGAGAACCTGTCTGCGGTTGCCATTTCTGCATTTACACAAGTGAGCTAGCATCTCCATAAACATGCTTCATTGACGTGAGAGAGAAATGTTACTTCAGCAGCAGGAAAGCCTCAAATACCTCATTAATATGGTGTTTTTAGAGATGTACAAGTGCTAAAGACCGGCTTGGCATTTACCCAAGATAATTTGAGAAGATGAGAGCTGGTTACAACAGGATTGAAATTAAGTAATTTGAAAATTACAATGAATTCAAAGCAAGAAATGGATAGGATGTTTACCAAGCTGGACTATATAGAAAATCAGTGCTGGAGGATGAACGTGTCAACTGTGAATCGGAGAAGGCAATCTTGGGAAACACTCCTGGAAACTACATGATTCTGAGCTGGATATGTAGAAGAAATCAGGACAAATGTGTCAAATTGTTCCAAGAAAAGATATCATGAGTATGGTCATTTTATAGATAATCAAACATTGCTAGTTTCAGCCCCAGCACTGTGAAGATCATATTCACTGTTAGAGCAGTTTATATTGGCTTTGATTGTCATTGCCTTTAATCAGTGTCATGATCCTGCTGTTCTCCTAACTTAAAAAGAATAAAGGAATCAGTTTGAACAGATCCAGTCAAAGAAAGTGGCCGAGAGCAAAATGGACTGTAAAAGAGGCATTCGGCCCAAAAGCTATTGGAGTTATTGAAGTGTGATGAAATAAAGATTTAAAGAGGGACAGCAGCAGGAGCAGATCCACAAATAAACTGGGGGAAATCCTTAATTACAACAGCGGTGACCACGATTTTCAGCAATTGGGCGTACATGAAAATAAGTAATTCCTCTGTAGTCCCACCAGCACAGCTTGATGATGATGCCCAAGTTGTTAGTAAACACACAGAAGATTTACAGTATTTTGTGTGCCTCGATACAAGGGGGCTTGTTTGAAATAGAAATGCATTTGCATTTGTTTACAACAGCTGGTGTGTGCTTAACAGCTTCTGTAATTAATTTTGACCCAGCAGAACTCTTCTGCTGGAGCAGCAGAGTCTGGAGTGTGCCGAGCCTGAGTTGATATAAGGGAACACACTTTGTGTATATGCTTCCAAACACAAAGCACACCACACCGCAGGAAGTGGAGAATCCTATTATAAGAATGGGTAAAGTCTGCTTAAAATTCTAAATGGACTATGAGAGTGGAAAAAAAAAACTGAGCAAGAAATGAGAGAGTAAGAAGGGGTGGGGGGGTATGTTAAAATTTCACACTCTCCCCAATCTCTGATTGAAAAATTGCAATAGTAATACAAATCTCCCCCAGGCAGAACAGGAGTTTGACAAGGTTAATTTTGAGAAAATGAACCCTTTACACACTGAGCAGAGCACTATGTGGGCTGGCATGAGCTGCACTTTGAGAGTGTGGGTGAAGTCATCCATGTTATTCTAACCTCTTTTATAGTCACCACCAATTTAAGTACCTCACCAGAAGCATCCAGGCTGTCAATAACATATGCACACGCAACATGCACACTATTATCAGGCATCTCAGAGACTGTTATTTTTGTAAACACGCCCTGTGGAGTGCTGGTCACTTGTTAAGCCCAGCTCTGGAGCAGTCAGTGTGTTTGTGTGGCTGGGATATTGATAGATTTTGCAGAGTGCAGCAAGGCTTAGTTGCAGGGAGACCCATAGGAACAGCTGGTATTAATGAACAGCCAAATGATGGAAAGGAGCAGCTTTGGTCCTCAAATGAACCGTGGCTTGTCTGCTTGCAGGGCCAGCATGCTTATGCTGCTCCTCCTCCACCTGTCTTCATGGTTTGTTTGCACTGTCTCACATTCCCGGCCTACTCTGACCACTTTGTTCTGCTCAAAAAAAGAGTAATGTTTTTGGAGTTTAAGGGGATCAGGAGTCTATATCCTATCACTTTTTGACTGATCCTTTTTTGAATCTTGAGCTTTAGCCGTGTATCCCTTCTACTGGAGCTGTGTGATTGCCGCCGTGTGTTGTCTGATGGCTGCGTTTCAGGGCCTGTCACAGAACACCCCCTCCAGCACCACCTCCACTCCGTCTGCTTGCTCTCTCAATGAGGATGGTGCCATTTCCTCGGCATCACTGCTGGCACAGCATTTACAGCGAACAGTGTGCGGATGGAGATATATAGACTGGGGAAAGGGAGGAGACAGAGAGATGAGGCAGGGAGATAGAGAGAGGGAGCGAGGGAGACAGGGTTAGGAAGGGTGAGAAGTGGATGACAGGAAGCAAGATGGAGACAAAAACGTTTGCTGAGCTCAGAGCTGTGGCACTACACCCTGACAGAAAGGAGATGGACTCACTGGCGACGAAGGAGATCGCCTCACATGGTGTGGAAGGCCTTTTTTGCTGAATTCTACTATCTAGCTGGCGTCCTCTGGCTTTCACTTGGCAATGCAGTGGCTCGGCGGTTAGCACTGTTGCTTCACAGAAAGAGGATCCCAGATTTCCTTCCCAGTCCCAATCCTGACTGTGTGGCATTGGCTTGTTTTCTTGTTAGTGTGGGCTTCTTTCCATCCATTGGTTTCCTCACAAACTGAAATCTCCAACAGTTTATAGTCTTTATATTCATATTTTTCTATACGTTTTGTCACATTAGCTTTTTGGGATTTTGCAGTGTAATTTTAAAAGAGCCATGAAATAAAGTCAAGTCAATTTTATTTATATAGCCCAATGTGACATTAACACTCCATATTAATAACAGTTCATACATATGGAATTATATGAAAGTGTCCAAAGGTATGAAGAGCATCATCAAGCTGTTGGAAATGGGTTCTGAGCAACACGATGGAGCATAGCAACACGTCTTCCTCCCCACCACACCAACCAGATGAAGCATGGGTAGCAATGAAGCTAATGATAGTTAGACTCTTTTTTTTGTTATTTGATACAAACTAAGTAAGCAGAGGTTTGACAATGGCACTTAGCACGTGTTGAAAAAACATAAACAACTGTCATGGAGCCAGCCTGGCTTTGCTGCCAGCATTCATCTCCTCTGAATCTACTAGTTTCCACACTCTCTAAAGGATTACCCAACTCAATCAACCTCATTAAATACCTGTGTGTAGGAATAAAAATGGCTGCTCATTTCAGTTTTTTCCCCTTATGCAGAAGTGAAATACATGTGGTTGCTGAGAATTAATGTGTCACTTCCCTCCAGTTTCTCTCAGAGTCTTTTCTAAGGTGACTTATTCTACTCCAGGCACAGCGCTGTTTTTGTGGGGCACACTTCCCGCACCGGCTGTTTGTTACTGTATGATTGCGAAGCACGTGCATGATAAACCAACCTTCGTCAAGGTTAAAAAACATCTTTAATTGCTATATAAACATTGACCTTTGCTGTGAAGATGGAATCTAATGCTGGTGCTAATGGTAGGTGGTCTACGTGAGAGAATTCAGCTATTCATTACATATGACTGTTATTATGTCTTCAGAGCTTTATCCTGCACACTGCTGTTTAAATAGCTACCTGCCATGCTTACTCCAGCCTTAAAGTGCTCATTCCTCTATTGTTTCTCAGAAGTCTCTCAGTGAATGTTTTCTGAGTGCTGTTATTTTTCTCCTCAGGATCTCTGAAAATATTGCATGGCAGCATCTTAACTTGGAGTAAAAACACTGTGGTGCTGGCATTGCCAAAGGGCCAAACATGTACAGGTTCAAAGATTCCCTCATTTGATTAACTGTTCTGCTGAAGTTGCAGTAATTATAATTATTCAGGAAATATTGTTTGTGTGTTTATGCCTTTTTCTGATAGGACTTTCTCCCAAAAGCTCTGTCAATCAACATTGGGGAGATGCTATATGTCCCCAAGTATCATGCTATTTGCTGACCAGCTCACTGTGCTAGTCGTTGTTCTCTACTGAACAAGGTCTAATTTAAATGCAATTAAGAGAGCCTTCGGAGAAGCAGAAAAACAGCAGTATAAATGAATGTGTTGTCAGTAGAGCAGCAAGCAGGCAACTTTCCCAATGGTGCACTATATTAATTAGCGTCCAGCGCACAAACAGGCCTTCTTTCTCTTGCTGAATGCTTGCTCTGTCTTATCAGGAGCCCAGCCAGGGAAAACAACCAAATAGACCAATGAAGTAATGTAGGCAATTTAAAATATATTCAGGTAGGCAGCAATAACACCATTGTAAGCACATTAATTCCTATCAGGATTATTAACTGGGGCCATTGTGCTCTAAGACATTTGAACGCTCTCTTCTTGGCCTTCAGTGTAGGAAATTTTATCCCTGTATTATGGCCCTGGCAATGTTATTTGTCATGCTCCCAGTCTTACTGCGAGCGTCTCTGAGGGATTGTTGGGTTGGATTCAGTTGTGGGCACTCTCTGGTCTGCGTGCTGCTCTTTTTCGAGTGGTACAATCAGATAGATAAAAACATGAGCCTTCTCTTTGTGCTGGGATTTATTTTCACTTTATTCCAGCTCCTTCTTTGCCATCTTGACTTTTTAGCATTTAAGGTTTTTGGCTGTGTGTTTGAAAATGCTTTTCTTTGCCACAATTAAAAGCCAGGATGCTGTAGAATTTATTCCTCAATACTGATTGGTTTTTTTTTTTCTTTTGGCATTTGTTCTGTAAGAACAGTCATCAGGCTCTGTTGCTTAAGTTTCGTCATCCATTTTTTGTTTATTCTGCTTGTCAACATGCATGCGATGAAAAATACGCTCCATCATTGCTCCAACCATCATGTCATGGCAGTGTGATCTTCTCCAGTGCCTCCCTCTCCAACAGCAGTCTGACATCTTTATGCCTGTCCCCGGCCCAGTGGAAACCTGTCTCTTTCTGTCCTCCCCCGCTCTCTTTTTCAGGACACTGTATTTATGATGGCACTAAACGCACAAAAGCCCTCTTTTGTTATTGATCGGGTTCATTTTGATTTGGACTCACAGCAAGGACTATCATTGGGACCGGTGGGGCCTGCAGTGTACATTTCACACAGCTCCCGCTAAATCCTGTAAGAGGGATTGGTTTCGGGAGGTCTGGCATCAGTCTTGGCTTCGCGATATGAAATCATATTAGTTTCAGTTTTCCAGAGTCACTGGGAGAATCGCCACCAACAAACGGCTGGGCACACCTTCACAGTTAGCTTATTTAGTTATTCAGCCCGTTTATTTGATGTTTAAACTATGCACCTGATAACACCATGAATTATTATCCTGCAAAGGGTGTTTGCAACCTCAGTAAATTGCTTTGTTCTGCGTATGCAAACAGTCCAAATTAGCGGCTGGCTGCACATAAAGAGCATTGTCTGGCTATATAATGTGTTTTCAATTAGGTGGCGTTGAGAGATTTAGCTTATTCTCAGGATAGGTGGCTCTTTTCTTCGATGGCTCTAGAGACCAGTAATTGATTACCATGTGTGAAATAGAAGTTAAGAACGGGCTGAGTGTGGCCGTGTCCCAGAGGAGAGAAGTTTGGAGCTGGCCTCCCCCTGTACTGACAACTTGACTGGAAAATTCGTAGGCGCCCACTGACTCACTGCGTGATAAGAAACTCACCTATTACAGAGCCTTTTATTTCAACCCCAGTGTCAAATATCACAGTAATGACTGTGATTAAGCCGTGCTGCGGTCGTGCTCCGTATGATACCAGCTTGAATGGACAGCAGCCCGCGATGACTCACACCCTCTTCAGGTTGCATTAATATCTTCCCGCTGGCTCGGACTCCGTAGCCACGCCTGTCTCCCCAGAGCCTGACAACTTGCAGCTCATTACAGACAAACCCTCCATGAGGAAACAAACTCGCTCCTCTTACCTTATTAATATTGTCAACTGTGTTTAATTTCATCACTTGCCCTCCTTGTGTTGCCGCAAGTAAGTGCAACTCTCTGTCAACGGCAGAGACAGCTCAGTGACCCACACCGCAAGAGTCTGTCATATCTATAATGTATCTGTCTCAATGCTTTCACCCACTTACTCCACCAGATGAAGAGTGATGCCATTTCTAATGTCGGGTCGTTTTCCTGATGTGGTTGTTAGAGGGGTTAAGCAATCCAAACAGGGTTACACCGCTAAGAGTGTCTCAGAGTGCTATGGTTGTGTCGTGGAACCAAGAAATTTAGTTCAACCAAGCTGGAGGCTGATGTTTGGGAAGGGAGTACAAATTGAACCAGTTGAATATGATAATACGATTTTAAGGAAGTGGTTTGGTTCTCGCTCTCTGGTGGAGAATAAGATGAGGCTCTCATGTCTGTGCTAGAGCTAGAGCCAGCAGGTAGTTAGCTTAGCTTAGCATGAAGACAGGAAACATCGAGGATGTTTTTTTTTAAAGGTAGCATTAAATACTTTAAATAATTAAACAGGACTACCAGCCTTGTATAGAATAGAATTATTTTATTGATCCCAACCTGGGAAATTATTTTATAGCAACAAGCAATATGAAAAACAGAAAAAAGCAATATTAAACAGAAGAAGTATTACTATTTACAATATAAAGTAGAAGCAGAGCAATTTAAAAGAGCATCAAAATGTATATACAGATAAATAATTGTGACCTGTGGTAAACTGGAATATAATGTGTCAGTAAGTGAGTTTTGGACAAAGCCACATGAACAGTTTACTGCGTTTCCAGTATTTGTGCTAAGCTACGCTAACTGACTGCTGGCTGTAGATTTATTTTATGTGATGGAAAGTGGTATCGATCTTCTCACCTATTACTAAAAAGCACATATGTCACAAATTCAATAAATGAGGCACCACACATCTTTGCACTGAGTAGGATGTCCAATTTTCAGCCATATGTGTCATTTGGCATCCCACATGCTGAACGTGTTGTTGCAAGCACACACCTGTTAGTCTGATGTCCTTGGGTTTCAGTATTTCCTTTCATGTGACATGAAGTGATGACATTGTGTGCATGATGATGTAGCTGTGTAGAGTTTTGAAATATGTGCTGCTTCAGCAGAGTGATGACTTACATTCAGAGATGAAAGTAACTGTGTCCTGTTTGGTATTGTGTACCACGAGAAGAATTAGTGCCGGTATTCCAAAGCAGGAAGAGAAGCTGTCAAGGTTACAGAGTAAAATAGGATTCAAGTTGTAATCCTGTACATTGTAAATCTGCCATTGATTTACAAGAATGTCTTAAATAATGTTACCCCCGGTATTTATCATACATTTTAAAGCGAGGGGCAGACAGCTTCAAAGGCGGCATTAGAGTATGCATCATAATGGTGTCAAAATATGATAAAATGGGAGGGCAAACTCTTTTATACCGTTGCTTCAAGGTCTCCCTGTCATTTCAGCACAGAGGGGGTTATCAGGGTCTGCTGTGTGTGAAACTAAAAAAAGAACAATACAGAGTGTCGGGGCTAATTGCTGGTAGAGGTGACAATCACCTGTTCTGTAGTACAGGTGCTATTAAGCCAGGTGTGTTGGACACATCAGCTATCACGTATAGTAATTGTGACTTGCTTTATACATTCTCAGTGTTCACCTGATATTACGACAAAGACCAGTGGCCTCTTTAAATCTTGTGACTTCTCCTTGCATCCATTGTTCCATTGGAAGTCATGGCCCAAGCAAAAGAGCTATTTTTTTGTTGTTTTTACTGAAAATGCTTGCTTAGCATACATGCTGTTTATAGCAGTGGCCTGGATCACACACTCGCACCTGGGAACAACCGCAAACTTGTTCTGCCAGTTCACTGAACAGCTCCACAGGAGAGTCTTAGGGGTTAATGCCTCGCTCAAGGACAACTAAACCATAGCCTGCAGCCTTGTAAATTGTTTCGTTTTGTTTTGAAATAAACTTTCAAAAACAAGAGAAATGTCTTATTTTCCCATCACTTTCACACTCTCTTTTTGTCCTTTGTTTTCTGTATTTATTTATTCAAGGCTAGCGTCCTTTATTATTTATTTGTTACAATTTTGATTATCTTAAGATGCTTTAATGTTGGGCAGCGTCAGGTTTAATCTTTTGTTTTGTCTTTCCCTTAGACTTTTTCAGAAACGATGAGCATTGTTCTCAGTGTATCTCATGGTGAATGAGAGAATAAACATCCTTATTTGTGCATTAGCTAGCCTTGTTTTAGTCAGAGTGTATTAGTTTTGTGGAAAGCGCTAGCCTTGTGGGACACTGGCATGATGAACATATTGTCCCCGACTCCTTTCTCTGCCGGCGGCTGAGCATTTTCTCAGGCTAAATGACTTAGCTACGCACAAGTTGTGAGACTGTGATTAGCTGTATTCCACTGAGAGAGAGATTTACAGAGTCATTTTTTTCAGTCTGTCCAAGATATCATATTTTGAAAGTGCTGGAAGGAGACAAAGTATATTTAAGCAATAAGCCATGAGAAGCTGTACTTGACAGTGATTTTGGAACAGCTTAGAGGCATTGTTAATGACTCTTCTAAAAGAACTGTCAAAGCACAGCTCCGAGTAGCTTTTTGCTTTTGTAAAATGACTGCAATAAAAAAAAAGAATGTAAATGTGCCATAAATGTTACATTTTAATGTAATTTCTGTCATAAATAATGATACTTTTACCAGTTTGAGTGGTGGTTTTGGGTTGTGAGATATTTTACAAGAAACACTCTCAATCAAAAGTTTTATGGTTTAAACTCAATAAATGACTAGATTTTTGAAGACGGGCTATATGTATTGATTCAGCCGAGCCCTTAATGGACATTGGAGAGATGGTTCAGTGTTTAAAAGCCTAAAATCTTTGAAACGTCTCTTTTTAATCTTTTGATAACACAATGGATCTCAGAGATGGCTTCCAGATTGCAGGCATTTATTAAGATAGCAACACAGGGTAATACAGAAATGTCAATGGGAAACAAAGCTATGTTAAGTCCTTCCAGCAAGATATGTGCTACGCGTACTAAGTAGACTGTAAAAGCTTTAAATGGACATAATAAAAGGAATGTACATTGCCATTGTGTGATATGAATGGTATTTGCGGACATTATTTTTGTGAACTATTCTTCTCCCACTAACAAGTGATAAAAGGGAAAAAAAAGGATCTGCCCCAACAAATGTCTTCAAAATAAGGCACTGTATCCCTGCTAGCACCATCAGTGTTCAATAACTAAACCTGACCTCTGACCTCCCCGAAGGCACCAGCTGTGTTGTTTCATCAGTGTTTGTATTTAGTTGCATTCACACTACGCAAAGTCTAGTGCAATTATGTGGAGAGGTTTGTTCTTTAGTAGAACGGTTAACGGGAACGAGCTGACCTTCTCTACAGTCTGAGATCGGTGTAGCTTGAGTGCTTTGAGAATATTCATCTGTCTTTCCAGTAACCACCAAAGACTGCAGCAGAGGAAAATGAGAAATGCTGTTTTATAATGAGAGCCCTAGGCAAAGACATACACAGACATGTCTTTTAAAAAAATCTCTCATTATATATTCTGCTAGTGAAACTGTAAAGGGAGAAGCACACTAAGAACTTGCGCTCTTTGAAGACGTTCAGGCAGTTCTTTAACATTTTGAATACATTGCCCTGTGATATTGGGTTAATGTCATATATTCTGTCATTTTGTGTTCCGATCATGTAAGCAAAAACTGCTCATATGGATTTGAGCTGTGCCTTTTTTACCTCGTAAACAAACATTACGACCTTAAACAAGACATAATCAGCAGCAGCTTGGCAAGAGGTAAGAGTTTTATAACTAGAGCAAACTTTATACAAGGACTATAAGTGTTGATGCAGTTTAGCTGTCCCATTACAGATTCATAGCAATCCACGGAGACAAAAAGCAAATGTGAAAGACTATTACAAAACTACTGGGTCTGTTCCTGACTTAAATGAACACTTGAATAGATGGTTCAATAAGTGTCAATGTTAAAGTTCATATCCTGGTTGATATTTCTCACCCACTTTGCACTATACTGATGTAACACAGGCCTTGTCTCGGCAATAGGTGTGCACTTCACAGACTGTCAGCAGAGAGTTTCAAGCTGCAGTTTGTTCTTGGTGCAGTGAGCCATTCGAAGGAGCACATCCAACATGCTAGCGTGGGTATTATTCACTTTGTGTCTTTGAAGTATTTTGTGTGATATGTTTGTGCATTTATCTGCTATTTCCCAATCGCAGCATGTGAGCACACACTGATAAAATACCAGAGCAGGATCAGGATCACAGGTAAAGCTGCACTAATGAGTATTTTTATATTGACAATGGATTAAATTAATGGATATTTTGTTACAGAACTGGCTCCTGGTAACAGACCCATATTCAGTAGGGGTGGCGATATATATCGTTTGCGATAATATCGTCATTGTTGTTTTGATGATGTGCAAATTTCCATTATCGAGTATTTAAATTACTTCGCCAAAAATATTGAAACGCAAGCGGAAACTCCTCACATGCAGCATGGCAGGAGTCAGTATCACGACGTGATCATGTCGGCCCAATAGTAGTGGGCTGATGTGATCACATGACCTCTCGCTAGCATCCTCCTTGCAACAGTTTAGCAGTGCATTGTGATGGCAGACGCCTCCAGTCCCTGAAGCTACCAGTACTTCAGATGATTTAGTGCTGACTCGCGCCTTGAGCGGTAAAAAGTCGTCAGCTGAAAAGTTTTTTTAGCGCAGCACTCAGAGCGCTTCAAGTTGAAATCTTTTCAACTTTTAACAGCGTTGGGCACTCGGAAATTAGTTTTTGAGCACCCTTAGCGCTAAAAATGCATTTGGTGGACACAAGCCCTAACTCAGACAATGCCAGTTGCATTTTAAAGGATCAACTGATTATCATTATCACCAAAATCCCCCAAAATATCAAGATATTATTTTTTTGCCCATATCGCCCACCCTTACCCTTAGGTCTATGGGGCATTTTAGCAACTTCCAGCTCCTTGTTTTGATTTTGTTTCCCACAATTTTAATGTTTGACTGAGGCTTACCACTAACATTCATGTCGTTTTTCAGCAAAAAAAGCTGTGATAAACCCAGTGTAGTGTGTGTGTGGGTGGCTAGATACACAACACCAATGAAATTCTCATATTACTTATATTTTTATGTCTGCTTGATGAGTAAATAAGCAACTCTTTGCTATAACAGCCTGTTTAGATGATAATATGTCAATGTTGTGTTTACAGCTTATTGGGATGCCTCACAAGGCTATAATACTGCTTTAACAGGAGGACCCAGATGTAGTTCAGGTGAAGAATTCAGTTTGGCTTTGTTAAGCAGGATCAATGCATACGCTGTGTTTTTAAATGGCTCTTCTAATCCTTTCATAGTGATTTGTCCTTGTCACTCTGCTCTCAGCTCCTCCACTTGGCATTATCAGCGAGCCAGATAGTCTGTTTTGGTACTGATAGCTGTCACTAGTGATTCTCTCCTACACATCCTCAGCATCTCACAGGCAGCTCTTGCTTTAAAGCTAATTAAAAATTTAGACGCAACACAGTGTTGTAAACAGAGTATTGCACCCAAGTTCCGCCTGCATTGCAAAAGATGGCCTAGTGAAGAAATGGAGCAACTAGGAAGAAAAAAAAAACAAAAAAACAGGAAAATCAATAGTCCACTCTGCCTCCAACATCGTAATGCCACTCTCAGTGGAGAGGGATGTGTGGAAGTGATGGAGTCTCTGTCAGTTACTAGACATCAGAGGAGTTTTTAATTGAGGCCCCAGTGGGGCTGGGAGGAACATGGGAGATGCTGAGAGAGAGCTGGGCTGGAGTTGGATGAGGTGGGCAGTCCGGATGTGAGACAGTATTGTTGCCCTCCTTCATCAGTCTCCCACTCTAGGGAAGGACAGTATGATTTACAGTGTCTCGCTATTTTTTGAATATTGATGGAATATATATACATATTTTCTCATAAATTCAATCAAATGTGATTCAAATGCAGGGCAGACTCTGGTATGGTAACAATTTATTACCTGAAGTTATCATCAATTAACTATTAATCTAGTTTGCAGAGGTTGTGGAGGAAGTTTCATACCTGGTGGGAATGAAAAATTTATCACTCCGTACAGCTGTGGGTGTTGTTTGCTCCTCAACAGCTGCAGCACCAAATTTAGTTTTAGGTGAAATATTTCCAAGTCTGTTTTTTGTACCATGGATCCTGTGTTTTCACCATGTCCTTCCATGTCTGACTTGTCTCATCTGGACGACGGGGACGCATCTTTTTACACCAGTGCTGCCAGAGCTGCTTGTGTCTGAGCTGCAGCAAACATTCAAACATTCCTCATACGTGTTGACACGTTTTCCACATGATTTGCTCCCGTCTCTATCGAGCTGCCTGACTCCATTTCTTCACCCGCCCTTTTCATCACATGCAAATGTGCGTTTGTTTCAGCGTAAACGGGAAGCGTATGCTCACCTGTGAACATGCAGTGAGCTGATGCTTGGAGTGCCATTTGACGTGACATTTAATATCCATTCTGTAGCTGAATAAATGGTTCAGCCAAATCCACATCAGGGCGTGGATATCCGGCGGGGTGAAGTTTATTCTGATTATACTGCTCACCTCTACCTCAGGCTGGTGTGTATATGTTACAGCACAGAGCTATTACATTCTCACACCTATCTGCCTGTAACGTAGCCTCTGCCTTGCTAACACGACAACCATGCAGTTGGCTCTGAGCGGTATATTCAGTTAATTAGCCAGTCTATTGGGTATGGGATTACCTTCAACTGTAAAGATGAGAAAACTCCCTCTAACCTTGCCCCTGGCGTATCTGAGTAAGACTTGGAATCATGCCTTTGAATATACCTGTGACTTAGCTTCGCCCTGCTTCTCTCAGGCAAATCAGTGACTGTCATACATACATTGGTCTGGAACATGGTCGTAATACACAAAAGATTACTTCAGTTCTATTTCACTCAGTTTTAGGGGATTACTGATTACTAATGTCAGTCACATATCTTTATTTTTACATTTTTTAAATGCACACGTGGTTTACTCATATGAATATGAAATGAAAAGTGTAATTCAACATAGTACCTATTAGGGGTGGGTGATATGGCCTAAAATTTATATTGCAGTATATTTTGAACCATAGACTGTAGACGGTATGTATCACGGTATACTTTGTTATGTAAATTACAGCGTAACAGTTTCTTAATGGTTAGAGCACATGCTTTGACTTGCTCGTGTTAACTTTGTCAGCGGTCAGTTACTCTACACAGCATGCAAATAACTTTTTTTCTGCTCCACATCTGAATTTTTAAATTCTGAATTTTTAATTTTTTTTTTAACAGTTTCTCCTTCTCCGATGTCGTTGACAGTAGGATGGTACTTTGCAAATCTCTACCGTGGACCAAATTTTCTACCGTCTACCGCAAGTACCGCGTATGCTGCCATAGTAGCCGTAGTACCTATTTGTGAAGCACTTTGTAATGTGGGTTTTTCATTCATCCATCCATTTTCGACCACTTATCCTCATAGGGTTGCGGTGGGGCTGGAGCCTATCCCGGCTGTCTTAGGGTGAAAGGCAGGGTACACCCTGGACAAGTCTCCAGTTCATCACAGGACACATAGAGACAGACAACCACTCACACTCACATTCACACCTACGGTCAATTTAAATTAGAAAATTAACCTAATCCCCATGTATGTTTTTGGATGGTGGGAGGAAGTCGGAGTACCCAGAGAGAACCCACACAGACATGGGGAGAACATGCAAACTCCACACAGAACCGGTACCTTCTTACTGTGAGGCGACAATGCTAACCACTACACCACCCATGTGTTTTTTTTGTGCCATATAAATAATGATTAGAATCAGTTAAAGTCATCAGCGATTTATCTAATTGCCGATATTCACCCCATTAAGTAGCCCACCTGTTTTTAAAGATTTAAACATTGTTTTCCACCCAGCCACATAATATATAATATTGTATTCATAACATAAATAACAATAGTTAGCTCTGCTGTGACATGACATATTGTCAGACAACTTCATGTTGTTTTAAACCCATGATTAAAGACAAATTCAAACAATCTGATCAGTCACCATGACTATTATAAAAGTAACATGACTAGTTGATGTCTGTGTGATATCCTTCCAGCTCTGGCAGCCCTTCACTGTGTGTTCTGTATTAATATAAAACAATATCTAATATCAAAGGATAATAGCAGTTGGAGCACTCCCTCGGTGCTAAATTGCATAAGGTCAATATAATTGAAGGTGGCTCTACAATCGGTACAGTGCTATTGCAGTGTTATCTCAGTCCTAATGGATTTCAACAATAATCTAGTTTCCAGTATAGAACTATCATTCAAACAGCACTTGCAGCATGAAACATTTTACTTCAAACATATCGTTGTCATTTCTGTTCTGCAATCTCTTGTTAGTTATCGATTGATCCATGCTGTAGGAGTGGGAGTGTGTGACCGCGTGGTGGCAAGGAATATTCACCTGTGGATCAATCAGATTAAAGGGTGATTTAGCACACCAACTCATCATTCTGAATCCATAGCAGCGCTCTCTCTGACTACCTCTGGAGTGGGAGCCAACTTTCCCCTGAAGAAAGGTCAGTACCAGGCTGACATGTCTGAGAGACATCTTATGAGTTGAGGGTGGACTAATACCACAAAACCTCATTGAGATTCCAGCCCAGTCCAGCATCCAGGTAGTTACCAGCCCAGTGCCTGCTTGCGTGCAAATCCACAACCTCAAATTCATTCACCCGAACGTTTTTTCCCCTTCTCAGGTCGCTTGGTCACTCACCCACTCACCCCATCCCTCCAACCTTCACTGACTCACTAACTCATCCACCTTACTCTCCCTCTCACCCTCCACCTCTTCCCCCACCACCAGATGGCTTTTATAGTTCTCCCGCTGAGGAAAAAAAGAGGGCTGTTAGAAACTTTATTCCTATAAATGCAGAGCCATTACTCTGTTTTAATGTGCACGTCTGCACATCATACTCTCGTGTTTGCCACGAGCCCACGGCGTCAAGGGAAGGGCAATAATGTCAGACAAATTGTGTAAGTAAATGGGCACTGGGTCGTCCTAGAGACAAGCACATTGCCTGCCTGCATGTCAATAAGACAGTGAGGTAGCATCTAGCTGAAAAGCAATTTATTGAAATGCAAAAACAGGAGAGAGGACTCAGAGCAAAGATGCTGACAGGACAAAAACCTGTCGCCATCCATCTCAGTTTGCCAAGTTTTCCCTCCACAAGCGAGCTTCTCGTCCTCCCCCAGAGAGAAGAGGTGTTTCCTAGAAATATTGCAAGAACAGCTGGCGTGCCTGTGTGGACATGAGCTTTTCATGCTGGGGCCGAATGAGGTTTTGATGGACACCTTCGAGGTTGATAATAAAGGCTGGTAATTGAAACTGAAGCTGAGACAAATTCAAAGTCATTCGTTCAGTATAATCCTAATATTCATGCTCATGTTTTTCATTCTGCTTAATCTGTGTCCTCTGACACCGAGGCCATCTTCTTTCCATTAGCACCGTTGTTATTGTTTCTCCCATTCTCTTTCCTGTGAGATCGGCGGCACTACACGGAAGCCGAATAAAGAAGTTTAAATCGCCGATGTCTGCGAGCCTGCTGGCTCTCACTGAGGTAGTATGTATCAATCACCTCGCCAGTGTTGGGTGAATGTGATTTAAGTGTGAGCTCCTGTTTTGTCTCACTGAGTTTTATATCTCATTCACTTTACTGTTTCCTCCCTGCCTCACTGTATTGTCTGAATGAATGTCTTTATCTCTGCCATGTGACTCATTGTTAGAGAGATATATAAGCCCATTTTGAGTCCTGGGCCTGGCTGTGCCTCTCTGGTCTCCTGGGCTGTACAGGCCCTCCAGCAGGGCTGGGTCCTGCTACAGCTCAACCCCTGGGCTAGCCTCTAGCCCCCCCTTGCTCCTCTCTGATCAACACTCCTCCTCTACAGGCCCCCCTTCCCTTCCCCCATTTTCACAACCAGGCAGAATAAGGTCAGGTTGTTCGTCCTGACAATGAAAGAAAAACCTAATTGACTCTTCCTCTCCTCTTCTTCATCACTCCAGCTTGTCTACAATGAGCCTTGAGGCTCTTTTTAGCCTCAAGCCATCCTTCTGTCAAGGGACATTATTCTCCTTTGGTCACAGCTTAAGAGGCTAGGTTTCTTCTAGGCAGGTAAAACTGGGCTGACAGTTGGTGAGAAAGCAGCTTTGATCTCCACCGTGTTCACGTTGCAGAACCAAGATGACAGGCAAGGGAGTCTTAGGAGCACTTTATTCCACCAGAGGTGTTGGAGTTAAAACACTCAGGCTTGTAAAAATGCCTGCAAATCTTGGCTCTCACATTCACTGAAGCCCAAACAATACCTAAGCTGGCCCCTCGCGAGTCCCCTATAGTGTCTTCCAGAGACTGAGGGAGCCTCATTTCTCACTGGTGATATACCCTGTGTTAGACTCTCCATATGGAGGTAGTGTTTTATCATACTCTTGCCTGCCCTCATTAAATATCTATTTTTAGTCTAGCAGTCTGCTGTGGCCTCCCATGATACACAAAACACCTACAGCGAAGCACCACCTATAAGAAGTAACAGTAGAGGATGCGCCCCAGGTGTGGTCGATATAACCTGTAAAAACTGTTGCAAACATTAATTGAAGGTGCATTTGTAGTTACCAGTTGTCCCTTTTCATCATTTTTATATACAAGTTTGATGGCGCTCACCAAAAACAAGCTGGAAGGTATGGACACAATAACAAATCACATTATATGTACACTATAATAGAGCATAATACAACGGCACAGTTTTATAGCCATAGTGTTGACTCACTGCCTCACAGACACTGTTTCAGTAAACTTCTGGAAATCTGATTTTAAATAGGCTACTATATTGGATATACATTTTATTGGGCAGGTGTTCCTGTAAGGTGTCCACCCAGTGGATGGATCAGTGGCCAAAATCTTACATATCTTGATAATGATATCACAATATTATTTCTGGTAATTTAGTCAGCCACACCATATGGTAAATGCTATTTTTGTGTACTCCTCTGTGTATTAAATACTTGACATGAAAATAATAACAGTATTTTTAAAATATTTACTGGCAGAGTTTGATCTGATTTTTTTTTTTCAGAAATTTGGGTTAATATATGCTTGTAATCAATTTAGTCATTGTGTTTTACTATATTTCTATATATGATTTCAGCATGATTTGATTACATTGAAAGATAATAAATCATCACATTGAATTACATGTGGAAATAATCACTGTAGATTTGTGGTATCACAACAGGGCAGTTGCTGCATGCAGCTGCAGACAAAGCCAAAATGAAAACACTGCACCAAAGCTAATAAAAAATCAAATTCATAAACAATGCATGCAGTTTGAATGTGCTGAAATGTGCAAAATCAGGTGGTCATATCATGTGGTAGCGCATTATATGACAGAAAAAAATCTATGGTGGCATTTTTTATGTACACTGACAGGGTAAATACATTATACATCTATTTCATGTTCTGTTGTCAGCTTCCATGGAGTGTTGACATCAGCAAAAGAAAAAGACAGACAGGAACCCTGGTGAGTGTGTGGCTTTTAAATCTGTTACTATGATTGCCTGGTTTTATTCTCTATCACATCATGTCAGCTTGTTGCAGACACTTTTTTGACGTGTATTCTGATGCATGCTGCACAGTCACAGTATCGAGCAAAGGTGTGTGAAGTGAAGTTTGGTGCAGCTCTGAAGGCTGCAGACTCACAGGTAATATGACAGTGCAACCCAGAGCACTCCATCCTTCCCCCTGCACAGAGGGAATAGGGAAAAGGGGAAAGTGAGGATAGGTAAACAGAGCCATTAGAGACAAATCTATTTCTGAAGAAAACAAAATCACATCATCAAACAAGAGAAAAAGAAAAATATGATCCTGCAGCCCTTTGGGCCCCGGCGTAGCAATGATAGCCGACTGTGGCATTTGTCTTTATCAGTCTGCCTTGAGGGAGGGAGAGTGTGGTGGGAAGGTGTGAGAATAAAAAGAGAATGAGAAAGACAATGGAAACAAAGAGCACAGCGTCTCCTTTACTCGTCACAAAGAGCCAGACACATTTGTTACTTTTCTGACTCATAAGACGTGAACAGCTTGCGTAGGATTATTCCTCTCTTTTTTTTTTTTTTTTAACATGTTTTGTGGTTTCGCTGGTTGTACAAAGTGGCTCTCAGATGGTCATTCTTTAAATATAACAGAGTGAAGGGCTCTGTGGACAGCGAGCCACAGCATCATCAGTCATGACCAGCCTGGGGAGGCATGCGCAGCTTCATCAAAATGACAAGATTGACTTTCCAGATTTTATCCTTTCTCTGTGACATTTAGTTGTTTATTCTGCTTTGCAGCAGGAGTCTTTGTGGTGCCATGTGTATCAAGAGACACTCTTGAAATAGATATACTGTATATAGTTACTATGGTGACTTTAAAATTAGATTTTACATGAAATATAATAAATAATTTATACAGTATGCGTTAATATCTACATGGACAACAGTTGCCTCTATATTATTTTGTATAAATTTCTATCCAATGGTTGTTGAGAGTGCTTCCATCAGGTTTCTGGGGGCCGGTCACAGGTCCATCTTTCTGTTTATCATGTAGCATTGGCTTCATCAGAGCTGTGTCTCAAAAAGAGAGAGTGGAATATGTTGCACATGTTTCCTGCCAATAAATAAATAGGATCTGGATCAAAGTGGTGCACTGAATATAATCCCAGCTTGGTTAAAAACAACAGCAGAAAAAAGGCTGAACTGCCTTTTTAAAATGACCTTTTTTCTATCATTGGTGAGTACACAGCCCCTCCTCCTCCTCTGCCCCTCTGTGGCCCTCTGTTGTCTTTTATTAACTCTGTTTTGTGGGACAATCAGGTACATTTGCTTCTCAGCATCAGATGGACTGAATTTCCATCTGAAAATCCATCACCTCCGAAAGGACGCTTCTGTTTGCCCTCCATCTTGGCTGGGCTGCATAGTAGCCTGACTGCATATATGCCAAGTCCTTACAGATGCTTCATCATTTCCTCTCTCCAGTGCCAATCATTTTTCTGTATTTTTTTTTTTTTATTATTATTATTATTATCTGCCCAGAGCGGGCACTCTCTGAGGGAGGCCTGTTTGTGCTACAGCCAGGCTTACAGCTATTTAGCGGCTCTGCTGTTTTCTTTTCTTGTCCCTCTGTTCAGTTCCAGTACCCCAGGGAAATTTGGCTATGTCTCTGATGTCTTTTTTTTTATTCTCTTCATCAGTTTGCAGTTTGCCAACATACTCTGACTCATTTTGATGTCTAATTGTCTCCAAAGTTATTTTAGTGTCGTGCTGAAAGATATACCTTCACCATCATTGTACTCATCAAAGAAATCAAAATTTCATATGGAAATGTGTGCATATTGGCTTTATGTTATCTTTTTTTTTTTTTTTTAAGTATACCACTTAATATTGACATTTCCTTCCCGTTCAGAGTGAAAATTATATCACAGACATCAAGAAGTCAGAGAATATTAAAGCGAACACGTCAGAACTTCAGACATCTGAGCAATGCATAGCAGAAGGCAGGGGGTGGGATAGTTAGCGCCAACATCTTCTTAATGCTGTGCCAATGCTGTTTGAGAGAAACGACAACACAGTCTTGTGCGACTGCTTAGCTATCTGCCATCTGGACTCAACTGAATGACTCAAGTGCCTTAATTGGACACTAGTAAGGAAGAAGCTACTCGGTTCACATTAAGCAAAGGTTCTCACTCAGTTCGCTTTTCTCCGACGCTCTTTCTGAAAGACGAGTCTTGGCCGGAGATGACATGACAATGATGACGGAGGTGTGTCATCATGTCATGCTTCATGTTCTGCACCCTGGATAATTCAGGAATTTTATGAGAACCAATGCGAACAGCAGAATTGTAGAATGGTGTAATAATGGTGATGGATACAGCTGTGACAGTTGTGCTCTTATTTTAGCTCTGGAAGTGTGAATAATGAGCTTCTCCATTCTGTCCCCCCCCTCCCTGTGCCCTTTGCTTCAGGTCAGAACATTGCGTTCCCCCCGGTGGCTCTGTGGGTAACTGTTGGCCTGGCCGTGTGTCTGCTGGTGCTGCTCATCGCCCTGGCTGCTGTCTGCCGTAGGAAGATCAAGGAGAGCTGCGAGGAGGCCAGGAGAGAAGGTAGGGGTGGGGAGGAGGTGGCTGTGCACATTCAGCACCAGAGTATATTTGCACACTTCAGTGGTGACATCTCTTGAAAATCCATGTTTAATCCTCAAGGTTAGATAAAAGCGCATTTTGGGCTGACTTGCCTTCATTAGAGGCGATATAAAATGTGAATCTCTAAGCTGGGGCAACTTTGCAGCTATATGCAGAAAAAATAAAGGCATGAAATTATATTTTCTTGGACCACGTTAGCCTACTGTGTACACAGTTCAAAGGCCCACTGAATAATGGATGATAACCTATCGTGCTCTCTGGCCCTTTCAACCCTTCTCCGGGCCTTCATTAAAATGCAGAATGACTCCTAAACTCTTCACATGGTGGGCCAGTAGATAATATGTATGATTGCGACATGTTGCCAAGATCATGTGGGAGGCACAACCTGAGATAGAGCAGAAAGCAGTGATGAGATGTTAACTGCTCAAGGAACTTTGAGAATCCAGAGGGACCTCTGCTTAATGCGTATGGGCAGGATCTCGGGTTGGTGGGACACATATCTTCGGCAAAGTGGAACATCATTACTCGGGTCCAGTAATTAGTGTTGCGGAATAGCCGAGGATCGCCGCAAGTGCAAAGAGAAAAAGTTTTGAAATGAGATAGATAGTGCAGAGCCACCAGCTCTGCTGTAATGAGATCCGCTCAGAGTGGAGGAGACATTTAAATAAAGGTCAGCCAGTGTCTGCACCAGGGCCCAGAGGTTTAAAAATAAATATGGAAGTGACACAGACTCAGAGGAAAGAGTAAATAGCTCCATGGAACATATGAAATCAAATGAAATGGAAAGAGAGAAATATAATGCAGCTCCTCCCATGGGCAAAAAAGGCTCCCAGGGGTGTGGGGCCCTTTCCTTCAGTGGGGTGGAATAGGAGCTGCTTTCCTGCCTGCAGCCCTAACACTGAAGGCGGGATTGATTATGTGGTCATCCACTGTCCGCTTTATTGAAATGTTAAGTCTTATTCTGTCCCCTGCCAGCAGCGCCTCTGCTTCTGGTGTTTTCCGAGCATTAAGCGGAAGAGTGGGAACGCTCACTTATTCACATATCAGGCTGACTTATTCTTCTGATTGAATGATACTTTATGAATACAGATGTGGATTGGGGCTTAAAATAGGATTGGTATGCACATATCCAGAGCTGTAGGGAGGGCAGGAAGCAAGGAAGTGCAACCTAATTGTGGTTGTCTTATCTTTTAATGGTGTTCCAGGGTAAGGCCAGATTGTAGTTGACTCTCTCTTCACTGCATCTGGGTAGCATGGGCAGGAAGGGTCAGTAAAAGTGGAGAAGTGAGTAAGTCATTTTTCTTACCTGTCATAATGTATATGGAGCACCCGAATGTGTACCTAACAGAGCAGAGCAGCTCGTAGAAGCTCAGTTTCAGGGGCTGTGTTGTATCTCGACACCAGCATGACTCCCCTGTCTCTGAGGTTTTATTTCTTTCATCCCTCTCGTCTGTCTTTTCTTACATAATGACTATATAATGTCTAATACATGCTTCCAGGGCTGCTTTCCCCTGTTGCTAAAGCATATTTTACATTTAGATAAGCATATGATTTAATCAGATTTACGCTTGGGTGTGTGTAGGTGACATGGGATGGATTTCCCCTGTGTGACGTATTAAAGTCATGAGGGAATCTGTGTTCCTCCTCTGGGGTTTTGCCCACAGCGGTGCACATGTTTCACAGGGGTTAACCCTTGCGTTTACCATGGACCAAATGCTGCTCATTGATTGCATTTGTGTGCATGCGACTCACATGAAATAACAGAGCCACACAGATTTATTTCACTCTGAGTCTATGTAGCAAACACACAAAAACACATCCTCATCAAAGTATAGACAAAAGAAAGCTGCTTATGGTTCTTTTTCTTTTTAAATTAGCAAAATTCATCAAGAGTTGATATTCAAAGGGAGAGAAAATGAATTAAAACAGACACGGCACAAACATGGCCGTCATTAAGCTTTTTGTCCCAGTGTGCACAAAGGCTGGAAAAAGAAGGCGGCTCTGCTGTTTCTAGGATGCAGGAATGAATTAATTAGACCCACTAATCAGCGTATTTATAGGTCTATAGTTTTACTAACAGGCCATTTGCTTCTGCTTACATCTGAAACACTTGTGATGTCACAGCAGTGTTTGAAGAGATTGAGCGGCAGTGCTGCGCCACTTCTGTGCAGAAGGGAGGGTGATGAGAGGCAGGAGCAGTCTTCTGGCTTCACTGGGCCGAGTATTTCCTCTTTTATGTGGTTTGTCCAGCTTTTGTGCTCAAGCCATAACCGCCTTTTTTCTTCTTCTTACCCCCACACTTCTGGGATGCAGCCAACAGGGGCATAAAATTGTAACACTCCTAATGTACAAGGGATGCAGTTCTCACTCCCTGTCCCGTGGATGCCCTCGTCTTCACCCTGACTTTAAACGAGCCTCACTCTCCTATCAAAGCCCTGTCCCCCGAGGTATTCCTCCTGCTGCCACAGCGGCGGGACTGTTGGTCGATTTGCAGGTGTCGAATGAAGAAGCAAACATAAACAGGTTCACACATCTATAGAAATGATGCACCACAGTTCTGAAGATGTGAAGTGGTGATTTTATGTTGTTTTTTTCCAAGATGCTTTTCTCAAAGGGTACACATTATTAACAGGTTAACTTGAAATAATATTCTAGACATTCAGTTCAACAAAATATATGGTGCTCTTGCGCTTGAACTCTTCCCCTGATAATGTCTTGCAATGCAGTGAAGTAATATGTAATCTTACAAAATCTGTCACAAACAGGAGAATGTAGTGTGGGGACTCTCATGCATATTGTATCCAGGCTGTTTGTCTCTCTTCTGCTGCTGTAATAATAAGAAGGAAAATGTCAAAATGAAAAGTAATCAAATGTATAGGGAATATAAATGAATGAATTCTGTCGTCTTGACATTTAATTTCATTCAATTATCTGTTCAGTCTCATGTCTCAGGCGCTAAATATTGGATATCAAGCCTAATTGCTGTGGAATATTATGTCACAGAATTAATATCAGTTGCTTGGATGCTCTATTTTTAGCCCGTATTTGTGTACGCACATGCATGCCACATGCTCATCTAAGTGTGACAGCCGTCACTGAGTTGCCTCCCGAAATCTGTTGACAGTGGGTTTTCAGAGAGCCAGCAGCTGAAGCCTAATGTGATTACTGTCTTTGCAAAAGGTCTGGATAGGAGGTTAAGGGGTGGGTATGGCTCTGTGTGTGTGTGTGTGTGTGTGTGTGTGAGATGTGGCATTGAGGAGCTTCTCCGTCATATAGATCTGTCACCACAGCTTGTCCTTTGAGCTGTGAAGGATCAGCTCGCCATAGGCTCGTGATGAAGTGACTGCATTGCATGCATGCCTTTGTACTGTGGCTCCCACTGATAATGGCTCCTCTGTCTCTCTGCAGCTGAAGAGGCCAAGGAACTGGAGGAAGAGGAGTCAAAGACAGGTCAGCCAATCCACACCTGGTCCAGCCTCAGTCTCTGCGTGTATCGGGGAACCACTGTATGTTTTAGCTGGCACTGCTGTGCTGGTGCTCGTGGCAAAAGCTGGCCAGGAAACAACTGAAAATACGCCCATTAAAGTTCCACATCCTTTAGCTAAAACCAATATTGAAATATTTAAATATGTCTAATCTTTTGCATGCAGCACTCTGAGCTGTGTAATGATGCAAGGCTGTAAACACTGTCAGGAACAGGCAGCGGTGCATTTCATCCACTGGAGTGTGGATCACGTGGGCAGGCAGGCCAGACTGAGCTTGTAAACAGGACAATTAATTAATTCCACACGTGCAAAATTTCATTGAAAGTGTGATCAAACATTGTATTTTTTACTAATGCACACACACACACACACACACACACACACAATGTGTTATTTACATTGAAGTTGCAGGATTTCAAATAGCACAAAAAAAAACACACTTTTTTTTTTTAGACTTGAGTCTTTGAAAAGAAGTCCAGGTGGCAGATGATGCTAGGGACCCAACAGAATAAGTAACTGAATGTTAAGTTTGTTTACCGAAGTGTGAGTGAACGCTGATGAAGCATGAGTGCATGTGAGAAATGAGACCTGCTCCAGGCACCAGATCCATTCAACACAGCAACCCAGTGGCATAACTCATCCACTATGTGTGTGTGTGTGTGTGTGTGTGTGTGTGTGTGTGTGTGTGTGTGTGTGTGTGTGTTTGAGGCAGAGAGAGGGAGACGGGCGCACTAATTTAGCGATGCCAACAAGCTGTTTTACATTACACGTTCCCCCAAAGCTACAGCTATAACAGTGAAATCTATCTTGTCTATAAATTTAATGGTAACAAGTTCCACAAGTTCCAAGTTTCACAAAATGCCATTGATGTTGCCGCCGTGTGCTGCACTCAAATGATCCTGTTTACCAAGCCAAATTGATTTTGCTGAAATGTGTTATGCATATTATTGTCACCTGGGATAAGTTGCTTTTGAATTTTTATAAGGGCTCATCCAGCAAAATGGACACACATCACCTGAGACGGTCCTTCCAGCACTTATTGCTTCACAAAGTTTGGCAAGTTGCTGTTCTTTACTAGCTGGTTCAAATCAACCAACAGAGGCATCGCCCAGAGGGAGCTGTATTGCATACTTAGAAATTTTGCCCCCCGTAAAAAGACATTTCATGACTGTTCAAAGTCGATCATTTAAACAAGGACAAGCATCTACAGCCACACGTATGGCTCTTTGAGGCTCTACTAAATTAGAGTGGTGCTTCAAGCTAAATGGTAATGTCAGCATGATGACATTCACACAATGACAATGCTAAAATGTTGATATTTAGCACTTATAATGTTTCAGAGGAAATCACTTTACTATTTAAATAGTTAAATGTAAGTACTACCACGTCGACATGCTGGTGTTTAGAATATTTAGCCACCTAGTTTGGTATTTTAAACCATTTAACACAGTGTAGTTGAAGCAGGAGTTTCTGCTGGTTGCCTAGCAACCTCATGGTAATGATAAGACTCCAGGAAGTTGAAAAAATGGACAAGAAATAGTCCAGCACGTAACCCCATAACAGTGCTATGATAACAGTTGATAACAATGATTTTGTGAACTTTTCATAGAGACGGGCTTGTGACAACAAAGCAAATGAGCTTTTTTTCATGTCAAACTTATTTCAAGCGATCCACATACCTTTACAGTGCTCATCTTTTGCTTTTTACAGTGCTGGTGGCCCAGGAAAAATATGACAAACTAGAAAAGCACTCAGAGACCGCAGACCTCCGCCAAGGCGGTGGCGGTGACTTTTTATTATTTTGAAGTTACCCCCACCGCCAAGGAGCTTATGTTTTCACCAGGGCTTGTTCGTTTGTTTATTTGTTTGTCAGTTTGCAAAATAACGCAAAAAGGGTTATTTATGGACGTTTTTTGACAAAATTTTCAGGTTTGGCCGAAAGTGGCCTAACTTAAAACTGATTATTTTTTGGTGGTGCCGTTGAATCGGATCCGATCACCACCAAAAATTAATCAGTTTTAAGTTAGGCCACTTCTGACCAACCCCGGTGAAAACATAACCTCCTTGGCGGAGGTAAATATATCCATGTGTCCTTCTTTTCCTGTGATGAGGGTGATGTGATACTTTGCTTACTATGACCTTATGAGTCCAGAATTAATTTCAGTATTAGCAAGCAGAGCGAGCCTCCTCTGCCTGCCCAGCCTCAGTGACTAACCCTCACAGTCCTGAGCAGTTCTCCCTCAAGCATTAATGTCATTAGAGTTATTCATTTGACTCCTTCTTTAGTCTGATTGAATTATTTAGCCTTTCTGTGAACGGCAAAGTTAATACCATGTGATTTTAATAAGCTGAGAGGTGAAGGAGAGTCTCTGAGTGAAGGGGGACAATGACTTTCACTCTCTAATGCCTCTCTCATGAATGTTTCAGAGAGATCTGTGCAGCCAGGAGCGGGGTCAGTCATCCCACAACTAGTGAGACTTATGCTGCATTTCTGCTGCATGGTGCTCACAGCTCAACTCACTTGGAACCACTCGTTTTTGTTTTTCCATTAGCAGAACTTGTGGATGATACTCTTTTTGCAACCGCTAGTCCAGCTTTCACTGCAGACCGCTGATTGGTTATAGAGTGTCGTCACGATTGCTAGTACTGAGAAGTGTCTACGCTGAGGGGCTTCAATCTGCTGTGGAGAAAATGACCTAGTACCAAAACTATGTTGTCTTGAGTCAGTCTGGCATAAATGGGCAGGGCAAAGCAGGATGGAGAGCCTACAGTGTCACTGTACTCCAGCAACAAGACGGCAGTTTACCACCTTCGCTCCCGCTGTTTCTCATCATCGTCAATGCACCTGGATGATCCAGGTGGACGTTGTGGGCGGTGAGCTGGTGAAATCAAGCTAATGGCTCTGCCTTCTGAGATCACTCTGTAAGCACTCCAGACAGGAAGCTTTTGTTTTGCCATCTGGCTCCAATTGCGCTGACAAAGGCAGAGGTTCCTGCGTGAGACAAAGGAGCTGAAATGAACCCCACTTTAATAAGCCCAGGATGATGGGGAGCCACGTTTGTGTGTTATCTTAATGAGCTGTCCAAAGGAGTGCGTGCCTCCCCTTTCAAAGCCGGCCTGATTTTAACAATAACCAGTGATAACTAGGGACCTGGGCTCATTCATTTGCAGTGGGGTAGGATCCCTTTGTTGCCTTTACAGCTGAGGCAAATAATGTTTAACAAACACTGGAGCTCAAACTCTGGATTTATTTGCAGGTGCTAAAGCCAAGAGCAACCCCTTCACACACACTCACAGGTCTGCACAAGCGCACTCATGCAAAGGTACACACACACACAGAAAGGAGCACTGTTAAATGCTAATCTACATCCACATGCAGAGATGTACGCCGTGTACAGTTCTTGATCTCCACCTCCTCCCTGAAATGTGTTCAGTAATCTGAGCCTGATGTGCAGTTTAGAGGGGGCTGCAGCTCCTCCTGTCAGAAGCTGGCTTTAGTTTGTGTGCACTAGCCCCTGTCTCCCTAAATCCTGGAATCCAAGGAGTCAGGACTTAGCAACAAGGCCCTGGAAGAGAGGGTTAGTCAGTGACCCAGTTCTTTCATGGACAAAGAATCGTTGGAAAGAACAATTTGACACACCTTCTGAAAAGGGAGCACCATGCGAAAAAACGGTTTTATTAACCCTTCTCAGCTGAGGCAAGGTCCCATGAAGGTGGAAGGTTTGGGAATATCTTGACACCACTGAAAAAGGGAGGACAGTTACTGAAATCATATTAAAGCTTCAAGCCCAGTTGCTCATCACCCTAAATGATTTTAAGAAGCTATCTTCTTCTGTGGCTGTGTGAAGGTGACTGTCAGACAGACAGAAACAAGGACAGCTGTTCCAGAGTCAAAGTCACCTCTGTGCTTATTATACCCCCTCTGTCCTCTGTCCTGCCTATGAGTTATTCACATAGCAGTGAAAATACAGCACCTTAATGCATGAGGAACATATTATTCACACCATGTCTCTCATGGAAATCCCAAGTGTAGCATCTTGATGTAAGGAATTAACCTGTTTAAATATTTCAGTATGGTTGTATGTTCCTTGGAATTGCATATTTTGTATTGCCTTCAGGAATATTATGCATTAAACACACTGACCACTAATATGGTCATTATGGAGCAGTGTTTTTCAAGCAACTCCTGTTTTGTTCAATTTGGGCAGTTTTATTCTGTTCCAGTGGCAGTTACTTCATTAAAGCTTCACAGAGCAGGATACAGCCACGTAACAGTTTAAAATACAGTTTTTAGACAGTAAATCCAGTTGGTGGTATTAATGTGCAGTGAATGGGAGGGCTGCTAGCACGCAAACATGGATGTACATAATGCACTTTTTTTCAAATATTTTGTCAAAATTGACTTTTCAAATGCGGAAGGAAATGCACTCAATACTTTGCTGGACCTCAAGGATACACATTAAGGTTTGTGTGTTTGCAAACAAACAATCAACATATATTTACAAACAAACAAAGTTATAGGTTGCAGGTGGAGTTATAATGGCGCACTGAAAAAAAACACTTCCTGGGCACATGGCATTACCAGACCAAGGCTTATTAAAAAGTTGCTTACAGTGTTCTTAAAGCATAACCCAGTTTGACAGACCTGCAGGTCACTAACACACCATTCCACAGTACTACAGTCTGAATTGAGAGGGCCTTGGAAAGCAGCCCCCAGGCAGCTCTGCTTGACATGCCTTCGCTTTTCACTGGCAGCACATACTCAGCCACTGGGCTCTCCCAGCGGTCACACATTACTGACTAAAGATATGTAAATAGAACATTCATGTTGCCTTCATTATTAGATGTGGGTCACCGGATAACTTCAAGAGCGCTAATTAAAAGAGCTCCCAGCACACCATTGCTTAGTAGTTGCGCACACATTAGTCAAGCACTGCACTCATGTTCCTTGCTGGTTCAGCACCATACGGTAAGCTACATGTTTAATACTGTGTTTTCTTCAAACAGGAACCCTGAGAGATGGTGTTGAAGGACAAGTATCACTGGTTGGATAGAAATGGAAATTGAAAAACCTCTTATCACATGTATATATAGAGAGAGAAATGTGTGAGTTTCACTGAACTCTCTAATTTTGTGTCCATTTTTGCTTTTTTCCCCCTTTCCTCTATAAATTTTGTACCTTTAATATGAGAAAGGGTTTGATTCCAGACAGTTGCTGAGAAACTTTCACTCTCCCCCTCTCCACCACCCTTTGCCTTGATTTGGGAAGGAGCTCATCAGAAATGTGCTGCACACTGAGCTACTTTTGCAACCTCTCAAAGGCCAACCCATCATTGTCAGAAGAGATATAGAAGAAATATAGCGGCTCCTAAATCATTTGGAATAATGGATGTTGTCACGGTTAATAAACGCAGTCAAACCACTCAGTGCTGTGCACCACAACAGCAGGCCAATCCCACTGCTGGCTGCGCTGGCATTTTAGACAGAAGTAACAGTGTAAGGAGTGTTTTTGTGAGAGTTCAGGGGTACTTTAGGAGTGAAGGCAATCCTTTTTCCTGGGATGAATCCCTCTGTACAGATGCCATTTACATCCTCCCCATTCACCCTTCTGTCATGTAATCTACACTCCTCTGACAGCACAGCCAAGGCCCGGTGGGAGAGTGCCTATCCATCTCACTACCCCAATCTGCCTCCCCTGTTTGGTTCCACATGAGCACTCAGCTGCTGTGACTAATTAAATAAAGCGCTGTGCCCTCTGCTTCCTGTTAGCCATGGCAAGGTTGGTGCACAGAGATGGAGCAGAGGAGGAGGGTTGCTGAAGGAGGAGGGGACGCAATAACAACTTACCAAGCCGGGAATGACGCTCGGGTCCATGAGACAATAGAACACAGATCTTTAAATGATGCAACTTTTGTAATCTGAGTACTCATTCTTGTTCATTCTCCTTTTTTTCAGCCATGACACTACTGAAAAGCTAAAGCCAAGAGAATAAAAGTGAGTATGATTCCAATAAGCATATCTTTGTGTCTTCAAGCACACCTGTGTCTTTATGTGTTGCTCAGTTGTCACACTTTTTCTTTCTTATCACAATTGGGCTGATGTTCTCAGCGGTAATGCTCTGGAGGACACAGTGCCTCTGTAGGTTATGGGTAAGTGCTGCTGTAATGAGGCCAGGCTTGCATTAATTCAGCAGACAGTCGGGAATATGAGAAGTCTTGACATTTTGATTTCAGGAATCACAGGGTCGCAGGCCGATATGACAAATCTATTTCATTTTATCAGACATGCAAACATAAATTCCCTGGTCGGCTCAGAGCCGCTGTAAGAGTCTGAGTAATGGTAAACATTTAATGTACGAGTCGCGTCTTTGTTTTCTGTTCTGTCTGAAAATTGCACATTCAGTGTCATCCTCATATTTTTTTAATCTGACAACTTTATCTTTTGAGAAGCTGCAGCAGACAATTTAGTTAAAGAGACATTCAAGCAACATGTCACTGTTTTTTTAGGATGTTTGGCCATTAAATGTTAAGCAAAAGGCATTCTATGCTACTTGCACTGTTATAACATCTCCTTTTTTCTTGGCATCGGTCAAACTGACATTTTCACTTATTTTGCTGTGCTAAAATAGTTTTCATTTCCTTATTCTCAAGAAGACCACAGACCCCACTGCGCTGTTTCGCCCTTGATAAGATATCAAAAATGCAAGTTAAGTACTGCTGGTTGAGTGATTGATATAGACTTGAATATAAACCATCTGTAGACATATAGTGAAGTACAAAAATGGCCCCCATTGTAGCAACACAAAGTACATTTTACAGTATGTTTTTATATACAATATAAATATTTACAAGTGATGCTTGTATATGCTTATTTATTAAAAAGTGCTGTGACCAGACATCAGCACTATGGACTACTCTTCACTCAGCAGACGAAGGTGGTTAGTTCATCTCAAATGGACTGTTGATATTGCTTGAGGACATGGATGAGATTTCTGGGTGCCATAACTGTAAGTGGTCAGCTTGATTTGAGCTATGGTCTGTATTGGATTAGTATGACCCAGATGAACAACCTGACAGAAGGAAGAGCGTTGATAACTGGGAGCACAGTCAAACCAATCAGTAACTGGATCCTTCCTGCAGGAGAATCATTGTGTGATGTGAGAGGAAACCTCATCAGTACAGCCGAGTCATCAAATAATACATACCACATATGGTGTCTCTGCAGTTCTCCTGACTCCTGCTATCGCTGCATCTCCCTCTGTGCGTTAGCTCCAATGCGTGAAAAGGTGGAGGTGGACTATTTTACTACAGTGTGTATTGACTCATCCCTGAGTGGCTCCTGACCAGTGTAGACTGGTCAGTCTTCTCTCTTTCAAACCCATTTTACAAACCAGAAGACGGCTAGATGTTTGATGGAGACCAGGATATTTTTCCTTTTTACATTTTAAATTACACATGGACTTTATCCATTTGTACCGTTTCTAACTTTGCACTTTGTTTTCACAGTTATGTTATTTTATGTTGTGTTGTTATGTTATGTTCTGTTGTATTAGCCTATGTTATGTTGTTATGTTATGTAATGTAATATGAAGTGCATCACTTCTGCATGCATACTACATTTATTCACTCAAAAGTATGTTGAATGATAGTATACACATTGAGTATGTAGTGTGTAGTATGTAATTTCGGATGCATCCTTTGTCTCTCAGAGAATAAGGATGGTGATGTATTTTTCTCCACTTATATTGTCAGACTTAAGGTTGACTGTGTAGTTACAGTACGCTCCCTGTTGTTTAATGACTCTGCTCTAGTAGCAGGCTGACCAGGACCAGGAGCAGCAGCACTAATACAGCAACAGGCAGGCAGGTTTTTCCAGTAGATGGGTGCTGGCACTGTTGGACACTGTGGCCCTTGGGGAGAAGAATGGGACGCTCCTAGTGGCCCCATGTTCACTCAACCATGGCCAACCTGTGTCAGACACTATATCCCTCCCTGGTCCCAGCACATAGACCTCTACAGGCCAGGAAAGCCCACAACATCCATTTAGCTATTTTGGGAGAGCGACCAACAAAGGACAGGAGTTGGGGATATTTTTATGTTCAAAACTTCTTTTGTTCTGAAGAGTTTCCCCGTTTGTTGTGACATGACTCTCTGATGTTTGATGCTCCATCAGTCTAGATTTGAAAGATATTGAATTTTTTGCCACCATGGTGCTGGAGTGATAACAGGATGGTGTAGCTGGTCTGTCTTTTGTCAGAAAATGACACGCAATTTGATAAATTGTGAATATTTAGTACTGTTTAAAGCGTATTCTGTTAATGAGGGAAATCTGTACTTGAAGCCTCCACATGCTTAGACTGCAGTGCAGATTTTATGTACTCTGCGTTTATGTGGTGTCGACGTCCGTGCGTACAGTGTGGGCACACATTTATTGCAGAGGAGGCAGAGAAAAATAAACTGGGTGATGCTGCTCAGTGGCTGCACTGTCGTATGAGTCACACTTACTTCACTACGATCTCACATTAGCATACAGCATGAGCCTCCACTGTATCTGTTCTTCACCATTCCTCTTAACTCGTACTTTAATAACCAGCAGCTTGGTGTCAGTCGTGTGAATACTTTTTATTACAAGGCTGGACAGTTACAGCTTGTTTTTATTATACTCTGACTGGTCATTGCTATAAAGCTGCAGCATGCAGAGTGAGTAGAAGATGATGGAAGGTGCAGAAAGTAATTTCCTGTAACTAGCCAAAATAAAGTCTGGCCAGTAGGAGTCAAAGAGAGGACATTTGTCATTACTGTAGTATTCACTGACCTTCACCAAGACTGTTATTACAAGGTAATATCCTGCAAGCCACTCGACCTCCCCGGTGCTGAATCATCCCCGATCAATTATTCTAATATTTGTGTGGCAGTTTTGCTATCGATTAATGCATTTATGCAGAGTGCAGCATATCTTCTTTAATAAAGCAAGGCTCTGCATTTAATTAAGTCGTTTCAGAGTGAGGCGGCAGTTTGTTTTCATGAACCCTTGCCTTATCGATACATGTGTGCATTCGTGACTTATGTTCATCCACTCAAACTTTTATTGTTTCATTACTAGCAGCCTAGCAGAGATAACGTAGTAAATGGATATCTGCAGGACACTCAATATTTTGTAGATTGTTGCCATCGTTAGTGGCTCAGACTTGCTGTGTGCTCTCATAAATACCACATACTGATCATTATGGCAACTTTACGGTTCTGGAAACTTCCACATTAGTAGATGTAGTTGGATTCAGTGAATACAACTTGGAAATTAACTCTCTGTCCTAGACGACCAGTCTACCATGAGCAGGATTTAAAAGAGGGGTTTTAGGTTTGTTTTTGTTTTTTTTTTAAGTACATCTTGATTCACGGTTGGTTGCACAGATGTTCCTTTCTCTTCATACTGACATTGCAGAGTTAACTCCTTATAGTCCACTCTCATAAATGGGTGTCATAATCCTCGTTCTCCAGAATACCAGCCATCAGCCAAAGTTATGTGACGCCTCAGAAGACTGAGTGAATCAGCTGGATATTTTAAAGTTTAAAGTCCTTTTAGTTTGAAATTCCCTCTTTTTATTTGCCGCTGGAGGGATACTTACTGTTAATTGCGTAACTACAGTGCCTGAATAATGCTGTTCCAGCAACACATGCTGAATTTCAGAGTTGTTGTTCTTTGGGCTGTTAATGCATCACATCACACAGCTGACACATCGTAGATGCTGTCTAGAGAAACCTCATAACTTCGAAGGTGAAATTCTGCTTTGGTCTTCTGGACCTCTTTTGATAATCTGCTTTTCTTTTTGTTCTTTTCATGTGTAAAAGGTTAATAAAGATTGGTATTGTGCAGAACCCTGGCCTAGACAGGGATGGCTGCAAATGAGAAGAGAATACATTTTCAAAGGCAGACATGAAGGGAATAAAGAAAACTCAGTGAAATGAGGAGCAGCATGGACAATCCCGCTCATCTACCTTTTGATGAATTCTAATGAGAGGGATTCCATTTTTAAAGATAGGCCCAAGGTGCAATGAGTGCTACATAATAGTCCTTTCCCAGTTCCTTCAGCAGAGTTGTGAAATATTGGCTAAATATGCCCAAATATATATATATATATATATATATATATATATATATATATATATTTTGCTTTTCCAATCCTCTACCATCGTCTGTCAACTCGTCCCATTCATGCCTCCTCCTGCCACTCTGTGCTGAGACTCAGAGACACTTTCAGTTTGTAGCGTCCATCGTCCAACTGTGTCTATAATACACACATATGAGAAAATGAATTAAATAGATGGTAGTTCTGTGAAAGTAAGCTGTGTTTTTTCAGTTTGGCTGGTCCTGCGACTTACAGTATATGTTATTTGACACTTACCGTCATGACAAGGGGTAAACACTCAGGGCTTGTGACAACTACCGCTATCTGCTACTCCTGTACCACTGAATATTAATTTAAACATTAACTTAAAGACAACTGAGAAAGATTAAACACACATACCCCCACACATGTGAAATATGCAGCCAAAATCGGTAAACGAGCAGCAGCAGCCACACGAGAGGAAGCGGCGTTTCATCTTCCTTCGGAGTTGGCAGAGTTGTTCAGAAGTGTCACAGAGGATGAATAATTCAATGGATTTAGTGATTTAGAGTGAGATTTGGAGTTTGGTAAACTTGCTTAACTGTATCTTGCTTTTTGGACTCTCAACTCTCTCAATTTTTATTCCTCCTATTCATCCTCCCTGTTGTGTTCTTTATGCTATAGTGTATCTGAATAACTGTTAATATGTTACGTTAACGTCAGTTTGTTGTTTAAGCTTTGTGTTGCTGAATAATCATAATGTGTTACCTTAAACGTGACACCGATCTTTGGATTCATGGCAGTTTCGCATTAAACTACAGTATGAACTGACCTTAACATACCGTACACCTATTCAGCCTGTTTTTCTATTGTTATTATCATAACTTGCCTTTCAAGATGAAATGTCTGTTCTTGGTCTCTGATTTTGTAAAAATAATTTCCCCCAAAAAATGCATTTTATAGTCCGGTGCAACTTATGCATGTTTTTTTTTCCTCTTCATGATGCATTTTTTGACTGGTGCAATTTATACTCCGGAGCGACTTATAGTCCAAAAAATATGGTAATTGGTGAATTCTCAAACACTGTACAACACCAGGAACACTGACGACTGTGGCATTCATGCTCTAAGAGCTCTAAGGGGGGCTTCTCCAGTTCCTCTCTGCTGAATGTGGCAGGTGAGGCCCTGCAGACACTGATGATGTCAGACAGGACAGTTACGTTGGACTCCCTCCAGGGAGGTGTCTTGAAGTGGAGTTTGACTCACTATTCCTGTATCTCTGATCCCTGCATTATTTATGCTTTTGTCTCGGCCATTTATCAGCATTTTTATACCTTGCAGCCTCATTCTACAGTACATCTCCCGTGATGGAATAGGCTGCAGCGATGATGGCCTCTGAGGGAAGCCAATAACTGAATATAGTAGCTCATATTGATATCAGAAAACTGTGGAATGGACAAGTGTGCTGCATAGCAGTCTCTGCATACTGCTGAGAGCCTTGGCAAGCTTCCATTCGCATCAAAATAGTGCACTGAAAAATAAAATATAACAAGGAAAACGCTGCTCTGGCTCCACTTCCTTACCTTTATATACATTTTTGGGACATGAAACTGGTAATATGTGAGCTGTGTGGTAGGAGTTGCGCAGCCATTGAATCGCTGATCAATGACAGCTAATGAACACGGCAGGAGTTCTGCTCTGTTTGCCTCTCGACAGAGAGCTGCCTTCTCTAGGGATCTCTTTTTCCTGCTTTTGCCAGAAAAGCACAGGAGCCTTCATTGAAACCAACTGCCTGTGGGCTCAATTAACTACCATAGATTACTCATAATGCAGATGAGAGACTGTGTACAAAATCAGCGGCGTGGAGATGTTGCAAAGCACACACAAACGGTGCATGCATGGATTCAGACAACTGGGACACGGTGGTGCAGAGAGTCATGCCATCAATGTAAAGTTGATAAAAACTGCTCCATAAAAAAGGCATTAATAAGCATAACAATGTACTGTATCTATTTTAATAAAACTGATTAGCCCAGTAATGAAAACAGACAGTATCTGCACGCACACACATCCATTCCCTGGGGCTATTTTAAAGGATCTATGCAGCATAGTATGTACATCAGATAATGCTCATGATATATAAAAAGCAAAAGGATGCACTTGATCTATAGTCACCATGATAACCTGTAATTCTGTTAAATGCTGCAAACATGTAGACGCAGCAGCAATACCTCCAACCCCAGAGGTTAATGCTGCAGATGTATGTTTTGCACTGTTGTTGGGGGGGGCAATTGGGAGCTCCATGGTGATGACATGGTTTGGTTTTTGTGTGGTTACCAGGCCACGGTCTTTGTCATAACATGTTAGCATCACTTAAGATCCCTCACTCAGACCAATCACTGTCAGTTTCCCTACCTACCAAAACTAAAAGCTCTACATTTCTGCACATTTGAAATGTTACACTCATGGCAACCAACAGTTTTTATCCTAAATTAGTCACATGTAGGGTTTTTTTTCCTTCCTAGGCTGTTATTGGACACAGGATAGCTATCAAAGAGAATCTGTTCAGCACCAGATAATTTACAGATGGCACACCCCCGCTGTGATGGGAAGACGCTAAACACGTTGACTTTCATGTGTAGCTTTCTGACGTGTGCACACTTTATTTGCACATGCTCATTTAGCGGGAGCTTAAATGTGCACGTCTCCTCCTCATTCAGTGCCTTTTTCTTTACAAATAGATTAAGATAGATAGATAAGGGAGGCATGATCAAACATGCAACACACAAGTCATTCAAAATCAAGTTCATAGGAACAATTAAAATACACTGGATGACTTGAGAATATTGAGGAAGTTACTGTTATATTGTTTAGTGGTGCATAGGTGGATGTTGAGTTATAAATTATAAGTTTACTGAATACCAAACTTGGAATGTGAATTTACAACAAAAAGCAAACTCATCAACAGTCGCCATAACCATACAGGTTCATATATGAAATTTGACCTCTGCATTTGTTTGTGCAAAGCACCCATGGAGCAACTGAGGGGTTCAGTGTCTTGCTCAAGGACACACGACGTGGACACTAGGGTCCAGGGAACTTTCAACCCTGCAGTTGAGGAGCGACCACTCTGCCCAGTGTGCAACAGCCACTCCGCAAAGGTCAATCCCAAATTCTGTTCACCAGCCAGGAATCGAACCACATCTGCAGGGGTGAGAGCGCTGAATGCTAACCACTAGACTGCTTACTCTTCCTCTAGCCCTTTACTATGGCTCTACTATGGTTTGTGGTCGTGGTGTCACTGCAAAGTGCAGCATTGACCTCTCTTCATACCCGTGATGGGCTGAAGCAGCAATGAAATGGGGCTGAATGTAAACTCATGGACATGTCACAGTCCTTCAGCCTTTGCTTAGTTGAGCTTATCATGGTGCATCAGGGAACAGCAGCACAGGTGGAAGACGATTGCCTGAATGTCACTCAGTGTGACTCTTAATATTCATCCAGATTAACATACTGAGAACATTAGCGGTTTAGGGTAAATGATTGACTTGCCTCTGGAGGTGGCCAGCATCCCAGGGTGAGTGCAGAACAAACTGTGACTCTTTCTTTTCCGCCTCTTCTACCTTTCTCCTGGTACTGAGTCACCTCGCCTTCGGGGCTTACCACAGGAGTCTCTTCAAAAGACCCTTTAGACTGAAGTGGAGAATCAAGATTAATGCACTTTCACGTCCCACCCAGGCTCCAGGGGAAAAAGTCTTATAATTAACACCAGGGGGCTGCAGGCTGTTTTCGGAGAGAGGTCGGGGGTGAGGTTCCTCGGCCATAGAAAAAGAGCCGATAAAGGTGTGAGATTTTTAGAGTGTGATGCATGCTGCTGCTTTGGAATAATAATGCAGTGGTAACAGAATGCCTGTCAGACATCTCACCCTGGCTTTTTGTTATTGGGACAAAGTGGAGGGCAGGAGCAGGAGCATTACTGCCTCATTCATAGTCGTCATTGTTATACATGCTAACCTTTGTTAATTATCTCCAGCCGATGACTGCACCTTTTTTTAACCTTCAGTCTCGTATAGGCAATCCGTTCTCATTCCCCAACTCCAACTATTCACAACTTTTGCTAATGGAAGTCCAGTTGAGTAAAACCATGCTATAAGTACAGAAAATAAAGTACTTCTTAAATTATGTATGTGACGCACTTTGCATTATTTGCAATACCGAGACTTTGTCATAGCCCGGTGGTGTTCTTTACCATTGCACAAGGCACCCTTTAATGACAGCAGTAAACACACCAGGTGTTCCTTTAACTACAGTCCACCTCCTAGCCCCTCTGATGATCACCATTTAATAGATACATATTAAAGCTGGGGTGGCACGGTGGTGTAGTGGTTAGCACTGTTGCCTTACAGCAAGAAGGTACTGGGTTCAAATCCCGGGTCCGGGGCCTTTCTATGTGTGGAGTTTGCATGTTCTCCCCGTGTCTGCGTGGGTTCTTTCCGGGTACTCCGGCTTCCTCCCACCATCCAAAAACATGCATGGGGATTAGGTTAATTGGCTAATTTAAATTGACCGTAGGTGTGAGTGTGAGTGTGAGTGGTTATCTGTCTCTATGTGTCCTGTGATGAACTGGAGACTTGTCCAGGGTGTACCCTGCCTTTCACCCTAAGACAGCTGGGATAGGCTCCAGCCCCCCCGTGACCCTATGAGGATATGGATGGATATTAAAGCTGTAGTTGGCAATCATGGAGAGCTAGCACGAGAGCTAGCAAGATTTAAATGTAGCACCTCCTCTCGCCTCCTCTCACCGCCTCCTCTAAGCTCCACCCCCTCCTCCCCCTCTAGTCAATGCTCCATCCAAAGTCACGCCCCCTCAAACTTGAACAGTAGGATTCAGCAGAGAGAGGATAGCCATCATGCCACATCACCACAGTTGTAAAACGACCCGTTCAGAGCCAATATATCAATGTCGTTGATGTTACCTTTAAAGTGCAGACACTGGAGACTATGGCTGTACAATATGATCAAAATGTCAAATCCTATAACCTCTTCAACACAAGTGGAACCTACAGTTGGCTTACACCCACAGAGAGAAGCTAACGTTAGCATTGGGCTAATACGCGCTACAACAGTAGCTAAGTTAGCAAACATTACATATTTCATGAAAATAATAACTCCTTCAGAAGCCGTCAGAAGTAATACTGGAAGTGGTATTTTTGGCTGCATTTTCTCTGCAGTTGTTCCCTACAGAACAGATTCTCCTGCACATAACAATACTGATTTTGCGCCGATTTTACACCCTACCGATTATCTTCTGTCTTAAAAGATTAACCTATACGATTATCCTGTGGTCTGTGGTGTGGTAAGAGTCAATTTGTCCCAATAATTTGCTTCGAAACGGGTCACGGCCGACAATTGTAAATGATCAAAATATCTTAGGATTTATAAAATCCTTATATGTGTACCCCCCTTTACTCTGTATTTCTGCAGAGGGGTTTGCTGGATTTTTCCAGAAACAGAGGTGAGTAAGTAAGTTTCTCCTGTACTTAATTGTATATCATCAGACATCACTCTTAGCAACATCTTATATAGGCCTATCAGTCACATTCATCTCAGATTTCAGAGCAGCTGTTTTTATTTATTGATGAGCTTCAAAACAGACACTATGTCATTTTTTCTCCAATCTAGTGGTTAAATTTGACTTTGCATGTATTGCAACATGGTTGGAACTACGGTAAGCAGAATGGGTCAACTCCCGGGCTTCCACTATCACCGCGGATCCCCAACCCCCGGCCTGGAGCTCCGGTCATTTTATGGCCCTTTTACGCTTTTTTGGCGATGAGGATTCGGTGCGGCATAAGTGTGGTCTTGTATTATGAACAAAAGTGCAGTTCAGGTTTTAGTTTAGTGCCGGGTAAGTAAAACCGGCGTCTCCACCTTGCTTCTCTGTGAAAAGTGAAACGCAAAACGTGGAAATGCATTTTGTCCTATTGGTACTAGAAGGTAGTGCTTTATGTCCCTCTCTGCAGTTCATAGTTTTTGATAGACTGCAAAGACATGGAAGCCTCCGTATGAGCGACCCGCTCTATGTAAAGACAAATAACTGGTTCTTCCGCCAGGAAGATCAGTCAGATTGTTGGCATATGTTATTTTACACCAATGATGATCTATTTATGAATGAAGACATTGATTTGAGGTAATAAAATACTTAAAAAATTACATAGTGCCCCTTTAAGTTTAGATCAGATCGCTCACTGTTTTTATAACTGACTTCACAACTTTAAACGAGGGGGCTGGAGGAAGAGAGAGACAATGCTTAACTTCATCTGGTGGCACACATCACACAGTTTCCTTGAAGGCTATGTACTTGAATGCATGGTTAAGCCTAATAATAATAGCCTCTTATATCTCTACCCACGCTGATGATACTAACTGCTATTTAGATATATCCCACACTACACCATTTGTGCTCTGCCATTCCCACGGGATCCTATTTCCATTTCAGCTCTCTACTGTATACTGAAGTATGTAAGGCGTTTGTTGAAATGTAAATGCATCCATAAAAGCGGATCTTTTCGCCCTCTATGAGTTGTATAATTATCCACTCTTGCACAGAGAATTTGTCATGGTGTGTTTGATCATCTGGTGATGATCTTTAAGTATCACCAAGGTGTAGCTGCTTCCTCATTATCCTGAATACTTCTCCAAGGTTATTCCCAAACATTTACTTTCATAGTCCCATGCCTGCTGTTTGTCTTTGATAGTTAGTCTGATTGTTGTTGTTTCTGTCTGTGTCAAAAAGCAGCAGGCCTGCTGTTTTTAGGTGTGATGTTCCACAAGAATATAAATACAAAAAAAGGGTGGGAAGTTCCCAACAGGGAGAATGAAATATGGCACTTAAATTTCAGTGTAAATGAGGAAAGAAATGGGCACGGTGTGGATTTACAGCGGTTCATTAGATTGAGTCCACGGCGCCGCCGTATCTTTCACATGAACAATCTCCTATAGCCCGAGTAAATTAGTGTGCAATCTGGTGTACCTGCTGTAAATGAATCTGTCCATCAGCTCGTGTCTCAGGTGCTGGAGAGCAGGAATGGTTCTGCCCTGCCACGACTCCTTTGGATTCTCTGACAGAGAGAAGTTAAACACTTAAGTTGGAGTTTACTTTTTGAATTCCTGCATTAACAATCCCACAGAAAAAAAATATCTATACATTCAGGGCGGCTGTGTTGTAAGATTCTATCGCTGGAGATGTTCAGTACATAGAGATGTTCTTTCATTTCACCTCTGACCTCTGGACTCAACAGCTTGCATGAGTCCTCTTTTGAAATAACAGATCCTTAGGTGTCTCCAGGGGCTCGTAGGGGCATTCGAGTCTGATGAGAAAATGCATGTGTGAAAATTGAGCTGTGTTCATTTGGGTGATGGATAAGTTAGCAAGTTGCATTGCTCTCTGACGGGGAGCAAATGGAAGGCAGTCCACACTTGAAACGCAGCGCTGCTCCGTAAAGCAGATACTCTTCTGTGAGCGTTGCAATTTGTAAAGACTCCTATCATTTAACATGACAAGACTTTATTACTGCTTCAGTTTTGGCTTTGACATCTTGAAGCTGCTGGCAATGCCCTCAGGGTTTCATTTAGGAGTTATCCACATCGCACCAGCCTGTCATGTGTAAAATGTAATAAAGGGATGGTAATGATTAGGAGGCGGGAGAAGCTCACTAACAGAACTTTTTTTTGTATTTCCTTTGAAGAAATATTAGGATTGATCCGGTGGGTGCTTCAAACAGGAGGAAACGTGCACAATGAGTCAAAGCTGCTCAAGTTTCCAGTATATCTAAATCAAAAGAAGATTTTTTGACAGGTGTGGATGAGCTGTGGCTTTAATGGGACACAGAGCATGAGCAGCGTATTTCTGTTGGATATCTCACCAGGAAGCACAAATTAAAAGATGGGCAAGTCGACTGTTTCCATTTAGAAGTCCAGCTGCATGCAGATATAGCTGGCTGACTTGAGTGATGTATCTAAAAGCCCAACCTCCAAGCATATAGACGACTATATTGCTTTTAAAGTCTTCAAGTAGGAGAGCTTCATGTGTGACATAATTAAATTCCACCCAAGTTAATTCAAACTGTTTAATGATGCAGGGAGAACCATTTCTTTCGCTGGGGTCCGCAGGGGCTAGGAGTGAGGAGAAGCGTTAGAAGTTCAGAAAGACACTTGTGATACAGAGCAGAGGGTGTGATGATGGAGAGAGACTTGAAGGTTGTGGCATCCTTGTAAAACGCAGCTTCCTATTGGTGTGGCGCACATTTCCTTTGTTTATTGTTTTATTTATTTTTAACTGTTATTCATAAAAGCAATCGTAGAGAATTATTCAGAATCTGCACGTTAGATCAATTTTTTACCAGTGGGAAAGCTCAAAGCTAATAACCTCTCCCACGGTGAACAGCCTGACATTATACACGTTGTGTTTTTGTGTCTTTTTTCCAGGAGTCGGGGCCAAGCAGCGGGTAGGAGATGAGTCTGGCGGGTAATCCCATCCATCTATCCATCAACCTGGAGACTATTCCCAGCGTCCCCTAAAGAATGTCAAAGCCTCGCAGTGCAGAAGATGAGTCCATCATCTTCTTTCTGAGACTTTCCCTCGAGTTTCCATCAAAACACATAAACACATCATGTGCCATTATTTCCTATCGCCCTCGCTCCCTTTTCTGTCAGAGGAGAGCCGTGGGTGAACACAGCTGAGCGGCTTGTTCTGTGCAGTATGCAAAAGAGAAGCTCTGTTTGAAAACTACAGCATGTGACAGGATCCCTTCTCTGTCGCTGACATCACTCTGCATGGATTGTGATGGGGCATGTGCCACAGATCTCCCATCTAATAGGAAGTGAGACACTTTAAGAGGCGACCCTGTCCCAGTCGCCATCACTGTCTCTCTGCCAGCGAGAGAGACCACGGCTCTCACGTTACTCCTGCATTTGCTAATTAGCATCTGTCGCTGGAGTAACTTTTACCCGTCAAAGTGTGCCGCTCGCTTATATTCAGTAAGTTAAGGGAATTGAAATTGAATGCCAGCTAAGCTCCAACAAACTGCAAATGATGCATGGGATACACCCTGATCTCCTCACTGACCTGACAGCCTTATATGTAAGAAATTGTTTTTAATGAACAGAGTGTCTCAGCTGCTTTCTGCTGCTGGTGTGGGATGTTTCATCTCTTCCAGATGAGGGGCCGCTGGTTGTTTTATCACTTTTTTTTTTTTTTTTCTACTTGAGTAAGTCCCCCTGCCATATGTCCATATATGAATGCCAAAGCCATTTGTGTCAGATAACCCAGTGCCTATTTACATTAAAGAGACATGGTGAAACTGCCTGGTCATTGGTAATTATTGGTCCCATTCCCGGGGCCACTTTGTGCTCGTTGAGGCAGAACAAGGTCGAGTTTATTACAGACATTTCTTCACCCACAGGATTAGCCACGCTGCTCAAATTCATCCCTCCACTTTTCCATTAGTTGATTTATCCGCCGACGAGACTATTCTACATAATGAGTAAAACATGAATTATGGTCAAAGCAATACAAATATTTCATTTACATGCAGATCAACACTGACATGTTGAATTGTTCCCAGTTAGACGCAGTCCTATTTTAGGGCTAATCCCTTTTCTGTTTGCAGATGCTCAGTCATCCCAAACATTTTACTTGTTTTGAATAATGGATTTTCTCTGTGATTGTTTGTTGCTGTCATACGCGAAATAGCTACCTTGCATCAAGTCTGACTTGTGTAAGTAGTGCAGAAATACCTCCACGGCACACACACACATGCACAGGAGCACACGCACACCCTGTGTCCTCATTCTAAGATGCATGAGAGTGTTGATCAAACCCCAAATGCTCAGATCTCTCTGTACAGTAGCCCTTGACCTTGCTGTGTGTCCTCGTGGCCCAGGCACCCGCCTGAAATTAAATTACAGATTAGTGGCTCCAGGCCCAAAGAGGGGTTTATTTGGTTGGCCCCTCTCTGAGAAGTGCTCGTTCTCTCATTCAGGGACTGGAAAAAATGTCATGGGATTTAAGGAAGAAAATGCCAGTCTGGAAGACATTTTCTTCTGACTGTGAGTGCTGGAGCCAGTGCTCCCCTATAACTGAAATGTCTTCTAAATCTTACATTGTAGTTAAGTAGGGGCATGAGGCTAGTGGAAATCTGGGATTTGGGAGATGTGGAAAATGGATTTTTGGAAGCAAAATAAAAGAATGAAAAAAAGAAAAGCAAATCAAAGTCAAACTGAAGTTACTCTGAAGAAACTGCAGCTCTCTGCTGAATGTATAAATTAAAAAAATCACTCTTGTGAGACAAAAGAAGCAAATACCAAGCCCTCATTAATTTGGAGGTCTGTCAAGCCTTTCACAACCCTTAATTCCAAATTGCATTCTCTTCAAACAACATTCAAATTACAAGTGACCATCAATTGGCAATCAAAACGAAAAAAAAAATATTCATGAATATGTGGTTACTGCCGAAAAGTGGAAGATGAGACAACTGTTTTAATAGACTTAAAAACAACTTCTAATTTAAAAGACAGATTCCAATTTCTGACTAGAAACAGCCTTTGGCTAAATTACAGAGGATTTATATTAGCTTATTAGCATTTGTCACACATTGGATCACTTCATTGTCAGAATAGACAGAAGGACAGCGACTGCACATCAGGGCAACTGTTTGAAATCACACTTCTGCCTTTAGAAGGAAACACAGCAGCTCTGTGTAAGCAAATGTATGTCAGCATACACTGTAAATTGAAATTTGACAATACATTTGTACTCACAAACTGTGTGCAAACACACAGCAGCGAGCATCACAAGCCTGCCGTTGACTTCACCTGCCAACTGCACTTCTTCACTTAACTTGCTGCGTAATTGATTGCACTTAATGTCAGATCCAGGTGTAAGAGGATAAATATTTAAGATCACATGTCACATTTTTTTTATTTAGCTATTAAAATAAAATATTTGGCAGGGTTCCAGTTACCTTGGACAATGTCACACTGACAAGGGGACAGTTCACAGATTAACTCTGTGCCAACCGTCTCCTTTAAAACGGGAAGTCCATTTTGAGTCATATTTCAAGACCCACAGAATATTTTCTACTATGACTCTGAAAATCTGAAAACACTGAATAGATGATCAAATGAGAGAAAAGAGACTCTCTTTTTCATCATGTTTTGTTCTTGTTTTGTCTGGAGACTACATCTCCCAGAGGCCCCAAAATTACCCACAGGCTGCAGGAGACCGCTATCGGTGAGCTGCTGCTGCAAAAAAAAAACACTTTGATGGCGAAAGCCATCAATGGCACTCAAGCGTCAGATTTTGAATGATGTCAAAAGCCATCAGTGGCACTCGATGAGTTCAAGTGCGTCAAATTTAAAATTTTAAAGGTTGGTATGGTGTTTGCATCAGTGTTTTTTCGTCAATGATGATGAAATTAATTTGTTGACACCCCTTTTTTCCATGATGATGATGAGACCGGTGACGTGTTAAACATGGCTCTTTGATGAGTAAAACGTGACGAGATGCGTGTGACTTTTCATAGACTAGATGAGACTGGATGAAAATGGTATTGGGTGGTCTGTTAGACATTGAAAATGCAGGATATTAATTAGTGTAATCTGTCTGTCAAAAGAAGTATCAGCAATGCCGCTGCATCCTATCCTGTTAGTGTTAAAGGGCTGTTGTTTTATAAATTGCAACACTTGATACAACCTGTAAAACTTCCAATGCTTATTGAGCTAAATTGATCTGTTTTTTGTTAAAAGACTGAGGCCGCGTCCACACGGAGATGGGTTTAGACCTGCTGCATTAGCTCTGTAAACAGTGTAAACATGAGTTTATGGTCTCAATGGTTAGTTTAAATAATGTTTTAATACATCAGAGTGTTGATTCAATGAATTATGGTCAAATATATGGTGAAAATAACACATAAAGCTTTGAGGTGTGGCTACCATGTGATTGACAGGTCTCTGCTGTCATCACATCCTGAAGAGGAGCAGCGCTGTCTTCATCTGAGGAGACACTGGCACTGTTTACCGATAATTAACATTATGTTGAGCCATAATTTACATTCCAGTTAATATCACTGTTCATGTGAGTTATGGAGGTTTAAGCCTGGTTTATGCTTCTGCATCGCGTCGACGGCGTAGCTATGCTATGCTTTTTCCAGTCAACAGCACAACAACACCGCCATTTTTAAAAGCTATTTTGGAGCGGTACGAAATGGACCAAGCTGAAGACAGAATAATCAAGGAGGTCAGAAAATTCAATGAGCTCCAGCTCCAGAAACACCCGCTCCACTGTCTGACCGGAAGATAACCAAGGAATCCGATATGAGCCCCCCGAAACCACACAAAGACACAGCCACACCCCCCTAGCGACTTGGCGGCGAATTGCAAAGCAACGCGTTCCCTCGAAGCAGCGCTTCGAATGCTCAACGACGGCGTCAGGTCTACATCGTAGCTACGCCATCGCTGCGACGCAGAAGCATAAACTAGGCTTTATCCCTAAGTAACCAGTGGGTGATGTCACGTTGACGACGTCCACTTCCTCAAGCGTGTAGACACACTTCATTCACTGAGTTGGAACATGTTATTGGAAAAACATCAGTCCACAAAACAGCCTGCAGTCAAATTTAGTCGAATAAAGTGAGACAAAATTTTCAGTGTAGGTAGGATGAAACAGTATCTTCCTCTCCACTCTCACATAGCCTGACAGAGTAGCACTTCTGGTACTCTGCATTCGACTTGATTTGAACATGAGGTCTCAGTAAAGTAGTCACTGAAATGAGGCCAGATGTGCTCCTAAATTTTAGTACACAGTAAATGCTTAGTGTGCTTTTTAGTAAACGTCCTGCTTTATATTTCCCCCCCTTTTCTCTAGCAAATACTCCAGCGTAAGCATGCACACATCCTTTCACCGCTGCATGAACGGCTTCTTTTCCCTCTATTAAACGTAACCTCAGTGAAATAAGAGAGGAGGCAGGTGGCAGGAAGTGGTCCATGTTCTGCTCAGGATGGGACACCTGAGGTCAGTGGCTCTCAGTCCAAGTACTCTGCATCCTGAGCTCACTTTCATTCTAGCAGTCTAATCAGGAACTGTTTCACACCAGGGATAGAAAGTGAATGCAATTAAACAAGACCAGGATTGAAGACCACTGTGTAATTGGTTTATTCATGGAATCGGTGGATACTCTATCACGAGTTATCAAGGTGCGTGTAGATAGCTTGGGCCATGGCCAGTAGTTAGTTAAATGTGGATGTAAGCATGGTGTGTAAACACTCAGCCTTCAGCGAATTCTGCTCACTGTGAGCATCCTTGCATCATTTTTACGATCTGCTGGGTTTGTTCACCGCTTAAGGAGAAAACACTGCCAGCATTTTACGCCGTGTTTTATTTCTCCTGAGGAGGTTCGATAATGTATTTAGTATGCAGAGGCGGGAGCGAAACATAAAACGAGCAAATCAACTGCGATAGTGATCCACTATGCACTATAATGTGGGGTTTGGAAAGCCGATAGTGTGACTGTTATTAATGCTCACAGAGAATATTCAAATTACATTTATAATAAATGTGTCAGTTTACATTAATTGATTTAAGTTTTATTAAAATCCCAATTTCATTTTAAACTTTGTAAAACAATCTGCATGAAAATAACTACAACAACTGTGGGATTATTATGTGGCTTCTATACAATTAGAATTATTAGAATTATATGCCATCTCCCTTGTTAAGCACACTTAAAACTCACTAATGGTGGCAATGACAATAACAATATCATTCTAGCTATTTTCATCTGCTGTCACTCGTTTTATTAATGCTTAACACTATATACACGAGTGGTATTGATCTTTGCATTTAACTCTCAGCAAGAAGGGAAATAAGAGAACTTCCTGAGTAATGTGTGACACATTTTGTGTAAATGGGTCACACACAATCTTGATTCTTGAATCTTCATTAAAGGCTAACATGTGGTTTTATGAGTTAAAGTGGCATCAATACACCTCCATGTTTCATTAATGACCTTTTGACTTTCATATACCTGATCTTTAATTATACCTCAGTATTAGACCACGTATATTCTGTGAAGGAAAGGTTGTTCCACTTGTCTTTTCAAAAGCTGTACGTCCCTGCTAGTACTCCTATATCTTCAAGGACAAAAGAGTTGCTTTCGAGGTTAGGTCTAAATTCCTAGAGTGAATCCTGATGCGAAAGTAAGAGAAGAAACAAAAAAAATACTTGAAAGCTCCTGAAACCGCAACACTCTCATCCTCCACCCTGAATGGCAAGCAGCTTTGCTGGGCATGAGATGTAGACGTAAGGATTTAAGAGAGGCAGAAAATGAAGGTTGCTGTTGGGAGGGCAGACATGCCAAGCTACAATAAGAAAAAAAAAAAAAGACAAGTGAGGCGTTGAGACGTAAAGCCTCAATTCAAACTTTTCAAGAATACCAGCTGTGAATATATACACAGGGATTTTTGGGTAGCTTTCAGGTTGCTGTGTCATGGCAGTCCTTTTGATAACTCCACTGTTATAAAAACATGTCAGACAAGAAAATACAGTCATGGATTGGTACAGAAGTTGGTAGAGTTGGGTGTTGTTTCAAAACATATAATACTAATATCGATACCAGCAGGCTACTCTTAACTCTTTGAGTGCCAGCCAGTTTATATATATATATATATATATATATATATATGTATGTATATGTATATATATATACGTACGTATATGTATGTATACATACATATATGTATACGTATATATACCAGAGTGATATATATATACAAAAGTGAGACCAGTACCAGTACCAGTAGGCTACTCTTAAATGGACACTATGTAATTTTTTCTCCCATCTAGTGGTTAAATTTGACTTTGCATGTATTGCAACATGGTTGGAACTACGGTAAGCGGAATGGGTCAACTCCCGGGTGGCCACTATCACCGCAGATCCCCGGCCCGGAGCTCCAGTCATTTTTCCTCAGATCTCCACAGCCGTCCTCCGGTCTGGAGGACTTCCCGGCGGGCCCTGGCCAGCCGTGGATGGGCATGGGGCACTCTCGGGCGGCCACTCACTGCGGATCCCCCGCCCGGAGCTCTGGTCATTTTGTGGCCCTTTTGAGCATTTTTGGCGATGAGGATTCGGTGCGGCATAAGTATGGTCTTGTATTATGACCAAAAATGCAGTGCAGGTTTTAGTTTAGTGCCACGAAAGTAAAACCTTGTTTCTCTGTTTTTTTGAAAACCAGATAAAAACCCTGTAAAAAGGGAAAACGTGGACATGTCCGGGGAAAAGAGGACGTTTGGTCAGCCTATCTATATGTGCTTGGTGCCCTTACAAGCACTTTAAATTCTGCTGGCTCATAGCTGCTCGCAGAATAAGGTTTGACTGCAGAAGTTTTGACACAACTTGGTACTGGGTTGTTTCAGACGATACCTTAAAGGTATAGAGTAACAACATCCAACCTTACCAGTTGATCATTTTACTTTAAGCTGTGTTTGGTTTACCAGCATCTCTCCTAAGCTCTGGGTAACACTGCGTCTCCATCTCGAAAGGATCAGATTTCATGTTGAGTCACCGCTCAGAGTTATAACCCCAACTTGACACCATCTGACCACGATGTCTTCTGGACTCCTCCTCCTGTGGGAATGTCCAACAGAGAGGAGACCCCTGGGCAGATCAAGAACACATCAGCCAGGTAAGATCTTAGGATTCCCCCCAGGTGCTGGTGAAAGTGACTGGGGAGAAATACGTCTGGACCAAAGGATCCAGGTAAGCAATGGTTTTTAATCCCATCCAGCAGTATTCAAAATGTCCATAAATGGAGCCTGTATGCTCCTTTTTGCAGTGTCCTACTGACCCAGTCTGAACTCAACTGTTACAAGATAAATATCTGAACAGAACAGTGGCTATACTGTTTGTGTTAGATTAGATGTCTCTTTATTATTATTATATTTGGTAAGCAGTCAAAATGACAATATGATTAAGCTGAGCTTTTTGAGTGAGTTCACAGATTGTACCGACAAATTTAAGAGCTGCAAACTGCACATGACCTTTTTTTTTTTTAATCTGTGTACACTACTCCAACTTTTGGCTTCTACAAAATGAAATAAAATACCACGATTTGCCAAACTAACGAGTCACAGCAACATGGCCTCTATGCCGACATGAACATGCTGCAATGTCATCGAACGTTCTCTGATCAGTGTTCTTTGAAAAGCGCTTAGTGAAATTGTGCCATGCTATACTTGTTAGGCCCTAAAGAAGCCAGGAGAAAAGGAAGAAAAGGTCAGCTGTCCGTGACGTATTATAGAGAATCAACATCAAAGACATGTAGGTGCAATGGCTACAAACGCTGGTGGAGCCGTGCCCGTTGATCATAGAGAGGTGGACCCTGGAGTGGTGTATGGTACAATATGTAACTGTTGGCTGGAAATCCCTTGATGGTAGCTGCAGTAAACATCAAAGGAAATACCTTAATAATCGAACATCCATGAAGGATGGAGAAGGGGGATTGAATTCAAAGCCTTCATAATGTATTTCTTAGATTTATTTTCACCTACATTTGCAGAAAACAAAAAAAACAACTCATAGTCAGAGAATGACACATAGTCGTGATGACCTCAGCCTCAAACTGAACCAGGAATCCAATCCAAAGGTTGTACAGCTGAAATATTCTGCTCCAAACCCTAATCGATAAAGATCACATTCATGATTCAGTGTTTTCAGACACCTGAAGCCTCATTTATATTTAATATATATTTTATATAAGGGATCCTATCATGTATCCTGGGTTTCTACTAGGAAACTTTAAGGTTACCTTTTAAAAAAAACACATTTTTCTCATGCTGTCTCTCGGAAAATACCTGTATTCTCCTTCTGTCTGAAATGCTTTAATGTTTTAACCCCTGACTCTTTTAGACCCCCTCACAATAAGCCCAGTCTGCTCTGATTGGCTTGTGAGAAAAATATGGTGTTCCTCAAGCATGGGTGGGGATATTCAAATGCTGGGCAATAGATAAGATAAGATAATCCTTTATTAGTCCCACAAGCGGGGAAATTTGCATTGTTACAGCAGCAAAGTGGATAGTACAGCATTATAAAAAGAGCCTATATAACAAAAAAAGGATAAGAACATCAGTAGAACAAAGTGGAAAAGCTAAGACATCTTATACCCAACATAAGTGAACAATCAAGGCATCATAGGTACAACACTAGAAAAGCACTCAGAGAGCGCAGACCTCCGCCAAGACAGCATTCTGAGAGAGCGTATACCCCTGCAAGCCTACAACGCCTAAGAGTGAATGTGTTGATTCTGACGCAACCCACATTTCACATTGTATTCACATGAATATCATGTACTTTTTATTTATTTTTTTCCTCTGTTTCATATTTTGTCACATTTGAATTTGAATTTTTAAAAAAAGACCAAAATACCAGTAAAACTCTGCAAATATAATTTGAGAATTCTTTTTAGGATATTTTGAGACCAGTTGCATTGCTCTAGCGCCTTCCTACATGAAGTTATGGTTAAAAACGAATATTTGACCTTGGTGACCTTGACCTTTTACTGATCTTGACCAAACTGAATCGGTGACTTCTGGATTCCAGTATTAGTTTATATACCAAATTAGGTGACAATTACCTGAAAATTGTACACCCTGGAGCGTTCAGAAATATGCTACATCTCCCATACATTACTATGGCGTGACCTTTCATTTGACCTTGATGACCTTGAATCAGATCCAATCACCACCAAAAATTAATCAGACTTAAGTTGGGCCACTTCTGACCAAGCCTGAAAATTTCATCCATATCTGTCCGTTTTGAGTTATTTTTCAAACCAACACATAGGTAATAAGTGACCACAGTGGACCGACTGGTGTAAATGCTATAGATGATTAAATAATAGGTAAATAACAGTGGTGTTGCACTTTAATAGATAAAAAGATGTATATGAAAGTATTTTACATGTACCTTATGTATAATATGAGAGAGGTGCATCGATCTCCCAACAAAGGTGTTACTGAATATGATTTTGAGTACAAATGTCTAAGAATTATATTCTGATGAGTCAGCATTGAATGGTTTGTTAGATCTCATTGTGTCATTTCACAGTCTGTGGTTTGTTTGGAACTCTAGATACCTAAATGTACGGTATCAGAACTGCACTGAAAAAGTGTCTTTTTCATGCCATGTCCCCTTTATGATGGACTCCACTGTGTTTGTTTCAATTTACACCGTTTATCCATTTGGAAAACACAGCATGTTTGGATTCTAATGAAATAAAAGCATTTTCTTGTAATGGAATTAAAGTTTAATCAGCTCTTATCTGTGTCACATCATGCTGGGACATTATTTACAGTTCCATCTTAGTGTAGGCTAACTTTGCAGATGCACACCACAGGGAATAAATCTGAGGAACGTACAGTACTGTATGTGAAGCCACTGAGAAGAATACTTACTGCATACTTCTGCATTAAGTTCCCCAAGGCTGAAGAGCTGACTTTGTTGTAGTGGAATCAAAGGAGCTGCTGGTTCTTGTAGAGCAGTATTAAGGATGGGGTGAAAGGCTGAATGTACAAAGTGTCTGGTTTTGACACAAGAGACTCTGGTTTGAGTCCCGTCTCCTTTAACAGTACTTTGGCCTCTTTTAACCATGAGGACGGCCGCTGGAACAGTTTTACAGGAGGTGCACTTAGACTCACCCTCAGTCTCTCAGTAAAATAGTCAAGGCTAAGGCAAATATTTCTCACTGGGCTCCTCATATAAGGTGTGGTACACTTCAGTTATTCATCATATAGCAATTCAAATGCTTTATCACAATAATTATTTACTATAAATTGCTGGTGTTCATAAAATGTGCCTCATTTTATTTGTATAACACAAAAGTGTGATGTTCAAACTTCAATCAATCATCAATAGTATTATAATAAATGCACTTAGGCGAGACTCTCTCCTCCATGTACAAAATATTGAATATACCCAAGATTTTATTTGCTTCCCAACTGCACTGCACTGTGTTTTAATATTTTATAAACAATGATCAATCACCAAGTGCACTGAAGAGCAAATAAGTAATGACAGTCCTGGTCGGCCAATGAAAACTGTAGCTTTTATTTGACTCTCTTGCTGCATGTTTGATTTTTCTGCAATAAATTGCGTTTAAAATCTCATTAACTTTAATCAGGATGAAGTGATATCATGCTAGATTCTATTCCCTTTTCAAAACAACTTCCTCAGAGGCGCTGAGGTAAATCACTGGTCCAAACTTGGGAAAACACAAGACACTGCATAAGCAGAGGCTTATTTTAGCAGCCGAAATGTGTGCTTTGTCAGACTCATTCAGTTGTGCTGGGCTAGGCCGTCCCTAATTAAAGTGTTCTGCTCTACAGAGTCCCACACTGGTCCTGAGCATGCAGAAGCCGTCTTATTCTTTCCATCCATCACATCTACTGTAATTACTTTTGTTTACAGTGGAGGAAACGGCAGCTGTCTGATTAGAAGTTATTGAGGAGATAACTCATAGGTAATTTAGAAATGGCGCTCAGCTTCTCTCCTGGATGCAGATGAATCATTTCCTGTATGAAGTGAGGGGACGATGTAGAGACGCTCATGGAGAACAACCCTGACAAATTACCACGGGGTTGTCAAATCTCCAAACCATTTTCCTCTGGAATCGCACATTGTTGTTTTGTTCCAGTAGTGATGATGGTCTCTCTTTTCCTGAGGCAGAAATAAAAAGTTTGCAAAACAGCGTAATTAGTTGCACACATTGTACAATTTGTTTTGTCATAAAGTGATGGAATATTTTTATTATTGTATTATGTTGAAAGGCAATCTCAGTTCCCAGGAATTTTATGATTTTATTCAGATAGATATGGAGATAATAATAATAATATTCTATTTAAATGTGGACTGAACAAACATCAACAGTCCCACCATGTCATGACTGGTTCTCTCTCTTTTATGGCTCAGTGTTTTATGGTATGGACCATGTGACCATGTATTATCATAAGATCATAAAAACATCTTTGAGTGAAATGGACACTGAGATGTCTACAACTGATTTAGAAAATGGATGTGCAATATCAAAATGGCAAATCAATACTGCAATATCCACTTCCAATATATGAAATGGATCCTGCAGCAGCAACATGATATTGGATTTTTTTTTAGGTCCACTGCAGATTTAGAAAATACTATATACCTCAGCTGCAACTGTATTTTGGTTTGAGTAATTATAATTTATATATATTCAGTTAACTGCAGCCAGTATTAATATCCCAAAGCTCATCAAGTAATGATGGAGGACTCAGATTCTCAGAGAGCTGATGTCCTCCCCTCATCTTGGATATGTTTTTGCTCACCACAATGTACAAAATATTTACAAAAACTTCAGCAACTAGGGAAGAAAGTTTCAATTTTCAAAATCAAAATGAGTTATTAAATTAAAATAATAAATTATTTCTTCATAATTAGTTATCTATTTTCCTCCCAATTTCACTAACGGGTAATGAATCATTGTATTCCATTATAATTCAACATGTACATGGTAATTACTGAAACCAGGCATTGTTTTTCCCGTTTAAACTCATGTTTCTTTCATTCATCTTCCTGAAAGCTAAAACCAGGATGAGCAAAAGTAAGGAACAAAGAAGTGATAACTCATCTCATTAGAGCTGTGCAACATTACAATATACTGTATTTCGATATAAAAATGTCTGCTGTAGGATATAACCCTCTGTTGTTTATGTGGTAATTTTAACGTGTAGGCTACTTGGTTAGCTGTGCTGCTACACTAATGTTAACGTTACTCCGATTGTGATTCAGACACGTTGTGTAAAGCACAACAGAACATCAGAATGACCGCTGGATAATCCAAATGTATCATGAGAGTTCAAAACATGTTCCTTGTATGAAGCATAGACATAATAGTATGAAGTCTAATGTAACTGCAGCAATGCTGCTGCTTTGTGGTAGCATTTTTACATCACCTGCAAGGACTGATTTACAGCACTGGTAGCTAGAGAGGAAACAATTGACCGTAGGTGTGAATGTGAGTGTGAGTGGTTGTCTGTCTCTATGTGTCCTGTGATAAACTGGAGACTTGTCCAGGGTGTACCCTGCCTTTCACCCTAAGACAGCTGGGATAGGCTCCAGCCCCCCCGCGACCCTATGATGATAAGCGGTAGAAAATGGATGGATGGATAAAATTAGCTAGAGCAAGATATACAATTTTTTTCCATATTGCACAGCTCTACATCTAACTGTTAATTTTTCCTTGAACAACACCAAAGATGGCCGTGATGGTTACAAACATGGCTTTGGGGTCATCAGGACTCTCCTGTTGTCCTTGAGAGCTGAGTGGGTTCGCTCAATTAATGGCTGTAATTGGACTGTTTGGAATATCAGCACCGCTAATGTTACTTTGACAGTGATTTGATTTGACATGTTAATCAATCATCAACATAGCTGGAGCGCCCACTAATATGTTAACAAGGGATATAAATAGCATTCATATTGTATGCAGACAACAGTGTGGCACACACAGCGTTATGCATGATCATAATATATTAGCACTTTGTTTATTGATTTACTTTTGCTCTTTCATCTTTAGACATTGTGCTGGGGGTGTTTTTCTCATCAATGGGACCAGAAAATAAAAGGAAATGCTATAAAATAAATGGTACCTGATAAACTGTTGTGTGGTGTACATGTCATGGGTGCTTTTGGTTCTTTGTACTGCCTCTCTTTAGTCCTTGCTTGCACCATTAATTTGTTGTTCAGTGCCTCTTCATGTGTAAATATTATAGCTCAAAACCAGCTCCAATGAACTTGCTGTTTGTACAACGGATCCCCTCCCTTGCCAAAGCGTTAGATTAATTACTTTGCTTTAATGGGCCCCACTACTGGGTACTAGTAATTAAAAGATAATGATTGGTCCCTTTGAATGTTACAAATAAAGATGCACGAACTCATTTGTGTTATTCAGGTTGTTCAATAAAAGATTAGGCTGGATGTGGGGTTCAGGGTGGTGGGTGTTGGGGCTATTTGCTATTTCTGCCAAATTATCCATGCTTTCCTGTGGTGTGTCTCTGCCCTCAGCAATCCATATCACATAAACTTTGGATTATCACTCTGGATAAGAATAAGGAACAAACACATTGGCATTCATCTCCATGACCCCTTTTTCTATGAATAACTGGAGAAAAATAAAAGCAAAATTTTATATGAAGGAATGTCTCTTTTTCCTACTTTTTACTGGATGTTGACAGCTTTGCTTTGTGGTGAAATTAGTCCAGTCCTCCCTTTCACATATTTATACTGACCTGCTGCCAATTACAGTAAAACCACAACAAAAAAACAGCAACATTCAGGAGTCATGTTGTGTTTGCTTCATGTTAATTCAAAAGAGAAGCACTGGAGTTTTAACTCATAACACTGTGGACCTTCCAGAAAACAGCACACTTTATAAATGCAGCACACCAACACTGCAAATCCATCTACAATGTGTTGGGATATTGAGTCTCTGGAATTCAGTAGTCCTTAGTTTGTGATCCCTCACCATGGTGACATTTCTCAGGGGATGTTTTATTTTGAAAAATGCTGTCTTGATGGACTAAATGTAGCACCAGCTGGAGGAGAAATCTTCGTCCAGTCACTGTTTTGCTTTACAGAAAAACAAAAAGAGCCTGCTCAAGAATGCGCCTTGTGTTATTGCCTCAGTCGTGCAGAATGGCTTTTGTTCCTTTTACAAACCAGTTAGTATGATGGACTCTTGTACTCTTGAACTTTTATACAGCATAATATCTTTTTCAATTGTTTATTGTCCAGCCTGCAGGCTCTTAATAACAGCAGCATGTGTAGCCATACCACTGTAGGAAATGCCCTTGTTTCTCGATAAGTGTGATGAATGGAAAGAGTATTAGGGAGGTTTTTTTTCCAGAAAGGAAGCTAAGAACAGCTGGCCTTACTGGTAGATATCTCAAAATCTCAGTAAATCAGTCCACAGTTATATGCATGGCTGTATAGGCACAACACATAATACAATGAAAAAAAGGACTGCAGTGTTTCAGTCTGGTTGGACTGTTCAACACTGATCCAGTGACCCTGGTCCCAGGGGTTTAGGTCAACTTAAGCTGTTAACTAGAAAAGCACTCAGAGAGCGCAGACCTCCGCCGTGGCGGCAACTTTTTTATTTAAAGTTACCCCGACCGCCGAGGAGGTTATGTTCTCACCAGGGCTTGTTTGTTTGTTGGTTTCTCGGTTTGCAAAGTAAGTCAAAAAGTTATGGATGGTTTTTGACGAAACTTAAAACTGATTAAATTTTGGTGGTGCCGTTGAATTGGATCCGATCACCACCAAAAATGAATCGGTGAAAACATAACCTCCTTGGCGGAGGTAATACACCTGTTTATTCATTTTTGTTTTACCAGTTAAACATGTAAAACACACACTAATGTGTTGATCAGTGTGTTAGATAGACGAGCCAGTATTTTTTGCTAAGCTGAGCTAGCCAGCCGCTGGATCTTCCTTCATTATATGACAATCCCACCAATCTTCTCATCTACTGTAACTCTGCAATAAAGCAAATAAGCACAGTGGAAATAAGCAAAAAGACAAGAAAGAGAGAAAAATGGCTGTTATGTCAGATTCATGCGCTGTTTTCCACCAGGTCAAACACATTGAACACTTTAACACTTTTACTTTAATGTCTGAATCAAATCTCAGAACTATGTTGAGGATTTAATGCCTCCGTTATCATGGTGGAGTTAAAGATCATGCAGTCAGCATAGCTGTGGTAATGTGGTTTGTGGATTGTCCTCCAGTCAAATATACGATTAGAGCAGATCATGTGACCTGCAGCTTTTCCTGTCTGAGGAATACTGAAAAGAAAAAGAAGGATTTCTCACGTCTGATTCACTGTCAGGAGTCACAGAAAAAGAGAATCTATGCACGACCTCATGAGCAAAACAAGTAATTAGCAGCTGGCAGTTAATGCACATGACAGGCAACATGTTATGTGAAGACTCAGCACTCTCACACTCACACACACATTTACATCCCAGCAGGAGACGAAGCATGGGGCAAAGGAAAGCACCGCTGCATTCAATCCTTCTTCCTACTGTTTGTAATCACTGGACACGCTAGGGGCCTGAAAGAAAGGTTCCTCAGCCACATGACAGCCTCAAGCTCTGTGATGCAGAAATACAGTCATGGAAAAAATTATTAGACCACCCTTGTTTTCTTCAATTTCTTGTTCATTCTAATATCTGGTACCACTAAACGTATAATACAATGAACACAACAAAAAATGCAGCTGGTCACATAATACTTTATGTCCTATTCTTAAGGCCATGCAAAGGCCTAGAGTGGTTTCCTGCTTACATTCAAGCCGTAGCACAACTCAGAAGTTGTCAGCTCTCACATAATGCCTAAAACAAAAGAATTATGTGAAGCAACAAAGGCAGCCATCTTGGCACTGCTGGAAATTGGCATGAGTGAGAGACAGGTAGCGAAAAAACTGAAGATCTCCAAGACAGCCGTTCATTACAACAAAAAAAAACAAGCTGAACATGGCACTACCAAATTGCTACCTGGCCGTGGCAGGAAACGTCTTTCTACCCCACGAGATGACCGTGTACTCATCCGTTCCTGTGTCAGGAATCGTCGTCAGACCTCCAGGGACCTTAAAAATGAGTGGGCACTGTCGAGAAATGTGACTTGCTCGGCAAGGACAGTTCGAAACCGACTTGTTGAAGCTGGTTTGAAGTCACACAGAGCACGCAAGAAGCCCTTCATCAATGAAAGGCAGAGGAAGGCCCGGTTACTCTTTGCTCGAGACCACAAGGATTGGACTGTTGAGGATTGGGCTAAGGTTCTCTTCAGTGATGAATCCAATTTTGAATTGATGCCCACTCCAGCCAACTTACTGGTTAGGAGGAAGCCTGGAGAAGCTTACAACCCAGACTGTCTTGCCCCTACAGTAAAACATGCGGGTGGATCAGTCATGATCTGGGGTTGTTTCAGTCTGAGTGGAACAGGGCAAATGCAATTGTGTGAAGGCCGAATGAACCAGGTCAAGTACAGGAATACCCTTGAAAACAGTCTTCTTCCATCAGCTGGAAAACTCTTTCCTGCCTCGAATGACTGGATTTTCCAACAAGACAATGCCCCTTGCCACACGGCAAGGTCAGTTAAAGCCTGGATGGAGAACCACAACATTCGCACCATGCCTTGGCCTGCTCAATCACCAGATCTTAATCCAATTGAAAACCTGTGGAAAATCATCAAACTCAAAATGGAGAACCACAAGCCCAAAAACAAAGAAAATTTGTTTGAATTTGTCCAACAGGAATGGGCTGCTGTGACAGCAGAACAATGTCAGAAGCTGGTGGAGAGCATGCCAAGACGCATGGCTGCAGTCATCAAAAACAATGGTTATGCAATCAAGTATTAACTCTTGTGTGTATCATGTGTTTAAAGCAAACAGAAAAGAAAACATGGAATGCTTAAAAGTAGTGTTTTTGGCGGTACAATGCCATAGCTATTGATGTAAGAATTTAAGTAATTTTGGTTATTATCAAGAAAACCATGGAAAATGAATAATCCTTAGTTCTTAAATTAAACTCTCATGAGCTATTTTTGTTGTTATCATTATAATTGTCCAAACAAATGTACCTTTAGTTGAGCCAGGCATTAAAACTAACAAGAAATTGAAGAAAACAAGGGTGGTCTAATAATTTTTTCCATGACTGTATGTTCATTAATCTTAATTTATCCACCGACAGATCTGGCATAATCATTTGATTATTTATTTAAACTTCCACAGAAATATTGCGCCTACAACCAGATGTAAAGATGAAGTTGAGGGAGATTTTTTTTAATGAGCCTTCTGACATTAAAAGAAACTTCCATCCATGGCTGCTTTTACACAAGTATATCATCAGCCTGTTTGGGATGAATCCTGCTGTTCAGTGGAATCAGAGAGTTTCATGAGTAAGTGCCATTGAAAATCCAATGCGTTTCAAATGGAACAAAACGTTTAACGTTACAACTCACGATAGCTGAGGGAAATATCCACTCCTGAAATTGTGAATGCAAGAGTGGGTTGTTCACATGGACTCCCCTCGTATCAGGGTGAAGTGAGTTTGATTTACCTTTCATTATTCACCCGAACCTCATCTGCATTTGTCTCAGTAAATGAGGTGGGAACATTTTTACAGGCACAACACAAAACGCTTTGCTTTGCCAAACTGATTTTTGAAGTGTGCGGCGCTTTGTGGGGGTTCCTGGAACATGCCACGATTGTCCTTCAGACACTTTAAGGCTAAAAGAGTGAGCTGTTGTCATTGAGCCTATGGTTTCTAGAAATGCCCTGGTCTCATATTTTCTCTACAGCCGTTTGAACCTAAATGAGTTTGTATTCTGCCTCTGAGGTCAGCAAACTCTGAAAAGTGAATACAAATTGTATTTAGCGCTTCAAATATTTGGAAATTTGAATGCTTTTTTTATAGTGGTCCAAAATGTGTAATAGTGATTCACAATTTAGACAAACTATTATATTAGTTTTTATTAAAGGAACCGTATGTAGGATGGTGGCCAAAACTGGTACTGCAAACACTTTCAAATTACTGTAGAGCGGTGTCGCCCCTCTCACCTGACTAGAGGTTGCCAGCTCGGCTGCAGGATATAACAGGAACAGAAAGTGTTACAGTGAATGAAAAGCAGCCACCTTGGGCATGTGGAGGGACGGGGTAAGGAAAGCGGAGCTCCCAGTCGGTGGCCAGGGGTATGCGGTGAGAGCGCTGCTGCCCTGCTGCTTTCAGCCATCTCCATCTTTCAAAGGCATTTCCTATATAAATACTTGTTTTATTTCGGACTTTGTCATGACGTATTTCAGATTCATAACGAGGTCTTTTAGGTTTCGTAACGTTAGACATTATTTATCCAACTCGTTCGTAGTTGCAGCTGTGGTAACTAGAGCAGAGCTGGCAACCCGGATGCTGACACACTATTGACTTGGTGATTGGGAGATAGGTGGAGGGTGGAGCATCAGACCAAAACACAACATGACAACATCAACATCAGTTGAGGGATGCAACTTGGCTTTTTAAATGAGAATATCCTGGCTGGACTACTGTTGTCAGTGATATAAATATTTGAAATGAACATGATTTCTTAATGTCTGTTGACATATCAGGGCCATTTTATGATTAATTTAAATACATTTCTTACATATTGTACCTTTAAGCCCCAGATTGGCAATAAGAAGCAACTCAACCCCATACCTCCCAGTTATTTTAAAATTAAAATTCTTAATTTCGCTTCTTTGGTTTAATATGACTTGTATGGAACGGAAGCAAAAGTCCAACACTGAAGGAAATAAGTGTCTGGAAGATGATGAAAGAAAAATTACATTGAATTTCATCATACTCCACATAATTGTTTACATGCACTTTATACCTATGTATCTTACTTTGGCCTGTATTTTAGTAATATATATTTGTATGGGATAGAACAACATAGAACAACACTATTCAGTACTGAATGACTGGGCTTGAATTGTGCTGATCTTTCCGGAGGCAGTGACCCATCTCAAGTATTGTTACTGAAAAAAGTAACTAGTTACCGTTACTAGTTAATTAATTCAAAAAGTAACTCAATGACTAAAAGTAAGGCCTTACTGTTCCTCTTTAGGACCCTGAGGAGTAAGAGTTGAGTTATTGTGTGTTCCTGGAAGTCGGAACTCGGAGTTCTAATTAACGTAACCACGAAGTTTAGTGCTCCCAGCCTTACATACGTACAACAAAATGTAAGTAGCAAATAGCTTGAATTCTATATCAGATTGGTGAGATTAATTCGGCCTTCCGAGTTGGAAATCCGAATTCACGGGGGTTCTAATTTAATTCCTGACTTGGAGCGTGGAGATTCCGACAGTCGTGTACAAGTGAACGCACCATGATTGGAATGGACAAACACCGGTCTCCCAATGCTGCTGCAATGCAATGGAAGCAATCTGAATTCATCTATCAGGATATCATTTACCAAGTAACGGACACACGCACCACATTGTAACGGTAACCGCGTTTATTTATTTAAAAAAAATATTATTAGTAGTATTAGTTACTGTCAAAAGTAACGGCGTTACAGTTACAGTCCAACACTGCCCATCAGTAGGACGACCTTTGACATTTAACGTCAGAGAGAAAGATGTCAGGACCGTCAGGACACGTCATACTCGACACGGTTAATCGGCGAATAACTTTTCACTCTCTACCTGTTAGTTAATTCACTTGAAGCGAACTTCTGTTGAGTGGTTATTACGTTATAGTCAAGTTAGGTTTCAGTGTAGGTGACAGCGTGTTAGCTAGGCTACTGCTACACACGACAAGCGCATATCAGGTAACTAGCTACTTGCACGGAGTTAGCATTAGCCCTGATGGAGCCGATGGAGACTCCCCTCCCTCTCCTCTGTTCTGGTGAGGACAGAAGAGTGGAAAAAGCTGTGAACCTCCAGGAGGACATGATGTCTCTTATATTACAGAAAATAACCATGGAGTCTGGTGAGTGCCACTGCTGACTGATAACAGACACCTCCACCAGAAACAGAAATGTCTCACTAAAACAACAACAGACAACATTTCTGGAAAAGTTTCCACTACCTGGACTTGAATGCTCCTTGCCACGTCGCTGTACAATATATAGCTTATATTTATCAGAGTAGTTGAATATTCCGTCGTGATAGTAATAGGCCTAATATGTGTTTACCATTCATCACACAGAATATAGTATTTTTATTGATTTCCCCCATTGAGAGAAATTTACAGCAGCACGAATAACTTCTAAGTAAGAAAATGATAAAACAAGAATAATGAAATAATAGAATAAGGTATAGCAGATATAAATATTATGGACTACAGTATGTAAATGAAATAAAAAGATATACAATATTTAGACTATGAATATGACTGATAAATTATGAAGTATGAAATAAAAAATAAACAGTGAAAAGACATCTAAACAAGGCCTAACAAACAAGCAAACATAAGTCACATTAATATATGTAAAAAAAAATGCACATAAATGACATATACTAATTTGAAGTGTTAAAATGTGTCTCTTCAATATTTCATTGTACTCTAATTTACATTTTTTATATTTATGAAGTCCAGAGCTTTTTCCTAAATCACTGTTCTTAAATTGACTTGCCGTTATTTTCTACCCATTATGTTTCTGCCAGGAAAGGACAGTGTTGGAAGTGGGATCCTTCTCTGTCAGACCAGGTTTTCTCCAGTCGTGTCTGGTAGGCTGTTTTCATTTAACTCCTCCTGTCAATGTTGAGTGATTTGCTGTCACTGCTGTGTATACCTTATGCGTACAAGCTGCAGCTCATCATGCAAGCATCATACAGTGTCATGACCGATGGCAGAAAAATATATATGACATGTAGTAGATCGCGGGCATTGCACTAAGAAGAGGCATTGTCATTTGACTTTTTATTGACAAACTGAACTGATGAAAATACATTAGGAAAGCAGTTGTGAAAACACTGTGATTTGGGAGCCGCAGGAACAGTTAATTGTTGATCGTTCTCCCAACGGGTCTCCGTAAATGACTTTTGATTTCAGCGCCAGACAAACTAATAGGAGCTTTCCAGTAACAGCATTTACCAAATCAACATCTTGGGGTGATTATGAACATGTTTCCAAGAGCAAATGCTGTGATGGTGGCTAGCCGGAGTGTGTTGATAATTACACAGTGGATAATGGACGGAGGGCAGTAGCACATTGCAGGAGGTGCTGGACCCAATGGGCCATGATAATTAACCAAAATCTTAATGACACTGGGCAAAGATCCCCTCCCCCTCCCTGACTCGTAGATGATAAATATTTAATGTTTCATGACAATAATGATGGGAATGCAAAATGCCAAACCACTAACTGTCAAACTTTTGCTGCTGTTGTTTTGTAATTAGAGGAAGCTCTAACCATCGCTGTCTAATTTCCCAGTGCAGCTTCTGCCAGCGTTTAGCACTTTCATGAAAGAGTGGTGACAGGGAAGGGAATTGTGTGTAGCACACATTTGGACTCCACATCGAAGAGTTTACCATTAATTCAGTACTTGGCATCCACTGGTGTGTGAATGTTTATCCTTTTGACAATTAAAGAGTTACAAATCATAGACCTACTTACAAAGAAAGCTGCCCTTTGTGTACTTATGTTTCCAGGACAGTTGCCTTGTGACCAAAGTTAGTTTTTTCCTCTGGATAGAAAAGCACTTTTATGTAACCAGAACAATCTATTACCAAAAGCCCTGCAGAATTGAGTGGGCATCTTGTAGAAATGACAAAGTGAACCAGAGTGATCTTATACAAACACATTAGTCAAGTTATTTTGACTACCTCGCCTCTGTGTAAAGCTTGATCTACAAAGTTGAGAAATCCCAGTTCAATTTCCGTCCCGGCTGCTTTAACCCACGTATACACCAGAGGGAGCGGTGATCAATACACTGTACTTGGCCATCATTATCAAGACTTATATCCCCTTCAGCTCAAGGCCCATTAAATCAGGGGACCACATTCTTCCCGCCCAGTGTCTCAACCATGACTCTCAAGCCACATTAAGGTGTGATTTACGTGTCTTTCATGACAGGCCACCCTTAATTAGCTGATGGTGCAAAAACATAGCCACTGCTGAAAAAGATGACCGCGTGAGACTCAGGAAGATGTTTGCTTCAGGGCGCTCACAATCTGTCATCCATACCGAGCCACGCTCACATTGCAAAAACAGCTTCCTCTCGTGGCTGTGGCCATACCTCATATGTTGAGAGATGCCAGAGGCAATAATGAATCCTCGCTGAGGTGCCTGATCCCCCGCATCAATCCAGGATACCAGTTACGTGAGACTTTTTGTCTGCAGCAGTGTCTAACTTCTCTTTGCTGAAGCATTTGCTGTCAAACAGTGGACTCTTGATGACTTCTTCCTCTCTTGTTTTGGTCACAACCCATTGGTTCCAGCCTGAGAGGCTATCTATATCATTAGCAAAAAAATAATTTGGTTAGTTTAATGGAGTGACTTAGACTAACAAGTTGTTGCAACAAGAATACCCTGAAGTGACTTGAGATGTATTACCGCAGTAGTAGCGGCTGCTCATTAGCTCCTTGCAGTGTTATTGCAGTTAGGCTCATAAGAAACCTGCATAATATCCATGCATGGCTGTAAAAGAGAGACGGCTGATAAATTGCATAATAACCAGATTAGCAATATGTCACACTAAGCCTCTGGCAAAAGGCAAGGGAATTGGGAAGATTCTACCCTCCCTGTGAGATGAAAAAGATATAAATAGAAACCTTGAAGCACAATTTGTCAAGTTATATGAGCAGAAATGCATTCCCCTTTTACCCCACCCTAAATATGTAAGGGTCCCTTTGAAACACATTTCATCAAGTCATTATCAAAATGGTGACACATCTTAGAAACATTGACAAATTCTTTGTTTAAACGTCACCTTCATTTGTAAACCTCTAGTTTTTACAGCGTGTGATTGCAAATATAGACATGACGGTGTTCTACGAGACCAACTCAGGCTATTGCTTTGTGCTAATGTTATCTATCAGGCACAATTATGTCCGCCTGTTTAAAACGATCATTCTGGTTGTTTCAAGGCTGGAAGTGAAATTGGATTGCACGCTTTGTCAAGGTCAACGGCCTGGCTGAACACTTCAGTCATTGATAAAGTTGCAATAGTCTTAAAATGTGATGAAAGTCAGCCAAAGCAGGTTCTTCTACATTACACTGAGACTTCTGTGGTTTTGATTTACTGCTATAAACAGTACATGAATAGAGGCACATTTCACTGTATACAAGGTGCAAAGTGTGAGGCTCTGAAAAAGTTTTCTGTCAGCTTTAATCAGTTTTGTAAATTTAAAACATGAAATAATTCCTCTTTGTTTTTTTATTCTAGGGCTGTCAAATGATTAAATTTTTAATCAGATTAATCACACATTGTTGTGGATTAACTCTTTGAGTGCCAGTGTGCCACTTTGACCTATTTATACATCAAAGTGTTTTTTCGGCAGCAGGCACAAGAGGGCGCTATCACACAGCCTGTGAGTGATATTTGGGCTTCTGGGATCAAAGCAGGAAGTGGAAACGATCGCGATTAGAGAGCAAAACAAATAGAATCTGGACAAAAAGTGGTGATTTTGGTGAAACTGGCCTCTACTCTACCTCTGATAAAACAAGACTGGAACAAGGTAAAAACAAACATTTTTTCATGATGAAATAGAGAGTCTCTTCTTTCATTTGAGCTATTCAGTGTTTTCAGAGACATAGTACAAAATATTCTGTGGGTCTTGTAAAATGACTGAAAATGGTCAAAATCGCTGGCACAAGGCACTTTCTGTTTTATAAAACAACTGGCACTCGATGAGTTAATTTTGATTAATCATGATTAAATATCATTCATTTTAACTGTATTTGTGTTTCATTTTGCATGAAGATGGATTAATGCGCATCAACACGCTAATTTCGACAGCCCTATTTTTTCACATGACAATGCTGTCATGGGTTATGTCGTTCCAATGGGTTCGGTCTTTCAACAAAGTGCCATTGTGATGTAAAGGACATAATTTAGAGTGTCTTTGAAGCCTCTTTTTGAGCTTTTACTAAACATTTTGATCCTCATATTCTGCATCAGGAGATGTGTTATTTATCAAAAAAGCCCGCCAGCCTGGAGGTTCAGACACTTGCAGATTTGGACAGGTATATTAAAAGTAAGGTTGTGTGGTGGAGAAGAGAACATTTAATTAACCTGTGTGTATTCAATAGAAATATCAATGACAACAAACAAAGAATGCAAACAAGCGTTCGGCGAAGCTTCATGGAAAGAGTAAGACAACACTGTACTTGATTATTTTACAATCCAAACAAAGACAGGATGGAGAGACATGGCTGGTTGAGAACTTGAATCCAATTTGATGTTCACTGAGCCGCTGACGCACTAGTAGTAATGTAGTCGAGTCAGATAGGCAACAGAAGCAATAACTTTTCTTCTGTATTTATTTTCATCTCATTCAGTCTCTTTCACTTCCTTACAGTTTTCTTTTGTGATTCACATTCCATTGGATTTTTCCAAGGCTTTCTCTATTGAAATGTGATAAGTATTCTGTGGAGATTTGTACTGCACTTTCATATAAATAAGGTCCTTGGTTCAAACAACAAATTATGACAATATTTCAGTTACACTGAGTCCTTGTGGCATACGTATGATAGCACACAAGTTCTATGTTTTGAAGAAAATAATGAGTGTTGTGTGTTTGGAGGGAACAGTAGATGGTAGACTTGCTGTTTCCTCCTGTTTGCTCAGTGTTTTGGTAATGAAGCTCACTGCAGGGTGGTTGGTTCGCTCAGAGGAGCTACACCCTTAACTCTGCCTTACACTGCTTCCACAACAAGTTAAAAATTGGCCACGGCAACCTTGTTGCTTATTTATGAATTGCCTTTTTTTCTAGTGTGCTTTCAGTAGTCCGTACTTACCACCGTAGTGGCGAATATAGTTTTTTTCGCTTCCCGGCGTCAGTGGCGCTACAGCGTCTCCGCTCTCGATGGGGCAGCAAATGAAAAACGTGTGTGTTCCAGTGACGTTGCAAACAAGCCAAGCCATGAATTTAGAACAGGATATTGGCTAGAGGGGAGCTGTTTGGAAAGTAATTACATCAAAGGCTGTTGTGGGAATATTTGCCACACAAAAATTGCTGCTGATGATAAGCAAGGCCCCACAAGGCAGTAATTAGGGACTCCTGCCTTATGGCCAGTGCATTGTGGCTCTTTCTCATGCTAAATAATTCTTCATACATTTATGAACCTGCCAATGTATAAGACTTATACTGAGTGCTGAAATCCATCTGTGTTATTGCCTGTCATTTCTCTGAATAACTACATCTTACTCTCTTATCCTCTGGAGGAAAAGTTTATATATGTTGTGTATGATGCTTTTGTGTTGAAAGAGGATTTTTATCTTATTTATGAGTGCTCTGCATGGCTTATATCCTGGATGCTAACTCCTCTCATTATCTTCCTGTAGTCTAGTGAAAGGTAAGCTGTGTGATGTTGCTGCATCGTCTTCTATGATGCTGTAGAGACAAATCAGCTACATAATCCATATGACCTCTTTCTCTAGCTGTTCTCCATTTAACTTTAAATGTTGAGGAGTGTGAGTATCGGTTTCTCTGCGCACAAGCTCTCTCCACAATGTTCAGCTACACCCCCGTAAGCATATAGAGCCTGTCAGAGGGTGTTGACCTACATAGTCACTGTCGAGTCATGGATGCAGAGATGGGTTTTGACAGCCTTGCATAGTTTTGGTTGGCAAGAAATGGTCAATTGTCCTGGTTTGCCATCCATGTGCTACTGTGTGTAGGAGGATGGTCAAGTTTGTTTGCACAGAAATGGGATTTCGTCTTTTTTGTCCAGTTGAATTTGTCAGAGAAGCAGTCTGAAATTCCTTCCTCCATCCTTTCCACCGTCATTTGTTTGCCCAAGCACATCATTCATGTCATTTTGTGCTGAGACAGCACGCAGCTGGCAGTGAGTGATGACAATCAAAAAATTTAGCTAAGACATGTCCCCATTCCTTTAGTGTAAAGCAAGGTTTATTTCATTTCATAACAGAAAAATATGAATGAATGCTGTCAAATTTGCATTGACTTTGCAATGGTTTGCAATCCTGCAGTTGCCTGTTCTTCTTCAGGAGGAAACTGTTGTTGTTGTGTGGGTGGTGCAATGTCCCAAAGCAGAAGTACTGTGTACCCAAAATATGATCATCACCTTTTTTGAATTTAATTTTAAGCAACATTGGACCTTGTGTTATGAGTAATGACGCATACAAGACAATGCTGTTGTACATTTTGGCAAATTTACACCATGTAGTCAAATATCCATATTAGTATATCTATATTTTTCACATGTGCACAACAATACCAAAAGAAATCCAGTCAGTTCGAGGAATTTAATGTACATGAATTCAAAATTGACAATCCTCCATAATAATCCTATTTGCACAACATGAAATACGATTTTGATTATGCAGAGAAAAGATTGTCTGGAGTTTGGCTTCAGGGAAAAAAGTGCAATGAGATTTTTCAGGGGCTCAGTGTGCATTGATCCTTATATAATCTAAGGGCGAGTGATTTGATTGTATAAACTTGAAATCTGCATGGAATAACCAAAGAGTTTGATGTGCCGAAAAGCACAGGAGGTCATGGGCTTGTTCCGCCACAACTTGTTATAGAGTTGGAAAATTTAATTGAGGCTGCTATGAGGTGTGAGTGGTGATTGGGAAACGCGCAGCACAACCCTCAAATGAATGTACATGCCGTGCACGTATTACTATTGCTGCTTTAACCAATTGGAAGGCATGACCCATAATGCACCTTCTAGGAAGTTGTTAAGGACTGATTAACAGGTTCCCAAAGAGGACACCTGAGGCTCTGTGTGAAACTAAATTAGCAGCCATATCTGTGAAAAATATCTAGTATGCAATCTGCATCAGGAGGAAGGCGAGATTCATTTTTGTGATCACACACTATTAATCAGGACAGTGATAGTATTTATTCTCCGTTTTTCTAAATTTATGCTGCAAAAGTACACAAATATAAATTTAACACTTGTATCATTTGCAAACTGTTGGTATGAATCAGGGGATAGATATAAAGCAGTGCGGACTCTTTGATGTGTGTGAAAATTCATATCAAAGTGCAGTGGTGTATGGTGATGTTAGAGAGGTCTGATTGTGCCCAACTCAACTTAAGCCTCAACAGTTTCTCTTCACAGTGCCTTTAGTGAAAGAGAATATCTGCATGGGCAGTAACTCAGGCACAAATTCAAGCCAGAATTTTTACACAGTAGAGGAGTGACGATACACTCGGCTCATGAGACAAGACGATACTCGATGTTGGGTTCGCGAGAAAGAGATGAGACAATATTTTCTTATTACTATATGACGAAAACTAAAATGACAAAATTTAATTTTTTATTTAACTCTGCCTCTTAAGTAATTCATAAAAAATACATTAAAACACTTTTTGTAGCATCAGCAACATGAGGTGAGATGTGTCTGAGTTGAGTGTGGTCATGCTACAGTTAATAATATATAAGTTTCTACATATGATTCTCATAATAATCTAACGATAATTCATAAAAATACATGAATTCACCTTTTGTACAGCATATATAATGGGGATACTTTTTGTTTTTTGGTTCTGGTGTTGCACTTTGTAGACGGTCCCTGCGCTGCAACGACCAGTGCTTGTTAGGACCAGTGTTTTCCCTTGTTTTGTTTTTTTTTGGTAAAAATAAGGTTGTATCCCATCATGTGCCTCACCAACATTGCGGAAATGCATCATTAGGGCTCCCAGATCTTCCAGACTTGCAGACGTACAACAAAACATGGAGCTACTGTTTACGTCAATAGCAGCTAGCATGAATTCTATGTCAGATTGTTGAGATTAATCTGACATTCTGAGTTTGAGATCCAACTTTACGGGGGTTCTCATTTGAATTCTGACTTGGAGCTTAGAAATTCTGACATTCACGTACAGGTGAACGCACCAAACACAAACACCAGGCCCCGATGCTGCTGCAATGACATTAATCCTCTGTTTTACCGGTGATGTTTGTCGCTTTATGCTGGGAAAATGGGGGTCAGATTAGTGTCTTTATGAATCTGAGGGGGACATGTCCCCCCCGTCCATAATGACAGTTCAGAGCATTGCTCATAGACACTTGGGTGTCGGACTTTGGCACCAAAAAATGATTCAGTTTTTGATACCCGATAGGACCAACACTACTGGAGTATGTTTTTTTTTTTTTTTATTTACAGCACCACCCCTAAACGTTAAAACATAATTAGCATGAATAAGTACAACATTGAGCTGTGGAAACGTAGCTTTATTTACCATGAAGTTTGTATCTTTAATTGTTGAAATGAAATCCGCAGTGACTGGTTAGTTGTTTTGGTAGCGGCTAAACTACCATGTCCTTACTGTATACAGGGGATCACGTCAAGCAGATGAGTAGAGGGTTGAAACATCGCTTGTCTGCTCTGCTATGCTAGTTACTGTGCTGCTATGCACCATTTTTCATGGGAAAATGAGGTGCGTCCCCAGGTCGCATGGATAGTGAATTTACTGCGTCCTTTCAGTTTTTAATGCCTCAGGGACGCAGGACGCGTACTTAGCAACATCACAGTAGATAGATAGACAGTGAGCAGTGAGGGACAATGTAGTCTGGTTGAAGCGCTCAAAGCACACACACTGTTGCAAAGGCAGAGAAAAATCTGGTCCCAAATTGCATCGGCCATCGGCCGGTGCTTAGTTTTGTTTTACACGCCAAACCCAAATTCTACCCACCATTGGCGCTTAGCGGGTACTAGTTTTATTCCCTGTGTAACAGCCAGATCTAATTGTACAAAGTATATAGGGTCTAAATTTGGCTGGTATACTACATCTTTATTCTACAAAAATCGACATCTTTTAGATCTACAGCTTCAGCCATTTTGGGGGATTTTGGGGGTTATTTTGTGTTTTTGTGTTGCACTGGCACTCAGATTATAATTGAGTGGATAACCCAACATTTTCGTGTAATATGTAAAGGTTGGCTGGGATGGAGGACAGTGTTATTGTTGATTAATTGTTGTACATTTTTATTTATTTTTTATTGATCTTCTCAAATATTCTATCACTTCTTCACCACATCTTTTAATATAGCTTAATCTTGACTCTTGCTGTCATCAAACTGAGCCAACAGAGTTATTAAAAATGATTAAGCTTCAATGTAATACATATGGATGTCCTTGGAAAGGCATGCATGTTGGACATAAAGTACTGAGTACTAGAGTTCACATTGCATTGGATTCATCCGTTGTTTGTCCATTTTTATGAAAATAGAAATAATGAAAGATTGTTAGACTCATTGTTTTGGCACTTTTTAAAGTAAATCTTAATTTCACAGTTGGTGAGCGTATGGGTAATAGCAACAGAAATATGCAGTACAGTTCTATTTTGATGCGAAAGAAGGAAATTAAAATGTGTCTGATTATTTAACAAATTAGTGTTATTTTTTTATTTTGTGTGCTATTATGTGTGTTTTCAAGATATGTGTGTGTTCATGTGGACCAGAATAAGACTTGTGTGTATGGGGGATCTGTGTACAGAAGCAGATGTTTTCTCAGGGGGAGTGTGGAGCGCTCAGCAGTGTTTGGAAAAGGATGCACGCTGTGCTCACTGTAATTGGTGCATGTGTGAAAGCCAGTCCTTGCTGAGGTCCCTTGTGCGGTTTGTTATCCTGCATCCCCACCTTCTTCCCAGCGGATTGAAATCCAGGTCGTTGCACTTCAGACACAGAGGCTTGTCTGTGGTGGCTGAAGGGAATACAGGGGGACGGATTACACTCAAAGACACTAATTTTCACAAAACAGTTTCACCTTTTGAGCTTGCCATCAATCTCCTCTGTGCATGTGTAATTTTATCACATCAGTGTTTGATTCTGGATCCCATGAGTTAAGTCATAGAGGTGATCTAGCGAGTGTTTCAAGACTGTTTTTCTTGCACATTTATCTCACTGCTTCTGACTTCGACCTTCACAGTTGACTCGCTCTAATTCGGTGACTCTAAAATACTTGCAGAAAGAATGCATTAAGGCTGTTGCACATTATTGCAGGCTTTGCATCAAGGGATCAAACCACACATTGATGTGTGAAGAAACGCTACTTACATGATCATTTCCTCTTGTGAAAACTGTTGCCTATTTTTGGGCTCATAAAATAAATCGCAATTTGCAACATCTGCCGACAACAGATGATGCTGAATTGACAATGTCACTCTTCTACACACTTGTATAGGTGAGTTTCAAGGTGAGCCAATCAGCATTTTAACCTTTAACTGCCTGACATTAAAGGAGAAAACTGTTCGCATTAAAGGTGTTTTCAAACCAAACTACTCAGTTCTTCTAGTCTAGTAATTCAAATCAGATTCATGCATATGGTGCAGATTTCACAGATATAATTATTTTTGACAATGGACTGTCTGTATTTGCACTTTTTTTTTTTACTAAGAATTTGAAGAAAGCCAAGAGGCATTTGGCATCTGCAATGGAAATTTGTTTGTTCAAATGTCAGCCTTGGTCCATTTTGGATGGAGTTTCCTCCTGTGTTTGCATGTTTTTCTTCTGGGTGCCATAATTTCCTCCTATAATTCAAACACCTGCATGTTAGCTGAAATGAAGACTATAAATGGCCCCTAGACATGGAAATGAGAGTCAGACTGTGTTTCCTGTGTGTTGGTCCTGCAGTAGGGTGGTGATCTATCCAGGATGGATGGATTGTTCTGGCAGAATTATGCTACTGTTCATAATACATAAAAAGCTGCTGACCTTAACACAAACACTGAAAAAGCATCCAGTACGAACCCCTCAGTAATGAGATTGTTATCAGTAACAATAAACATATACATATACACAAACTGGCAGGCAACAAGCAGATGTACAGTAGATAAAGGCCTTGCAGTTGCTTTACAAAGCACATAATAGTGTTGGCTGCAGAGCTGCAAATTAATATGGACACAGACAATGAAATGACAAACAAAGAGAGATTTAGAAAATGAATGAGGCCATAGTGAGGATATAAATGACCAGGCATAACATACAAAAATGGCCATTCTGGATGTAAATGCACAGCAATGGGATCTCATAAAATTCTCCTTTTTTTAATGGTCACATCCCAAAACTCTCATTCACATCAGTAGCTGTGTGAATAAAAAAAAAACACTAAATGGCAAATTAATGTGAATGAAACGGATGAAGCAGTCAGCAGCAGAATTGCAGACATTTACTGTACAATATGAACCTAACAATGGCTGTTTCCTCATTGATTTACCAGCGCTAATGATCAGCGAGAAATCTTTCATAACAGCTACTGATATTCCACAGGAGAGTTATAATATAATGCCCATATTCCTTATGTTGTTCACTGAGGCTCTGGCAGCTGGCTGGTCATGATGCTCCCTCTGTGCTTGTCAGATTACAGGCAGCCTAGACCCTGAAACCAGCAGACTATTTTTAGATGGCTAATAAGAATTCATTTGAGGCGGCGCCTTCAGTCGAAACAATATGTTCAGTGAACAACACTGTCAAGGCAGAAAAAATGGGTAGAAAAGTGAACAAAATGATTAATTACCTCCATGTCTTTGTTGTCTATATAAATAATACAAGATAAATTATTTAAAAAAAAAAAAAAGAGAGTCAGTTTCGTCTTTTACTCATAACCACATGTGAAACATTAATAGCTTGCTGCGGTTTTCAATCATGTCACACTTGAGCTACAGCAACTGCAAGTGTCTATTGTATGAAATAAATATTTCAAGCTTCGACATGATAAGGCCCTCTTCCTCTGTGTCGCCTCTCCAAGGCAGCTCTTTGATACCAGATTCCTCTTTGCTCAGAGACGCCATGATCTGTCTGTGACCCAAAAGCACCATCTAGATGCACTGCAGTTTCACACGCTGCGACCAGCTGTCATATGTAGTCCAATAAAACACTTCTGAGGCATGCAATATTTATCTCACTACCCACAAAGGCGCTTCCACAGATACAGCTGTTGCAAACTGCTCTGCCGTTTTTACAATAAAGCAATGCTATTTATAACTGACCTCACGATACATAGATGAAAAATTTCTTCTTGAGCTCCGTTACATCTAACCATATTCATAATATCATGTTAGAAAGCATCATTATCATGATAGACATGGTGGCTTTCCGAAGCATACATCTAGAGAAAATTACTAATGAAGAGGTAATAACACAAATCATTATTGCATACTGCTTTTTGCTTGAAAATCAGACTTTCTACATATAAAAAGCCTAAATATGCTGTCCTAAATAACAGTAATCTGAAGGGGTTATTAATCTCCTCAGTGTATGCCCACACAAAGAAACCAGAATCATTAAAGGATGACTCAAATGAAATTTTAAGTGGCATCACTGCTTTAATATTGTATTGAGATTGGGTTATCATTTTTTCATGAAAATCCCTATTGAGAATTCAAGCATTTTTGCTTTGAGGTAGGAATGGTACCAGATGGTGCTACTATGGCATTCAGTTCTGTTTCCATTGTAAATGAAAGTTAGGAAAACAGCAGTGTGTTTTTTTTAAAATGACCATACAAGCTCATGATAGTCGACTGTAAAGCAGCCGGTGTTTTAAAGCAAGAAACATTAGTTCACATGCCTTATCGACTGCAGTGTTCAAAGGCATGCTCTTGGAGGCTCGACAACAGTACTGGGTCAGAGAGCTAGCGCCTCTCAACATATCTGTGAGCAAGTCCTCGAATGGTATCACTTTGATAAATTACCCTTCCCTTCTTTGTTACTGTTGTAAAAAAAAATGAGTTCTAATATGCAACAACAAAATAGCTTGTTTGTCCAAAACGACCCATATGAGAATTTTGCTGATATGGCACCCACAATACTAGGATGAAGATGTACCAGCAACATTGTCCATTACCCAAAACCCATTACCCATCATAATCTACTGCTTTTTTCTCTGTGTTTTTTAAAATTTTATCTTAACTCTTTGAGTGCCATTGATGTAGTTATACGTCATTTAAAATCCAACGCTTGAGTGCCATAAATGTCATATAAACGTTATATATGGACATCAAAGTGTTTTTTCAGCAGCAGGCACAAGAGGGCGCTCTCACCCAGACTGTGAGTAATATTGAGGCTTCTGGGATTTGCAGTCGGGACATAAGGAGATGGTATAGGCCACAGAGATCAAAACAGGAAGTGGAGATCATGGCGATTAGAGTGCAAAAGAAACTTCTGGACAAAGAGTGTTGTTTTTGGTAAAAGTGGCCTTTACCTCTAATGGAACAAGATAAAAACAAACATTTTTTATGTTGAAATAGTCTCTTCTTTCATTTGAGTTTCGCTGTGTTTTCAGAGACATGGTACAAAATATTCTGTGGGTCAAGAAAGATGACTCAAAATGGGCAGAAACGCTGACACAAGGCACTTTCGGTTTTATAAAAGGGCTGGCACTCAAAGAGTTAATAATAAATATTTTTCAAGGGAAATACTTAAAAGTGACTTTTCAGATTTTAATTTGCAAACAAAACTAGGTCCTTGGTTGAGATCAAGAAGAAAAGATCAGCTTCCTGGTTAACAGAAACTAATGCTGACGGTCTACAGTGCTGTTGAAACAGTGAATGTTTGACTCGTTTAAGTTAACAGAGCTGCCACTTTTGGTTATTTTAATATTAAATGTGATGAAGGCTGAGGTGTTGGCAGCTGATAGATTGCAAGTTTAAAGTGTCAGTCTAATTGTCAGTGTGCGTCTTGAGCAGTGAGTGCCGTACATAGCAACAGGGCACAGAAACTACATGAGGATGCTCTTTGACTATAGCTCAGCCTCTAACACCGCTGTCATGGACATTTTGACTGACAAACTCTCCCGCTTTGGACTACATACTTCCATCTGCAGCGGAATAAAAGACTCTCTGACAAACCACCCACCACCTCTCCCCCTGCATCCCACTCAACACTGGCTGCCCTCAAGGTTGTGTACTGAGTCTCTCTTGTACTCTTTGTACACACACAGCTGCACCAACCCATCTCTCCAACTCCATCATCAAGTTTGCTGATGACACCACCGTAGTCCGGAGATGAGTCTGCCTACAGAGATGAGGTTGAAAAACTATCAACGTGGTATTCAGTGAACAACCTCACACTGAACACCACAAAATCAAAAGAACTCATCCTGGATTTCTGCAATTTGAAGAAGTAGACCTTCTGAACACATTGGGTCCCAGTGTGTCTACATCACAAATGCTGGTGGTAGGACTGTGCAATTAATCCAATTTTGATCACAATTTCGATTTTGTTGTCAAACAATCTCCAAACTCATATAATTGAGTTGAAACGATTTATTGGGTGTTGTAGTTTTATTAATAAGCCTAACTCTATTTTGAAGTTTAAAGATGCGGCACAGCGGAAACAGGAAGTAGAGAATGTAAACATAAGGGCATGGTTGCTACTTACGCTACGTGTTCTGGTGTCCTTTTCTGTTCATACTATCCTTTCAGGACATAATGACTAAGTGTTGCATAATCCTGTGCTAATATGTTGTATGTGTGAGGTTTGATAACTTTTCACGATGTTTGATGGGGAAATACGATCGCATTAGTGGAGCTAAGATCGTCAGCCGTACGTTAGCGTGGTTGCTAAATATAGATCATAGTCACATGGGATGCGATATAATGCCGTCTTTCTTTTTCTTGCTTTATCCAGTTTCACTCAAATTCACTGTTGTCAACCTGTGGAAGTTGATAAAGTAGCAAGGACGCTGTTCTTTCCCGGCTCATGAAAAGAGTTTGGCTGACTGTTAAATCATTGTCAACGCTAGTGCAGCATAATACATTGAGAGGACAGTACACAGCTGTAAGGTGCATATTTGTAGCCTATATTTATTTTCAATTTGAACGTTTTGCGTAACGAATCAGTAACAAAGTGTTGTATTTTTTTGAGAGAGAGAAATGCTGAATAAATGCATCATGTAACTTAAAAATAATCGTTTGAATAATCGTGATTTCAATATTGACCAAAATAATCGTGATAATGATTTTTTTCCATAATCGAGCAGCCCTAGGTAGCTACTCCACTTCCTGAGACTGCTCAGGAGGGAAGACATGGACATGGATTCTGGTCAAAGCTGCTGGTGACCTTCTACAGAGTCACAATAGAGAGCATTCTGGCCACTGCATCACAGTGTGGTATGCTGTAAACAGCAGCAGACAGTGATCAACACTGACCAGAATCACTGGCTGCTCTCTGCTCTCACTGGACCACGTTTCCAGCTCTCGCTACCACAGCAGGGCTACAAACATTGTCAAGGACTCCTCTCACCCTTTTCACCACCTGTTCAACCTGCTGCCCTCTGGCAGGAGATACAGGTCCCACAAAACCCAGACTAACAGACTAAGAGAGAGTTTTATTACCAAGAGCCATCAGTGCTCTGAACACACAATAACCACTGAACACAATATCACCTCAGCACATCACAGGAGTGATGGGAGGAAATATGTGAAACACCATGTAGAAAAAATACAACTGTGCAATAGCGAGTCAGCAACTGTAAATCAGTACTCGTGCAATAACTATATACGTGCTAAAACTACATAGCTAACTCAGCTTTAACTTTAATAACTCTGCGCTATTTTTTTCTCTGCAATACCTGTGAATCTGTAACTGTTAGACAATATATTTTATCTTTTTATCTCACTGTTCATTTTTCCTACTACTGTTTTGTCTGTAAATTGCAATTTTATTCACTGGAATACAACAACAACAAAGGGTTTCAATTTGATTTGATTTGACTGACAATGTGTTCAATGAGTAAGGGAGATACAGTTGATACTGATCCAGATCAGTGCCACAGTCGATGCCCGTCCTTTATTGAGTCACCATGGCAGTGAGTGTTGACCTTTGGAACTTCACTGATGATGGCTGCTTAATTGACTCGAGAGGCAATAACACAAAAGCACAATAGCGACCATAGCGAATGTGATGTTTGCGTCAAATTCTGAAGCAATTATATGGGTACTAGAGTGTGTCTGGATTCATTCAATGAAAACTAGAATGCCACCTGCACAGTGGAATTGCAGCTCCTTCATAAAATAAGCTTTATTTGAGACACTTTGAGCATTTTAGCATTGTGCCATGATCCACTTTTAATTACAGTGTATTACATGCTACATTATACTAGATAACGATACTTTGCAAGAAAATAAAGCTAGTCATTGAGATTCTAATGAACACCAAGTGGTATTATTTCATAAAATATAAAATCTCCCTGTCTACAAATTGCTGCTGTCTACTGTATGTTGCATATGGTTAGCATGTGAAAGATCTGTTAATTGGTATGAAGGAAGGTGGAATAATAAGCCATGCAAATTGACATCACTATAATATACAGTATGCATGATTTAAAACAACAGCAATATAATCTGATTAGTTTCACTCAAAGCCGTTGTTCTTTTTGTAATGACAATCTGGTACGGTGAGGTTGAGCGCTAAAGCAGTTGGCATATATCATAAATAAGCAGCAGCTACGCAAAACAAAATGGCTACGACACAATAATAGTTACATCCAGAAGAATATCTTCAGCGCATTATGGTAATTCACTAATGAGATTAGTTCTAAAATGATCTCAACACAGCTGTGTTGAGTTATTTTCATCTGTCTTTCCCACATTTTTTGGTGGGGAAAATATGAAGACATGGCACGGTGCCGTAACTTCACCTTGAAGTGCTGTAACACCAGTCGGATGGCTAGCTGTCATGCTCACAACCAGCCTTCAGGAAATGTAGCTGTGGAGGGAAAAAATATCTATGAAGGGTTGTGAGCAAGAGAGCGGTTGCCATGGTGATGCAGTGGCAGACGGGCCGGGAGGTGCTGGATGTTGGTTTCTGTGGGCCACAGGACCTCAGACAGGGTGTGGAGTAGCCTGGGCTGTAATGAGCGTTAGTGAGGTGTGTTGATGGGCCTCAGTGCTGCACCCACGTCTGTGCATCCACTGAGCCTCCGTCCCTTAAATCCCTCATGTATGCCTGTTTGAAAGGCAGGCCAGGATCACACTCTGTGTGCGCGGATTTTACAGGCGGCTCTTCATATGCAGATGAGTGTGTTTAATTGTTGCGGCGCCTAATTCCTAATGTATGAGAGGAAAGAGGAAATGCATTCGAAGATGTGTATTCAAATGAAATATTCAGGGCTTCTAATGAAATATTCTGTCAGTTTGGAGTTTCTATGGGTGACTCTGCCAGTGGAGCTCCTTTTAAGAAGAGAGGCATGCTGCTTTAATGAGCCTCTGGGCAGCCTCAGCCAGCCTTTTAAACTCTGCCTGTTTGTTTAGTGGCCTTTCTTCTTTGTCTGCCGTGGACTTTTCATGGCAGGGTGATGGACCAGACATTGCATTAATGCTTGTTGAAATCCTTTGCACCCCATTTCTGTCTTGACAATTCGCAGGATGAACATCCTGACATTTTTGAAGTCGGCTTCCACATCTTGATCTGTATTTCTGATACGCTCAATCACATGGATAATCATGTCCTGTGGGCATACAATATAGTGCATTTTATCTCTGAAACATATTTTCAATTAACGGGGAGATGGAAATTGATACCTCATCAAATTTGATAAAAAATAGGAGATGATATTCTTACAGTTTTTTCTTTTTTTATATGTTACTAATGGGCATGTCCAGATTGCTTAATTAGAGACACACTGGATATGTTAATTATGCCAAGAGGAAAGGAGCTGGAGTGTTAAATTACTTCCCAATGCAGTGGCTCATCCACTAAAAACAAGAGGCATTTTAAAGGTTTGCAATGTAATCACAAGGGTACAAAGAGAACTTGAATAACAGTGGCCTTGATTGTGTCCTGAGGTGAAACTGCAGTGTTTTACTCTGGGGAGGTGCTTATCAATGTTGGCTATAAAACACTTCCTATTGAGCTTTAAAAGTTTTTTTTAAGTCGGTGTACTAATGAAGCTACTGCACTTTTGATCATGCATTGTGGTCAAAACTATAAACGGTAAAAAAGAAGTGATTCTACATTCCCCTCTGGACAATTACATGCAGTAAATCTGCACCTAATCGCCAATTTACTTGCTTTCACTCCGAGGAAAGTTGTTTTATTTTGCAGGTTTTAAATTATGAAGACCTTCTGCATGTGGTAAGAAGGCTCTTTAGTTTTGTCCCTGTGAGCTCTTCAGGGAGTTCAGAAACAAAGGTGTTCATGTTGCACTCACAGCCTCCTTAGAATTATTAGTGCAAATTGTGCATTGATACTTCTTATCAAACTAGCAGGACATGCTTACTGGCTGTTCTTGTTGCTAATCCTAATTTTAGACAAATGAACAGTCACATGCAAGATGAGTGAGACTCAGGTGAGACGACAAAGTCTGCAGCTCAACGCCAGTGCCTGCTGACAGTCTGTATTAAAAATTAGTGTTGCTGCACCATGTCATGCTGAACTGCAGGAGTTAATCCAGGCAGATTCAGGTCTTGGAATTTTAACAGTTTTGAAATGTCACTGTTAAAAAAGGGTAGTTACATTATAAATAGATAGCACATTTAGCAAAGGTAACATGATCATATTTTGTACCGGGGAGACCAGTCCCGAATCACAAGCAGTTGTCATGAATCCTGTTCCATTTGTCCAGAAAATTAAACTAAACTTGAATTTAATTATTTATAGCCTCATAAAAGGTTAAATACTCAACTTTGTGAAACATTGTTGTCTTGTAGCTAACATGAATTGCTTTTTCACTCCACCAATTTCAACAAAATAAAAGTGAAATGTCACTTTTTTCATGTCTGATTATCAAGTAACTAATTAAGTGCATGTTAGCTTTTATTTATTAAAATAAATACTGCAATTATGGTATTTTAGGCTGTCACAAAATGCGGTTTTCACATAAATAAATGGAATGAGGAAGTTAGATCAGTTTTATGGCCAAATGAGGCAGAGTACAGAGAAACACGCGATCATTGTCTGGGTTTAGTTCTGAAATAATTATCTATGATCCCTGGTTTAAATGGGTTTGTGGTTCCCAGAGAATACATGGATGAATGGAAAAAATCATTTGATCTCAGTTTAGTCGTCATCATACTCAATATTTGAGAATGCTTTGCTCAAAGTTCTCTCATAATTATACTCAGCTTGCTTGGCAAACCAAACATCTATGTAATTCAACAGTAATCTGTTTTGTGGGTTTTGTCATGTTCAGGAGTCTTAACATGTTTGCATCTATAATACAATATGGTTTCTGTGGAGCGACGTAGAACCTAATTAATCACTCCAGAAAAGAACCAAATTCTATTTATAATGCACTGTAATTAGTCTGCACACATCGAATGAAACTATGGATACTTTGCATTGGGTGTAAAGATGATTTATTGGGACTATTTGAATAATAAAAATGCAAATGCAAAAAACAATGCAATTCACTGACCTGCTTGTGTCCTAAGATTATTGAAAGTTATACCAAAGATGAACATTTGCAATTTTAATTCAATTTTAACTGGAATTGTCATTGTTTTTTCCAGCTCAAGTATAAAAAACACTTATCAAAGTCACTAAGACGTCTTGTTTTGCAGTACTGTCGTGCACGTCTATCCAATAAACAACATCACTGGGACCTCAGATGTTGCAATAGTTGTTTGAGAGTGACGGCACAATGTTGCCTTGTTTATTTGTGGGTATAGAACCTGTCCCTTGTGTTCTCCTCCGTCTTTGAGGTTTAACTGTTCCCCTCCAATATTCAAGCCCTCCTCTTCCCTCGCCTTAATAGGACCAGTGGTGTAGCAGATGGAGCTTTACAATGAAGCGTGTGTGGAAAATTAATAGTCCTGAGGTGCAGAGTGTTGCATGATGCTTTTATAAGTTAACAAATATTTAATGTGTCCTTCTGAGGAGAGAAAAGCCATGAATAATGCATGCATCAAACTAGTGTGTTGTGCTAGCAAGATAGTAGTGTAGCTACAGTCTGTGGCTGTGTTGTCAAGCTTTTCCCCTCAGACTTGAGACTTGTTTGGATAGTGTGAAAATAGATCTGTGAGGTTACTAGGTTATTAACAATATGCTGAATAACATCAGCAAAGCTAAGTCACAAACTACGTCTGTTTGTGTGTGCTCACTGTATATGAATGTGTCTTTAAGATTAAGTGCTCTTAACGGGTGTCCTTCTGTCTGTCGCTTCACTTGAATCAAACCCTCTCACTTCACAAGGCACAGGTCACCCATGCTACTTCTATCACCACCATTATTACTGTATAATTGCTATACTGCCCATCATCAATATTATTTTCCTAGAATTCAGCATTTACAATAGAGGCTTTTGATCGCACCCTTTTGTCTAAGACTCATGGGAGTTGCAGTAGGTGTAGCGAATGCAAACCAAACAATTACTTTATCTTGATTGAAAGTCAATGTTTTCCATTTTAATATGGAAAGGAAAATGTGGCATGACATTTCAGCTTTAAGGAACATTAAGGGAGAGAGCCTTTTGGTAAACATTGACACTCATAAATCAGTGAAACTAAAACCAAACCAAACCGGAGTGGGGCTCTATAAGTCTTAACTGAAAAGCACTGATGTTCATTGACGTCAAAGTTAGTCTTCCAGAGTTGTTTATGAGTTTGTCAGACTGAAGCTAGCATTTGTCCCTGCATAAGTCAAAATATAACACGTCCTAAGGTCCTATCGAACTGTTATTATACCCAAACACAGCTTTAAAGTCTGGCTATAGCGACTGCTTGCTCTGCGAGTGTAGTCTCGCGAGTGTAGCCTGCCCTCTGAGTTCTCGGAGGGCGGGCTTAACCGGTGTCTATCAAATGCCACTGTGTGCTAGGCTACTGGACGAAGCTTCAACCAATCAGACTACTCTTTCCTCTGATGGATGCGCAGTAAAAAAAACTGCTTGAGCCAAAGAACCCTGTGCATCATTGCCTTAAACACGCCTCAATCAAGCCGTTTTGAAATGGTCTCCATTTCTAGGTAAATCTGAAATCGAAGAGAACAGCAGCTTGGTCAGACTGACTTGGTCGCGAAATTTTGTGAAGCGTCACAGGAAGTATGGGAGGGCCCAGGCTACTTTAATGCAGTAATGGGGAATATTGTTTGGAAGTAGTTAATGTTTTCATGCATGCATGGTAAAATACAGAGTGATCTGACGATGTGCTGTTAAAGTCCTAGTTTTTATAATCTATTTGTTCATCCTCTATTATTTTTCACAATGCAGCTTTTATTGTGTCACGTTAACTTATTTTATAAATTATTGCATCCATACTGATTCATACTAGGGGTTAGGGTTATCCAATACGGATTTTTTGAGGCCGATGCAGAAATCAATATTTAGCAGGAAAAAAAAAAATCTGTCAACAGAGTAATCGGACAATAATTTTTTTTAGCCCTTGGAACAATCTTTGTCCTTTCTGGCTGCTCCCTTCCCGGGGTCTTGGCATTAATGCAGACTTGGCATTAGTTTTTTTTTAACACCGAATGCCCTTCCTGACGTAACCCTCGCCCATTTTTGGTAGCCGGGACTGAGAGGGAGTCGAACCCAGGTTCCCCAGGCCGATGGCTTGCTACAGTGATATACAAGAAACAGAAGGCATAAAACTTGACTTTTTCTCCAACTTAAATTTTATAACTTTCAAGGACAAAAAAGTGAACTTTGTTTACAAAATAATGAGCAAAATTGCAGTAAATCTCTGAAATAAAATAAATTGTCATGTAAACATAAAATGAGTTCTAGAATAAAATAAAATTGATCTCAGCAGCCCTCTGATGCCCCTCAGTGTTAAATCACATTTTCTCTGCTCCATCATTCTTTACCGTGTTTTTTTTTTTTTCGTTTGGCATATAATAGTCATTCTTACATCAATTAATCCAAACGCTACCAGTGAGCAGTGTTAACATTGCTCACAAAGTCAAATTAAGAGTGACATGACCTCATGACAGTTACTATAGAAGAATAAACAACAGTAATTTTAATTGTTTAGTGTAAAGATTTGTCCAAACCAGACGTGGCTGCGTAAAACGAAAGTGAAAGTTTTGCGGCACAGACTGCTGAGGAGTAATCACCCCTAATTTGTGGAACAACACTGACTTCCATCGACGTCCGTCAATGCTCACCAGATTCGCCTGCTGCAGCTCCACGGCCAGATGGAATCGCGAGAACGAGATCTCGCTGACTAATGAGATCTCGTGAATTCATGTATAATCGCACATGAGTTGTAGTGGAACGTCAGTGAAAGCGAACCACCCTGTGTCCACTGAGTAGAGGGAAATCGATTGTATAATACACCACAAACACATATCATTTTATTTTGAAAATAAACTACAAGTTTTATTTTGTGTCTGTACACAACTTCCTGTCCTACATGATCTGCTCTGTGCTGAATTCATGCGCCCTGCTCCGACTTTCGACAAAATAGAAGCTCTGTTGATTTGTTTTGGCAGACGTTGGCATGTCGGCGGTGTTCCGCGTTCAGTAGAATTTAGGGGTTAGTGTCAGTGCTTCATCTACTGGATAAATTGCACTAGGACACAATTTAATATCCACACTGTTTTATCAAAATAATCAGTGTTTAATCAGAAAAATTCTGGCCAATGTTGATTATTAGGGCTATAATCAACCGATTAAATCTGCCATTCGAATAATCGGTCGGGCCCTAATGTATACTTTGACTTACTTTGTCCATATTTTTAAATTTTGTGACGTAGGTTGCTTATACTGAACAATGCCTTACATTATTGACCTTTTGAATTATGTTCATGGGTTGTAACAATTGTGTAATAATCTTTTCTGAGTGTGTTGATTATTATGGAGAGTGATTTCAGTTCTGGTCTACATTCCCTACTGTACCTCCCCATTCTTCTGCATGGTGGACATTGATTTCAACTGGATTTGAGACAGAGCCCAGACCACGCTCATAAAAACTCAAGGCTCAATAAAAGAAACAGGAGTTTGAGAACCCAGCCTTCATCTCTCTGATAATTCACAGTGATTACTAGATCTCAAAGTATGACACAGCTTCCTGTAGGATTTCAGGAGTGGAAGCAGCAGCAAGTTATTGCCTTCCTGACTTATCCTTTCATTTCTCTCAGCGCTTCGTGTATCTCAGATGCACCTACCTCAGCATCCCAGCAGAGGAGACATAGACACTGCATTGGAATGAAGACTTCTATTTGACATTGATGCACCTTTGTGGTATTATATGCAAATTGACCGGGATGAAGGCAGAGCTTTTGATGTGCAAATGATGATTTTGGGGCACTGCAAATGTGCACACCACTGCTTTTCTGTTAATTGCCTTCCCTGTGGAGTCAAGAAAGTTTATTAGAGAAAAGATGAATGTAAGCCCGAAAGAGAATGGGTTTCAGCTTTCAGGGTTTAAACCGGCAGAGGATGTAGTGTATTCAGCATTACAACACTGAATAAAATCATAGGCTGTAATTGTAGAGGGTGCAAGCAGAGCCCAGAAGTCTCTGCAGTGACTGAGGAATTGGCTTTCAAATGGAAACAGAACTGCAAATACAATACTGCAGTCCTTTCTGAAATAGAAAAAATACGACATGTCTGTGGCAGTAATCTTTATTGCACTGCTCCAATCTGTGTGACAGGATCGGATACAGGCTACCTCACTTTTATTGATCCTCTCAGTGCTCACACTAAAACTGTAATAACTGGATGTTATTACACTCGATGGCCTTATCAGGTTTCACCATGGCCTAGTATCTCATACTACGCCAGCTAAAGGTCAGCCCAGACGGAAAGTTTACAGTAGCTGCATATCAGCATCAAGTGACGTAAGCTGTCGCTCTGCATTCTGTTTCATAACTGTAAGCCAGCATCCTGTCACTGACCTGGTAAACCGAGCTAAAATAGATCATTGCTTTGAATTTGAGAACAACCCTTTGATGAGCTGTAGATGATGTGTTATCAAAGACATTGAGTTTATGGCACTTGCATTATGCATCACCAGTTGTAGTCATCCAGCTGTCAAACACATTGCATTGCAAAGAGGCCGACTCATCCCGTATGTGCGGCAACCACAGCTTTACAACTGGCTTTCAGAGCCTCTCTGGTTGTGAGGGAGAGAGTGACTACCAGTGTACACACATCAGAAACATGTGGAAAAGTGATGGAGCACTACTGTTCAATCTGTTAGGGGGTTTTTGTCTATGTTGTTTAAAAAAATACATCATCAGGCTTGATGATATTGAAGCTCTTTGCAGCTTTCAAGCAGTTTCTCAGAGGTGTATCAAGACTGTTTGTGGACAGTGGCTTTTTTTTAATTTTGGTTTTATGAAATGTACGAGGACATTTTGGTTTGTCTGTAACTAATTATTAATTATTAAACATTATTATTAATGACTTGACAATGACAATGCATTCACATTGCTAGGGTTGTGTATGTTGTCTCACTGGTTTACTGGCAGAACTGGATGTAGTTGGGCCATCATTAACTTCATTCAGTGTATTTCATTCCAGCGGCCATGTCACGCCTAAACAACCAGGAATTAGAGCTGTGTGATATTACAGTATACATCGTAAACCTCTGTTGTTTATGTTGTAATTTTAACGTGTAGGCTGCTTAGTTAGCTCTGTTGCTACATTAATGTTAACGTTATTCTGGTTGTAGTTTAGATACTTCATCTCAACTGAACATCAAGTACACAGTACAGGGTTGGTGCTACATTGTAGCTCCTTAAGGTGCTTTAAATACAATATTTGCCAATGCAGTAGTTAACAGTGCAAATTCATTGTTGGTTTTAGTCTGCGGGGATTTTGTGACAGGAGAAAAAATATAATAATGTTAAGCATTGGCATGTTAAGCATTTTCCTTGAAGACATACAGTGTCATGTTGTCTACTTTGCTCATCCATTGTGCGTATGATCCCTAGAAACAAACCACGGTTTGTTGTGACTGTGACTTCACCAGGAGCAGATTGTCTGATAGGAACACGGCCAACATGTGAAATCTCAGCGGCCTGTTGGTGTTCCTGCTATGTGCTGTTGTCAGGCGCTCCACCACAGCCTCCCACTTTCTCGCTGCAGGGAGATTGTTGTTCGCCTGCTTGTTCAGTAGAGTAATAATGTTGCTCAGTTGTCAGAATTGGTGAGAGATTTGGGTTTTGTCTCATAGCCTCACTGGAAAAATAATCATATTGATCTGTAACAACATAGCTCATTGTAATTCAGCTTCAGAGAGTCAGTGTGTTAATATTCCAGATGTAATGTGCATTATCATGAAGCTATTTAAATATGTCCATTCTCAAAATGAGAGCGTAACGTCTCTTGAATGCTGAGAAATCCAATGCATCAAAGGCCAAGTTATTCTTTACTGAGGAACTGAATCATTTGCTCTCTTAGCACGCTCACAGCTGCCTGTAGATAAGGCTTTGTCTTGTGTTTTAAGCAGATATTTGACGCAAAGATGGGTGTTTTCTGTGCCTTGGAGGAGCGAGTCGTAAAAGGAGTGCAGTAAAAATTGCCAAGGTTGACTAAGGACAGATAAGAGCCACAAATTTATTATAATTAAGCAAGCTGCCCCTACCTCTCAAGCTGTTGTACTATCTCCTTCCATTAAAGAAAGACAGAGCAGAAGAGTAAAAGAAGGCAGCGAATAATGAATAAATACTGGTCGATTCATCTGAACTTGTTTAAGGTAGAAGCAGGACATAATAATCTTAGCTAGTGCTATCACATTAAAGTTTTCAGAATTTACCTTGAAATATAATAGAAAGACATGGCGGGTGGACGAGGAGTTGAATGATACAATAGCATGCAGATGTGGGAAGTTGTTCTAGCTCCTCTATGTATTTACTTAAAAATATGTAATCTATTTTCAAAATGGGGAAAAGAATAGAACATAGAGGTCATAGAGATCCCCATTAGAAAACCACTGCTTTGACTGCAGCAGGCTTTTACAGTTCTCCCCGTCCAGTCATGGTTCTGGTTATTCTCTATCTCCTTTCCCTTCCCTTGCCCAGCACTGCATGGCCCCCAGCAACATGGCGTCAGTGTTGGCTCCCAGTAGGGTGAACCTCTGCTTCTGGCTGGAGGAGGAGTTGCTGTTGGCAGGAACAGAGCTCTCCACTTCCCTCCAGAGCTCCAGATCCTGCTGGGTCACTGCTGGAGGCATTACTGGAGTTTTGAGCTAAAGGAGTTTTTGGTAAACCTACAAGATTTCGTCTGATTTCTTTCTCCTGTTTAACGCAATTATTATCTTGGCTTTGTGCGTCCATGTGTTATCTATTTTGATAGAGACAACATGAAGCATCCCAACAGGAAAGATAACCAGAGTAGGGGTGTCCTGATACAACTTTTTCACTTCCGATATGATACCAATATTACCGCCTTGAGTATTGGCCGATATCGAACCAATACCATACAGCACAAGTCATATACACTTTTATTAACTGACCCATTTATTAACCAACGGGTTACATCAATTTTAACGTTAAACATAAGAATATTCTACAATTGAATTAAATAAATCAAAAATAAATTAGACGACCCAAAAAATAAGCTCAACTAGAAAAGCACTCGGAGAGTGCAGACCTCCGCTGAGGCGTTGGCGACTTTTTTTATTCAGTTACCCCCACCGCCAAGGGGGTTATGTTTTCATCAGGGCTTGATTATTTGTATGCTGGTTTGTCAGTTTGAAAGTGACTCAAAATATAAGGAAGTTTTTTTGACGAAATTTTCAGGATTGGCCGGAAGTGGCCAAACTTAAAACTGATTAATTTTTGGTGGTGCCGTCAAATCGGATCCGATCACCACCAAAAATTAATCAATTTTAAGTTAGGCCACTTCGGAACAACCATGAAAATTTCGTCAAAATCCGTTCACAACTTTTTGAGTTATTTTGCAAAGCAACAAACCAACATACAAATAAATAAACAAACCCCAGTGAAGACATAACCTCCTTGGCGGAGGTAATAAATCCCCTAAAAATGTATCGGAGTGCTCATATTGGAGATTTTAGATGCAGGCCGATATAATCTGATACTTGTTTTTTTTACTGCTATCCTAAATCAGGTCAGGACTAAACCAGAGTAAATTTTATCCTGGTGAATATGTCTTCCATTGCATACTGTAGTCCTTGCTCATGGCTTCTTTAAGCTATATTGGCCGGCACCTAGAGACTACACACATTACAGCAACCTAGCAACAGTAACTAAGGGGATGGGGATTTAGTATCTGTCATGTTAATGTTGTTATCCCTCTAATTTTGCTGTCATTTTAGAAAAAAAATAAAATAAACGGTGCCCCTGATCCCATGCAGAAGGAAATATAAAGTGGATATGTAAAGCATACCCATCCAGTGACAACACAACCACTGTCAGTCTGAGGCCTGGCCTTGCAGTATGGAGGGCTTGGTGATTAATATAGTAGCAGTGCAGGAGGGCTGCAAAATGATTAATTGAGCTCAGGACCTCATCTGCAATGTTTTGATGAAAATGAAAGGTTGTGGTGGTGTGTATGTGTTGTGGGGGAGGGAAGACAGTAAGGTACTTTAATTAAGCTTTTATGTGTTGGTATACAGTAGGTGTGCCTGTGTGGATGCTCTGGTGTTATGTGTGACTCCTTCTATCCAGCATTAAATCACAACATTGACAGAACACAGAAGGATACAAACATTTTCTTTTTACCAACACACAAAATCATTTAACCTTGCCAAGCACAAAACTACAGTTTACAGTCGGGCTTTTGATACAGTTTCATTTAACCTTGCCTGAGGGGAATGACATTGTGCTCCAGTACCTCCTTATTCTGTTCCTCAAGTCATGCTCTGCTTAAGAAACGGATCCAAAATGGCGAACAGAGCAAACGTAGAAGTTGCACCTTGACAAGGGAGCACGAAAAGAGCCATTTCAGATGAGCTGCAATTATCGCTCAGCATGTGAAGGGCTGAGTTGTGCTCAAGAGGAAAGTCACTCTACTGTGTTTGCCTGATTGAAAATCAGTTCTCATAAACACCGCAATCACCTTTATGGTCTCCCCCAGACAGTTTGATCCTCGGGGGCTGTAATAAACACCCAGGGGAATGCGAGGTGACGTGCAGTTGGCGTTTTGTGATATGAGAGAAGTGATAGCCATTTTACCATGAATGTATTTCCTTCACTTAACATTAAAGACTGAAGGATGTAATTAGTATTTGAGCAGCAGCTTGCAGGTTGGTCTACGTTATATCAAAACAGATTTCAAACAGACACTTTTCTGCTTCTTAATCCACTAAATTGGCCCCTTGAACGCAGATGAATGTGCAGTATGCTATATATTTTTCCATAGAGAGACTGTAATTTGTGTAAAAATGAAATGTACAGTACATTCTTTCAACCTTTTCATGCATTACTACCGCCTTCTGACTCATCTAAATAATTTCCTCCACGCTGTTACGAGCTGAAGCTCAGCCTGTGCTCTTAAGGCACTGCTGTGCTCAGTTGAACTTAGTCCATTGAAGTGCCTACAGGCTCTGGAAGACCTTTTCTCATAAATCCAGCAGGCCATTTTCATTGTCCTTTAGCAATTACTGACTTTTCATTCTGCTTTTAAAGGCCCATCTTCTATTTTCACCTCTACAATAGTTAAAGGCACAATCTGTGACTCAGCGAGGGGTCGCTCCTGTTAGCTCGGCTGTTTGCAAACCAACCGACTGCTGAAGGTGAGATGAGTTAATCGAAAGCTGTGCTTAAGAGTTGACAGCTACGTTGTGGTATTAGTAGTAGCCTTTAATATTAGTTCAAGTTTAAAATCACGAAGAACAACTCCAGATTATATGAAGTCGTAGACACTTCCATGTTGATAGTCAGCAGGCTGTGAGCGCCATCTTTGATTGTCATTTCCTACTTCCTGTGTCTGCTTCATATTAAAGGCTGCAGCTTGATACTCCATGTTAAATCTTTAAATGTGAAGCAGCAGCATTAATAAATCATGGGTTTGCATCAGCAGTAACGAATGCTGCTCTGTGGTAGAGTGATCGGTAAACAGGAAGACTTACGGCCATCTAATAATAGAGAAGTAATCACTGAATATAAATAAAATAATGAAAATCCGAAGGATTTTATCATTAAGATGTTTCAGTGTGTGCTGCTTTCAGAAATTGTAAGCAGCATGCACTTCTTTTTGTGGATTATTTGAGATATACAGAATTAGGCTTGACTGAAAGCTTAACCTATCATTGCAATTTGACCTTCTTGTATCTTTGTGAAATATCTCCCTGGAGAAGTAATTATTGGTCAAAATAGAACGTGCAGTGCTTTGCATTATATTGTCATATCTTAGATCTGCTCGACATGACGGAATGTCTTTCCTTTTCCGTAAAAAAGTGAACTAAAATAAAAATAGAAGCTGATATAATTACTAAGGTTTAAAGTGACATGTTGCATATGTTCAGAACAACTGATTGTGACAGGACTAACTTGAATGCTGTTTTGTTTTTCCTTGGACTAGTCTAAATGCAAAAGAGATTGAGACGGAGAGAGGAGGATGAATTCGGCTCCTAGGGTTGCTCTGACTGTATATCTCAAAGCTTTAAACCCACTAAAATGGATCCAATTACGAAGAGGGCTTTTTGGTGACGCTTATGGAACTGTGTGTAATTGTGTAACCCTAATTTTCCTGGCACCGAGGCTCTGACAGAGGCCTGTCATCTCCCCTAAGCCTCTTCTCTCAGACACGATGCTGAAATGAGATCGCGTCTTAGCTGCAGAAATGCTGAAAGTAATATAAGGGACACCAAGAGAACAAAATCACCTTCTTACAAAGAAATCTCTTAGAAAAAGGGCTTTAGCTTCCATATCTGCGCTGGCCTCTCAGCTGACATGATGCAGTGAAGAACGCTGTGTGATATCCACTCACAATACGTCCTCGCGTCCTCCAGATGAAACCGAAAATCTCTCATTGGTGTCAGGACACAGAGTCATTTCTTGGCGGTATAAGATTTTTAAAACAACTGGATACTTAATTTGAATGTATGCTGCCATGTGCAAAAAGCGTTTGGAATATTTAAATACTGTTGTCAAGCTTGTATTATTGGCTAAATCCATCTGGTTTACCCCCCTCCCTCCTCATGCCTCCCAGACTCATCAGCAGCAGCAGCAGCATCCTCTGGCACGGCAGTGTAATGGCTCATAAGTGTCTGATAGCGGTGCATGATAGAGCAATGACATCCGGCTATTCTGTGTCTCAGCTATTGCTAGTTCTCTCAGAGGAGCTCACACCGTGACCCCCTTCACACCTGGCATTAAGGCAGGGATGGTTAAGATTTTAGAAACAGTTAGTTGAAATTCTCATTACAACCCAGCAGCAATCAATACATCAATTGCGCAGATGAAAATATCCAGTATATATGGCTGTTTCAGGATTGTAATAAACGTGTCCACTCATTCATTCTTCCTCAAGCTGTGTTTTTGCCAGCGCTTGTGATGACGCTGTGTAGCTGCATGATTTCTAGAATTTTACATGAATTTTACAGATACCATTTTTGCTAAGGTTGTGTCTGAAGCAGTGACTACACGACAGCCTAGTAATGTTGCTCTTGTGGGCCATTTACCTCTTCACTGTGAAAAAAACTGCAGTAGACGTCAGCCTGAAAAAGTGACTGCGGAGATCTCTGGTCACAGCAGAATATCCACTGTTGATTGCTACCGCAAATTACTTGCTGAAAAAATTAATCACTGAAATTACTGCACATAGTAGCGAATCTCCTGCCTTTGATCTGAGGAACCATCAAAGAAATCCGTCCTGCCAACGCCAGACGCCCAGCTACAAGCGACGCTGCATTTCGTATGCTTAGAGATGACGTCTCTTCTTTTCCGGTCAGTAATCTCAACACAGAAATGCTGTCAGATTGTTGCTTCCTAGATCTCAGACTGCCACCAGCACAATAGTTAGCACAATAACAAATGTGAAAGCAAAGCACTGCCTGTAGCTATCAGTATGTGAATGACAAAAGCCGGAAGTAGAGGCATTGTTTGATTTTTTTTTTATTTTTTATTTTTTTTATTCTCATATATGACTCTCAGTGAATCAAACAGTAAATCCATTTTCCCAAAATAACCCAAATGGCACTTCAGATCTTTAGAGTTTTTCCTGCAAAGTGGCATCTCCACAGATCCAGCTTAATATATTTTTATCATATCTCACAGGTGCTTTAATTTATCTTTGCAGATCGGTTTGTCCCTGATGACTGCATATCATTGTTTTCTCTTTGTTTCCATTAGTGATGATGAGTGATTTCTTAGGGGGCTTTTTCACTTCCGATACAATACTGATATTGCAGCCTTGAGTATTGGCCAATACCGATATCGATCCAATACACTATCAGCACTAATATATATATATATATATATATATATATATATATATAAATGTCATTTGACAGAAAAATTTGCTTTCATGTAAATATTAATATCCCAAACCCTGGTGCTACCTCTGCCAATTCTAAATTGTGTTTTCTGCATAAATGTTGCAACTTTTAAATCACCTTTTTCCCTCCGTGGCTAAATTGCTGGACTGCAACCCAAAGGTCCTTGCAGCCATAATATCAGTGATTTTTTTTTTATCATATCACAGTGGAAAAAAACATTTACACCCCGCTTTGTTCCTGCACCCTCGCAATCTTTTTTTCCATTTTAGGGTCAGAACAGTATTTACAGTTGTGTCATCAGGGTTGCAGTTAATCTGTAGCTTGTACTCCCACTGGCTGAAATGACTCCCTCTTTCTTGCCATTGCTCCAGTAAATTAAGCTTGTTCAGCCATACTGGGGTTCACTCAGAGGAAGAGTGTTTGTTGTGACATAAACTGGAAATGTACATGATATGATACCTGAAATACTTAAGGTGTGATTTATTTGACTTCTTAATCTGTCTCTACAGTACGCATCTTATTTGATGTGGCTTTAAAATCCTCGATGAGTGGAGGTTTCATGTGGACCCTGAAGAGGCAGCGTGAAATGAATCGTCTTCTGCCACTTTCCGTCCCTTATGTCACTCTTCATTTTGGAGACTTGCAGTCATTTCTGCAGATCAATGACATTTTAATGACAGAAAAAGGCAACTCATCAGCCCAACCAGTATACAGTAATTTGCCGCATACCTCCGTGAAGTTCACCTTCAACAACATAGTCCTACTGCACCCACAACAACCATCAACCCATCTTTTGTGTATGAGATTTATTCAAATGTTTTGCAGGTTTCTCAACAGCTATAGCCTGCTGGTAAAGGTACACAGTGCTAACTGTAGACAGTGATTGCTTGTTGTTTTTCCATAATGCAAGAGACGTCTAAGTGAAGAGCCATTTGAGATTGATCTGTTTGCTGAGCAATGGAAATCCAATCCACTGCAGGGTTCAATTGGTGGACTTCCTTAATGGGATCTAAGTGTTTCAGTGCAGTTTTTCTATGAGCAAACAAAAGTTCTGTTTACCTAAAACACATTGCCTGTATCCTCGTAGTAAATCTGTTGAATCTTTTTCAATTTTTTTTATAAATTTAAATGCATGCTTTGTTTGCAGTCTTCTGTTCTTCATATATCTTGGTGCACTGGTATTTTTTTGCATGTTGCTGATGCCAAACAGTGAAAAGCCTGCTTGCAGTGTATCATATTCATAAGGATAAAATACAAATAAAACAAGGATCCAAGATATAGCCTCTTAACTCATTGAGTTCCAACTGTTTTATAAAACACAAGTGCCTTGTGCCAGTTTTTTTGGCCAGTTTGAGTCATTTTTTATGATGCATAGAATATTTTGTACTATGACTCTGAAAAAAATGAATAGCTCAAATGAAAGAAGAGACTCTCTACTTTATCAAGAAAAAAACATTTGCTTTTACCATGATCCATTCTTGTTTTATCAGAGGTAGAGTGGAAGCCAGTTTCACCAAAAGCACCACTTTTTGTCCAGATTTTGTTTTGCTCACTTAACGCGATCGTCTCCACTTCCTGATTTGATCTCTGTGGTGTATACCATCTCTTTTGGTCCCGACTACAAATCCCAGAAGCCCAAAAATTACTCACAGGCTGTGTGACAACGCCCTCATGTGCCGTCTGCCAAAAAAACACTTTGACTTATATATTTATCATGAGCACTCAAGCGCTGGATTTTAAATGCTGTACAATCACGTCAGTGGCACTCAATGAGTTAATGGTCAAAAATGCCAAGACTTTACTTGACTTGTAGGGGCTTTCTTTCACCTCTTTTGTGTCCACTGAAGCTAATTATGCTTTCTTGATACAGAGGCATACCACATGCCGACATTACATGATAATTGATCACTCGTGTGGATTAAATGATTAAAATAAAAATAAAGATTCTGCATGATCACAAATGTATGACTCCTTGGCTTAGTAGTTAACATGACTAACCCTGTGTGAAACAACATAAAGAACAAAAATGCCCATGCTGACGTTGGACTGTTGGACAGTTTGAGGCCAGTTAGATCTGCTGGTTTCCCTTTTTAAATGACTTCATTCTGAGTGTAACATTTTGGCAAAGACTCAGGTGATGTGAGGCGAAGTAGCATGCGGCCTTGATCACTGTTAACTCTTTGATGTTGAGTTTGTGTGTCTGTCTTTCTATTAATTTCCTCTCCAGGTCTCATGTTTTGATATCTGTGTCATTAACAAATAACCAGACTCTAATGATGCCAAAGGCCTTCACTCCATCTGCAGTCCAGTCCCACCCTGCTGAAGTTAAACTTCGTCAATCTTGCTCAGTTGTAATGGCGTCTGTCTCCCCGTGAGGCATAGTGACAGATATCTGCCAGTAATGACTAAATCACTTGGCGAAGGAGAATAAATAAATGTAAATTCAATTACCCCCTGTGCTTTCATCGGCATTCACGCGACATTGGGAGTGTGCATGTGGGAATTTGTCGTTCAGGAGACATTGATTAATTATGCCACACACAATTAGCCCATCAAATCGAGTGTGTCCTCCTCTCCTGTGGAAAGGTGATGTCAGAATTTTATGGGGCATTAGGCAGTGGTGCTCCTTGTATTTTCTTTGAGATCGCCTGAGAGTGAGAGCGCCAGGGGAGAGGCACATTTGCAGGCTGTTTTTGTATGAATGGGAAATCGTGAGGCCTGCAGGGTACAGAGAAGGCTAACTGATCCTTTTAGACCAATGTCAATACTGATACCCATCACTGTTTGCACTCCCAGCAGGGTGCATGGCCTGCCTGTAATCTCTGTGGCGTCTCAGTGATTGAGAGAAGAAGTGACAGTGAGACAAATTAAGAGAGCAGGCAGAGATGGCTGCCTTTATAGCTCCTCATTCTCGAATGCAAATGGTCTCTTAATACTTCTAGCTTTAGCCCAGACATTTGGGAGAATCGCTGTCTAGTAATGCTTCGTCACTGATATCAGCATTTAGTTTTTTTACTTTTTAATGTAGCTGTATACACAGTAAAATACCGTCATTATTGACTATAAATAAAGTCCATTCATCTATTCCCTGCTCTCTCTGTGCTTCTGTTGACTGTCAAACATCAATTTGCCAACATGTTGCCTCTCAGTTTGTAAAAGTTGTGTGGAAGTTGAATCCTGTCACACATTTTTCAGATGCATTCAGTGCTGATTGTTGGATTCTGTGGAGATCAGTTGTCAGTCAAGCTTTACAGGGTGTACATCTGGATATTTTGTTTCTCTCCGAGGCTTTGGTGGCTTTCCTCTGATCGCCTCATGCTGAATTACCAGTTCTTTTATTTATTCAGAATTGCATTGTTTCTTCGGCATGAAATGTTAAACCCATTAGTTGCTATGCACAAAAGGATGCTTCCCCAGTTCCCACACCAGATGTGTTGAGTAGTGCAACAAATGCAAAGTTGTACTGAGTGGAGATTCGGATTTTGACAATGATTCGGTTCATGGTCATTCCCTTGTATGGAATTGCTGGATTGTTTTTTTTAGGTCATCACAGTAATTCCAAAGTTTCTGGGCCTTTTCACTTGTAAGGTTCTTTAATGATAATGTAAATAATTCATTCTGCATTGCTAATTTATGTATTTTACTTTTAGATGACCACTATAAGCAAGTGTACCACATTTATTCATGTTTTCTGCCAACAAGGAGGCCATAAAAGAGCATCATAAGGTATTAAATTCACATCTCAGGAAGCTCATAACAACACTCCTTCAGGCAGCTTTTATCTTTGATTTAGCAATTTCACAAATTATGGTTCTCCGTCCCAAAACTTCCAACTTCCCAGCCATATGAGGAAAAAAAAACACCTTACCATGTCATTGTTAATTTCTTTCATACATCAGAGCCACTTCTAAGATGACAAAGCCATATGTGACAGGTAGCCATCAGTTTCTGAGACTTTTCTATGAACTTGACTAAAACCTCTACACATTTTTTTGGAGGAGATTGCTGTTTTTGTTCATCCACCTGTTCCCCTTTCAGATGATTGTCATTTAAATTTTGAAGGTCGAGGTACAGTTAATCGGTACAGGTCATGGTCTGGAGAGGCATTTCCATGACAACCATTCGCTAAGGGGCTGACTATGAATATAGATGATAAACTCTGCAATCTACACACATGGGTCGTGCATGAAAGAGAGTTGCTGGTAGGTAAAGGGAATCACAGCACTTTCAGAGAGTAAAAAAATACACACTTCCAGAAACGTCCAGGATGATCAGCCAAGCAGTTAAGCTGTCTCTGAATGAGCTTTGTTTTTTCAACCCTTATCAATTTGGGGAAAAAATGCACAGTGTGCATGTGTGTAGCATCAGTGTGGTAGTGTGTAACCAAAGAGAAAAGTGTGCAGATCGTATGCTCAAAGTAAATACTTGATGCTTAAGTGGTTCTGTGTGTGTTTTCCTTTGCAGACCACACCATGCAGGTTTTTTAATACCGTAATGTTAAAAAGATCACACTGGTATAAGATAGATGAGATATAAACTGGAGCTACAGCACCATTAGAGTCTGGAGCCTTCTTGCGGGAACCTATTGATTTCTCCTTTAATATGAAACATGGATCTATGCCTTTCTGTGTGGTCAAGGATAATGGCTTGATGAAGTGTATATAATATTTGCAGAGCTTCCCTTTGGAGAGCCGTGGTAAATGTCCATGCGCGTGTTCAGTGGGCCTGTACGTGAGCTGGTCAACATAAGTAATCTTCACAGTGCAGTGGCATTGCATTACCTGTTCAGATGAACGGTGGATTTTATGGTCACCTGGTGTGCGGTGCTCCCTCTTGTGCCGATGGCTTGGAGGCATTTGGTGTGCTTCAGTGTCAGGGAGGAATAGTTATTTCATGTGATAAATACGACTCCCATGCCATTATTATACTGCCTCTTTTCAGGATGGGAACATAACTCTGTGAAGCTAATGCATGTGTGCACACGTGCCTGTCCATACACACCACACCAAACCTGCATGCTGATGAGACGAAAGCTTAGAGTTGGACCTAGACTGGGTACTAAACAGCAATACTTTTGTAACACTGACCAAAAAGCTCCGATCGGGTATCCAAAAAATGAATCATCTTTCAGTGCCAAATTCAGACACCTTAGTGTCTGTAAGCCATGCTCTCAGCTGTCTCTATGGACGGGGAACATGTCCCCCTCAGATTCATAGTGACGCCAATCCGTCCCCCCGCTTTCCCAGCATAAGGAGGCAAACATCACTGGTAAAACAGCATTAATGTCATTGCAGCAGCATTTAGAGCTTGGCGTGTGTGTATAGCTTCATGGTGTGTTCAAGTTATACATGAATGTCGGAATTTCCAAGCTCCAAGTCAGAATTTAAATCAAAACCCCCTGTGAGTCTCACCAACCTGACATAGAAGTCATGCTATCTGTTCAGTTGCTACATGTTTTGTTGAATGTCTGTAAGGCTAAGAAGCACTTTGGCTTTATGTTGATCAGAACTCAAAATTCTGACCTCAAGTGAACATATCATCAGGCAAACTCTCACTCCCCAGGGTCCTAAAGAGGAGCCAACCCTGATCAGGGAAAATAAAGTTGTCACTTTGTGCAGTAAACGCAACCTAGCTTTTGTTTTTCCACCCATAGAAATAAAATTAATGTTTGCAACATCATATAGTGAACTATTACACGATAACAGACAAATTAATTTGTTTAAAATGTTTGTTTTGAATGCCAGAAATTTATGATGTTAAAACGGGGTCATGAGCCAAAAAAAATGTGCTAAATGAAGTAATAACATTCTAGGGCATTCAATGTGTGATGTATTTTACACACAAACATGAAACGTTATAAATTACAGTGTATGAATTATATCATAGCTCCTGGTAGAGCCTGGTTTCCAAGGGTGGGAGGGTACTGTTCTGTACTGTTGTTGTCATCTAAGTGGTTATTTACATAAAAACGCACGCTTCAATTGATTAAGAAATAAATGGTATTTTTCTTGAAACATTTGCTTTGAGTAAAACGATATTACTGTTAGTTTTAATTATGTATTTTAATCTGTTTAGCGCTAGTGTTAGGAGGTTAAACAGGTCGTAACTCCTATTAATTTTAATATTATATTACAAACATCTCTACAACAACTGTATTCATTGAAATTTCTCAGGAATAATGAACACTGTTATATTACATTTAAACACATCCTGATATTGTTTTAATTTGCCAATTCCAAATACTATTTTTATAGGTTACCATAATGTAGCTCAGTGGCACCTCTGTTTGTTGCTTTGTTATTTAGGTAAGCAGGACAGTGACAAACTAATGTTATGAGCCCTCCTCCTGATTTTATCATGTCTTTGTTCACAATATACACTATATTACCAAACGTATTCGCTCACCTGCCTTGACTTGCATATGAATTTAAGTGACATGCCATTCCTAATCCATAGGGTTCAATATGACGTCGGCCTTTGCAGCTATAACAGCTTCAACTCTTCTGGGAAGGCTGTCCACAAGGTTTAGGATTGTGTTTATGGGAATTTTTGACCATTCTTCCAGAAGCGTATTTGTGAGGTCACACACTGATGTTGGACGAGAAGGCCTGGCTCTCAGTCTCTGCTCTAATTCATCCCAAAGGTGTTCTATTGGGTTGAGGTCAGGACTCTGTGCAGGCCAGTCAAGTTCATCCACACCAGACTCTGTCATCCATGTCTTTATGGACCTTGCTTTGTACACTGGTGCACAGTCATGTTGGAAGAGGAAGGGGCCAGCTCCAAACTGTTCCCACAAAGTTGGGAGCATGGAATTGTCCAAAATGTCTTGGTATGCTGAAGCATTCAGAGTTCCTTTCACTGGAACTAAGGGGCCAAGCCCAGCTCTTGAAAAACAACCCCACACCATAATCCCCCCTCCACCAAACTTTACACTTGGTACAATGCAGTCTGACAAGTATCGTTCTCCTGGCAACCACCAAACCCAGACTCGTCCATCAGATTGCCAGATGGAGAAGTGTGATTCGTCACTCCAGAGAACGCGTCTCCACTGCTCTAGAGTCCAGTGGCAGCATGCTTTACATCACTGCATCTGACGCTTTGCATTGCACTTGGTGATGTATGGTTTGGATGCAGCTGCTCGGCCATGGAAACCCATTCCATGAAGCTCTCTGTGCACTGTTCTTGAGCTAATCTGAAGGCCACATGAAGTTTGGAGGTCTGTAGTGTAACTCTGCAGAAAGTTGCTACCTCTTCGCACTGTGCGCCTCATCATCCGCTGACCCCACTCTGTCAGTTTACGTGGTCTACCACTTCATGGCTGAGTTGCTGTCGTTCCCAAACACTTCCACATTCTTTTGATACAGCTGACAGTTGACTGTGGAATATTAGGGAGGGAGGAAATTTCACGACTGCATTTGTTGCACAGATGGCATCCTATCACAGTTCCACGCTGGAATTCACTGAGCTCCTGAGAGCGACCCATTCTTTCACAAATGTTTGTAAAAGCAGTCTGCATGCCTAGCTGCTTTATTTTATACACCTGTGGTCATGGAAGTGATTGGAACACCTGATTCTGATTATTTGGATGGGTGAGCGAATACTTTTGGCAATATAGTGTGTCATTGTCATGGAAAAATAGGGTGCATCACACTGTTTGAAATCATAACATTATTTTCTGTTTCCACCATGGCTCCAGTCCCAAAGAAACTGAAACATGATTCATGGTATTGTGTCAAAACGCATCGATAAGAGGAAGTGATAGTCACAGAGGCATGAGAGGCCAAGGAAAGGGACAATCAGAAACCAATCCTTGATTCTCATCTCTTGACACTTTTCACTGTCTGCTGAAGTGGCAGATGGCCTGATGATTTTACCTTCCACTACCGACAATTTAGCGTCATTTGGCAGGTGGCAGGTTCTAGTTTCAGACTCTACTTGATTGTTTTAACATCAGAGTGACTTTTGGTCGTCTTATATTTAGAATATACTACCACAATGTGATTGTTTAAATGCACACATATTGTTGAAAGCCAAAGAAATATGATCATATTTATCATATCTATGCGATTTAGATGCAGACGATTCATTCTTTGTTTTATTAATAGGATTCTGCTTTCACCAGAGCTTTGCAATGAGAGTCCAGTAATAATGTATGAAGGACTAATGTTCTTATTTATGTGTCTGGTTTCCTTGGAAGAGGTGGAGGGAAAAAAAAAGCCATGCCTAAGGTTACAAGTGTGTGGTCGGGAGAAGCAAAGCCCGTCTAATCCCTGTTCTGTGCTTGCAGTCAGCTTCCTCTCCAATCACACACAACTCCCAGCTCTCCTCTATTAATCCCTGCACCTAGAACACATCATTATTTAATTCCAGCTGCATTGCACTTTGAGCTTAACTTAAAGTGCGGTGATGCTGAACTGATTACCTGTAACCTTTCTTGAACACTACAAATTAGTAAAACTATGAATCTTTATCATCATAGTTATTCAGGTGTACAGTATTTTGGCCGTTATAGGTGGCTGTACTGTGTGGATATGATGTGCGTGTGGTTGGGCCACACAGTATTTCTCCCCCAGCCTCCTTTCTGAGACAGCAGGCAATAAATGTGTCACTCTGAGACCAAGGTATGGCTCTAAGGGAAATCTCAAATCCCTCTCAAATCATCCGTTGGAGAGGTCACTGAATTCAAAGCCTTCTTTTGTTCTTTCTTCTCTCTTTTCTGTTTGTCCCCCACTTACCTACAACCACCTGCACCACGGCCCAGCCCACTTAACCAAACTAAAAGCCTTTAGGAGAAGGAGTGGGCCTCCAGGCGGAAGGGTCAAGCTGAGGCCTGCAGTCCTATATTATCAAGAGTCCTTTAGTTTCAAGCTCAAACGGTAACGCTCAGCTGCGGGATGTACTCAGATTCTCTGTGACGTTCCCTTCTTGTTAAAAGAGTACTTTTCCCATTTAGCATCGCACTCAATGACATCATTTGAACAAAAAAATAGTAGCAGAACCAGAGATATCTTCTTTTATTATTCCTTGAATCATTTTTGTTGTCAAAACCAGGATCTTATTCACAATACAACTCAGATGATGTGTAAAAGTAGGAGTTCCACTTTTTTTTCTTTACAAAATCAGTGCGGGATGGCGGTTCACCATGGTACCCCGTGATCGCTGCAACGCCGCTACAGCTACCCTGCTTTCCCTGTGTTTACCGCAGCCCCGCTACCCCCACAACTGCCACAACCCTGCCAATCGCTCCTTGTCCTCTGGCATAAAATGTGCCCAAATTGGCGACATAATGTTCGGCTTTGTAACAAGATTTGCGGCTATTGTTGAATAAAATATATATATATATATATATATATATATATATATCCTTACGTATTTGCTGTTGAAAGTTACAGGACCGTATATTGTGATATGAAATATAATCAGTAATATTTAGTAACTTCCTGTTTTTAAAGCTGACGGAGAAACAAAACTTTTCACACTGCAGCTTGGCAGCGGGCAAGTCTATTAACTGTAAGAGGGGTGATTTGTTTTGATATTATCATATTATCATAATTTATTTTGAGGTTTCAGTACTTCTCATGATTAAATTGAATATATTCACACATAATACACAGACATAAAACACAGAAGCATTGCATAAACAGGTGTTCAATTTCAATAGTAAGTACTTGTAGCAGACACACCCCTCTTATGTAGTACTGTACATAGTTTACACTGCTCAGTTGAATTGATTTTATTCAACAATTTATAACAATCATGTTATAAAGCCGAATACTGTGTCGCACATTTTATGCCAGAGGACAAGGAGTGATCGGCGGGGGTTGCGGTGATCAGGAGGGTAGCGGAATTACGGCGGGGGTGGGGGAGTTGCGGTGATCACGGTGATGACGAAGAGTAGTGGGATTGCAGTGGGGGTGGCGGAGTTGCCATGATGGGGCAAACTGCCATCCCGCATTGATTGGGTGCGTTATCACGGCGGTGATTATTTTTGGCAGTGGGTGGGGCTACAGCTGGTGCCTGGCTGGATCAGGTCTCTGAGTCTCAGTATGGAGGCTGTTCAGTTCAGTCTTGCGCTCTATAACACTTTTTATTTTGTCTCTGTTTAGTTTTTGCACAGTTTTTATTTTGTTGTAAATACCTGCCTGTTGAAGCAAATGGGGGAAAAAGGAAAAAAAAGTTAATTATTAACTTTATAATTAATTAATTAACCAATTATTAATCAGTTATCAAATACAAATAAGTTTCATGTAGATCAACGAATAGCTCCAGTACTGGGTAGAGGGTGTATTTCCTTCTGTCGGCTCTTTCATTCAGCTTTTAAGTGAAATGTCACTGTTGACTTTTTACAGACTGAGTCAATTTATGGTTCTTGGTTTGACTAAAACAGTGTTTGTGTAAATACAGCTGATAGCATTCACTTGACATTTCACGCATTTACAACCAATCTGATAAACACAGATTTATTGGCTTTATTTTGATTAGAATCACCTGTAGTTTGATTACAGTCACCTTGTGTTTGCCACCTAACATTTGCATCATGAGGTAATCAAATACAAAATGAGAGATATATAAAAATGTCGCAGATGGCTCTTATGAATTTGTCTGTGATCTTTAAAGCTTCTTTGTCAGGAAAGCAGGGGACTTGTCAGTGCATGGTGGTCCACGCTCCCGTCTCATTTCAAATAGCACCATGTCTCTGAAATCCCGTTGAGTTTGCAGGATATTGGGCCATGTGGGTCATGACATATGTGCCCTCCTGGAACCCACTGAAATAGCAGCACATACGTCAAACATGGCTCCCGCTACACTGTAGCTCGTTTGGCTCCGATTCAATCCTGTCAGCGACTCAAATATATGCCCTTCATTTCCCACCGTTTTGATTTGGTTCCATCTGTTGTCGCTCTGCAAGGGGCTGGAGATATTACTGGTCACCCAAGGTTGAAGAAACACACAGACTGACAACATTTTGTGAAGTGCCAAATGTCAGCTAAACAATACAGAACATTCATCAATAACAGAAGACTAGCTTTTTACAGAAGCAGGAAGCTTAAATATCCTACAAGCTCGTTAACTCATTGAGTGCCAGCCATTTTGTAAAACATAAAGTGGCTTGTGCCACCGTTTTTGCCCATTTTAACTCCTATTTTAAGACCCACAGAATATTTTCTGTTATGACTCTGAAAACACTGAATAGCTCAAATGAAAGAAGAGACTCTGTTTCACCATAAAAGAGTTTGTTTTTACCTTGTTCCATTCTTATTTTATTAGAGGTAGAATAGAGGCCACTCCCACCCTAAACGGCACTTTTTGTCCAGGATCCATCCATTTTGTTCTCTAATCAAGATCGTCTCCACTTCCTGCTTTGATCTCTGTGGTGTACAACGTCTCCTCATGCTTCGACGAGAAGAATAATTCCTTTATTAGTCCCTCAGTGAGGGAAATTTCAATTTACACTTATTTTCAGTTGCACATTACACACAGGTGAAGAAACACACATGCGTTAGAGGAGAGGTGTCAGAGTGAAGGGACTGCCCCATATCCAGGTGTCCCGAGCAGTTGGGGGTTCAATGCCTTGCTCAAGGGCACTTCGGCAGTGCCCAAGAAGAGGAACTGAGATCTTGCCAGCTACCAGCTAGTTGGTCTGACCTGGACTTGAACCAGTGACCCTCCGATTTCCAGCCCAAGTCATCACAGACTGAGCGACTGCTGCCCCCACTACATCTTCCAAAAGCCCCAAAATTAATCACAGGCTGCGGGAGACTGCAATCAGCGACCCACTGCTGAAAAAAAACTTTGATGGTGACATATTGTACATTAGTGGCACTCAAAGGGTTAAAAGAATTGTTTGAGTGAATCTTCTGTTTCAGACCAAAGACAATGTACCAGGTGATGAAAATTATTGTTACATAGTATGTCATCCTACAGCATCAAAGATTTAGGATGATCAAATGGCTCTTTCAAGATGGCAACCTGTAATGCTTCACAAACAAGATAATTACAAGTGTTTCACTGAAAACACATCAAAGTGAAACAGCAATCCCTTGATGAGTTTGAGTTCAGAATGCCGAGAAAGGACATAGCACTTTGTAAATTTCTCTTTGGGTGTGTGTGCAATCTGTTCATCTCCGCTCACCAGGTTGGTGGGAAGGTAGTTAGAGCTGATGATGCAAGTAAAATGTGCCACTTATTGGGCTTCTGTGTCGGCGCAGTGTCCAATCAGACGGGATAATGAGCAGCATAATACCAGCGGGATCCTCCCCATGCTCTGCTGATGTGTGTTCGAAGGAAACATCTGGCCTTTATCAACGCTCCAGGCCCCTGTGAGACTGTCAGTTCACAAAACCTCATGCCACTAAGCAGGGGGAATCAAGTCCTCTGGAAAGCCATTTTACACGTGTAAACAAACACGTACCGAGAAAAGGTGGAATGGCAGTATTTTAACCTGTTTACAAAAGTTAGTGGGCGGATAGTTCTCTGATATCAAAGCCCTCAGAAAGCTCAGTACTAAATGAGGAGTGGTGTTAATCTGCTGAACCGAGGAGAACTCATAAAGTAAACTAGAAAAGCACTCAGAGAGCGCAACTTTTTATTTAAATAAAGTTACCCCCGCCAGCAAGGAGGTTATGTTTTCACCGGAGCGTGTTTATTTGTTTGTATGTTGGTTTGTTGGTTTGCAAAGTAACTCAAAAAGTTATGGTTTTTGACGAAATTTTCAGGATTGGCCGGAAGTGGCCTAACTTAAAACCGATAAATTCTTAATGGTGCCAAGGGATCACCACCAAACATTAATCAGTTTTAAGTTAGGCCACTTCTGACCAACCCTGAAAATTTCATCAAAATCGGTCCATAACATTTTGAGTTATTTTGCAAACCAACATAAATAAAAACACATAACCTCCTTTGCGGAGGTAACTAAGCTGGGAGTGAGGTGACTGTTACGTCTGCATTTCATGTCTAAGTCCTGGAAGAATTAAGAGATGAAAGTTTTCTTTTGACGGCAGAAAGTTTTCTTTTGACAGCAGAAGAATACTGTTAGCCTCACACGCCACTCTGCTGTTAGCTCTGCTATGAAACCATGCTGCAAAATGGAAATGGTGTCTTTACTGTGAAAGCACCACTTGGGATCCTGTAATCAGTTTTTTTTTTTTTTTTTTTTTCTTTTCTCTACAGCTTACGGTTCTCTGCAAAATATGTGTTGACAAACAGAAATGGGGCCACTGCACTGGGACACCGGTAGGACATATGGTGCACGATGAAGACCTTGAAGGGAGGTAAATCTCTACTTAAGTGTTTCCTCTATGCTTGCCGTACTCTCAGTGGTGGTGAAGCACATGTGCCGCCAGCAGTTAGCGTTGCTTTGAACAAAGGGTGAAGTGTGTGGGAGAGCCTTCATGAAAGGCTCATGGATTAATTCTTCTCCGTTTATCCTGGATCCCGGCCAAAAGTAGTCCTGCTTGTAATTTCATTATCAGTCTTTAGTTCATCTACTTATTTAGTGACATCAGCGCCGTGCGAGCGAGAGACGCCGACACTAACTGTGATTTTTAATAAGATGTGTACTTAGTTCCTGTTCTAATTAGCATCATGCAGAAGCCGACTAATGCACATTTGAGTTGACATTGCTTATATAATTTAACATTACGGGTTTTTAATAAAACACCCTCTTCATGCTTCATTTCCACTGATCACCAGCTGCTGGGTCAATTGAATAATTAAGAATTTAATTAAGCTTCAGTTTGGATGACAATCTTCTAACACAGTCAAGCCTTGTACTCTAAGCATCAGTAGCAGAGATCAAATAGGGAAAGGATGATGTGCTGAGCAAGAATTTAGAGATGTGAGCTCTATCATGCGCTGAAATGGAAAGGTCTGAAGTGGCTTATCTATTTGATCTCTGAATCCTCCGGTTCCACTCCACAGAGTGGGGCTGTTATTTTTCTGCTTGCCCATATTATACTGCAGATTCCAGTACAGCCCTCGAAGGTATGCAGCATTTCCGTCTGTATCATCCCTTCGGACTGCTCCCCTCATCATTGCCAGCATGTAATACAATACGTTCTATTGACTTCTTCCGATGCAGCTCTCACAGTGAATTGACTGTGTTGCTATGGCCTAAAGTAGGCTAATTTAACTCAATGGTGCATGAGTAAATGTTAACTGAAGCGACTGAACCCTGCAATATGAGAATATTGTCTCACTGTGTGTCTCAATATTGAACAGACATGTTTTAATGTTTGTCGCATATTCAGAACCGGAAAGTTAAATATTGTAATTGACTATTATGTAAAACTGAGCATCCCAGCACAGATCTACCGTATGTTCAATAGACAGTATGCACACAGTGATGTGGAGAACACCTCGCAGGAATATAATATTAAATTTCATGTCATCATCCGTTCTTGTTTTTGTGATTACACCGCTGTGTTACAGGAGCTTGGATGTCTGATTTTTGAGACAGATCAGCACCTCAGCGTCTGCACTGCTGAGACTGAACATTTGACTAAATCACTATCGCCAAGTTGCCCAGAAACACAATTAGGGCCGTGTGCTTGAGAGCACTTCATCATCACTACTATAAAGCCTGTTAATTCTGTGAAAGGCCATAATAAAGTTACATAAAACAAACACAGCACATATTAGACAGCCAAGTAAAATGAGAAATGTGTTGATAAGAGGCAACTTCAGTGCTTTTGATGATTAATATGATTCATCATTTTCTTTAATAGTTCATTTAACAATCTATTTACAAGGTTGTTTTTTTTTTTTCAAATTTAAGACTCTCTGTTGAACTGTGTGCATGGAAGTGTTATTGATATTACATGAAAATAAGACATTTTCACATTATTTAGACATGCTCGTCTCAATAAATGTATCCCACATTGTGTCATTATTCACAAAACATACACATCAGCCACTTCATTGGGCCGTTACCAGTTGATTTGTTTACTTCGGAGTTGTTTATGAAGTGCACTCTTTCCAACTGAACACCATTAACACCCACCAGAGAAGGAAACAACAAAGCAGCGTTTAATCAATCGTAATAGCATTGTCTCTTTCAGCTTAATGTCAGTGGTGGCTGCTGTCAGTGCACAGTACAAATATACACACACACACACACACGCATACATAAAGCCTATCTGATTTACTGCTTTGTACACGTTGTGCTGACACTGAAAATCACACTCGGCATCACGGCACCTGATGAATAGACCCAGTGTGAAGTTATAGTTGGGTTGTAACCCCATGATATATGTAGGTTACAAAGCTGCGTGAAGACTGCTTACGCATAAAGTAGTATTTCTGGAGCACTGATGAAACTTGACTTCCTGGGAGGTGTAGTGTATTAACCCAAACACTGTTGGCAGCAGCAGGAGCAAGACTTCAGATTAAAGGTGACCTGTGGAAAATGATTAAAACCATTGGACTGTGAATTATAACATTTATACTTTCTTAACTCTTTTTTGCTTATCCTGAAGACTTGGAAATTACAATATCTGGCAATTATTTACGATTTACTGCCTGTTATAAGAGTGTAATAACAGTTTAAAAACACAAAAAAAATTATTTTAGAGTTTCATTTGGGGGGGGAAAACAATGCAATTAAACATTTGAAACAGATTTTACATTTTGAATTTGAAATTTGACAAACATAAGAAGTATTTACTATACATTTGTGTGAGTCTTTGTCTCGAAATGTACAAAATATAGCCATAAAATGAAAACTATACACATTTTTTTACTACAGGGAACAAACTGACTTCCAGGAGAGACAGTAATGAAATTACTGTAATGACACCATATTGGCTGTAAAGCGCAACGTCTCTACTTTCAGAGAACATTGGATTTTTTTTCTAATAGCACAAACTGTTACGCAATTACGGTAATCCAAAGTGTGCATGTGCGGTGTTAAAGGGTTAAACTATGTCTAAGAACTTCTATAACAGCCTGTTTGTATCAGGACTTTGATAGTAAGAATACATACAAACTACGTAAAACAACGCATTTTACAGACTTTTGGTCCAGTTATGTTTCATAATCCTGCTCCACAGCTTCAGTTTGCCACCTGTCTTAATATCTGTCACAATTTTATGTATAATAATTTTATGTTGGTTGTTAACTCTTTGAGTGCCATTGACGTATATGTATGTCAAAGTGTTTTTTTGGCGGCTGGCACAAGGGGGGCGCTCTCAAGCTCCGTGTGAGTAATTTTGGGGCTTCTGGGAGATGAAGTCGGAACATAAAAAGGTGGTATAAGCCACAGAGATCAAAGCAGGAAGTGGAGACATCGGGATCAGAGAGCAAAACATAAAAATCGGTATCTGGAAAAAAGTGGTCTTTTTGGTGAAACTAATGTAGCCTCTGCTGAACTTCAGATAAAACAAGAATGGAACAAACGTTTCTTTCCATGATGAAATGGAGAGTGCTTTGTGCCAGCAAAAACGCTTGCACAAAGTCGATTTAACGACTATGTACTGAATATTTGTGTATGTGTACCATGAGCAAATAGGGTACATAATGGTTGCTGCTTTGTTGAATTGTGCTGTATGTATGAAGAATAAAATTTAACACTGTGACACGTTTTCAATTCTTATTCATGATTTATTGATTTAAATATTTTATCACAGTAAATAAGGGGATCAATTAGTTTAGCATGTGAAATGTCACACCAGACACCTTTCACTGGCATTTACGTGTTTATTTACTTGCTCCTGAAAATGTTTTTTACAAATATAACTGTACTAATGCCAACATGATTTATCCAGAGTAATGCTGGATATACTCACTGTCAGGCCATATAGAAACCAGAGGCTACAGTACATTCATGAATTTCTTGTTTATTGCAGAAAATATGTTCACAAACCCGACACAAACAACTTTTAAAGCTGTGCTCAGATTACAGCGGTTTTAAAATCCACTGAGCGCATAAAGAGGAATTTCACCGATTATCTTTTCGTGAATCGTGAACGCTCTCAACCTACAAGATTAGAAAGTAGGAGAGCATCAAGGACTACAGGATATTAGAAAGATTATCTTTCCAGAGGGAAGTACGCATCAGCTAACTTTCCCTCACAAACACTCGTCTGTAGCTCTGTCACACATACCAGCCCTCTTTATTTCACACACTCTCTCACCATCAGGTCTCCATCTCTTTATCTGTACACTGATGACATGCTGAAGCCACATTTCCATCAACCTTTCTCTGCCGTACAGCTGTCCTTCAAATCCACAGGAGACAGCAGCCTTGTTGTTTCCATTTCTGACAGCCTTTCTTGTCCACCTTAATATATCTTTACCGCAGATTCACTTCACTTTGCTCAGGGACGTGAAGTCCAGAGGCAGATATGATATGATCTTTGTGGCTCTGATTGTGTGTCGAAGCAGTTCAGATGGTGAAATTATCCAGAGTGACTTTTTACCTGAGTCTAGTGTAAAAAATAACCATGTTATTTATCTTAGAGGAAGGACTCGTCGGTATGGATGACTGTTTTTCCTCAGGATTTGAGCGTCAGGATTTGAGTGAGTTTGACAACAAGAACTAAACAGTGATGTTTAGAGGACTGGGTCAGAGCATCTCCAGACCTGCAGCTCCTGTGGGGTGTTCCTGGTCTGCAGTGGTCAGGATCTATCAAAAGTGGTCCAAGGAAGGACCAGTGGTGAACCAGAGACAGGGTCATGAGAGGACAAGGATCATTGATGCAGGTGGGGAGTGAAGGCTGGTCCTGGTGGTCTCATCCAACAGATGACCTACTGGAGCTCAAATTGCCAAAGAAGTTGTTGCTGGTTCCTTAAGGTTGAAGTTTTTTTGGTGCAGCAAAATGGGGACCAACACAATACTTGGCAGGCAGTCATAATGTTTTGCCTGCTTGGTTTACTGTTGTTAATCCAGATAAAGGATATTTGTGTGAGCAGTTTAAAAAGAAAAGCAGTGAAATTAATTCCATTTTTGCATGTAGCCTTCTAGAATGAATGTGAGGTGAGGCCGCACACTCTAAGCTGGTTTTATTCTAATAAATTATGTATCGGAGCTAAAAGAGCGTCTGACTTCACTTCCTATTTGATTCAGCAGATTTTCTTGCAACATATCACCTCACCAACCTGATTTCACTGCACTTTCACAGCCTTCTCAGTGCAGCAGCGCTCACAGATCACTTTTAACAGGTAGAATTTTTAAGCCTTGATCAAGCCAGGATTTTTATATACATTAAATAAAGAATGTAAATGGAAATAATGACGTTGGGTCTGGATATACTGAAACACATAAGTCGTGAGGGAGAACAGGAGTTGTCTTCTGCTCCATGCTAAGGGACGACTGTAATGCATCAGGAAGGAAGAGTTTTTTTTTTTAGTGATTGTTGAGTGACAGTGAGCATGCAATTAATAATTGCTTATATTTTTCCCTTTGTGTTTCAGTGTGCAGTTGTCAAAGTGATCCGAAGCAGGGAAGATGATGATGATGATGGCATACTAAAAAAAAACGAAAGTAGCTGCTGTGAAAATTTGGTTACATACTGAAAAATATCCTTAACATTTCATCTTAAATAGCTGTTAGCACAAGTTAAGCCAGTGTAGCTGTTTAGTACAGTTTGTAACACACATTTATCTCTCGTGGTTCAGCAATGAATCACAATAAATACATATATAATGAAGTGCATATTATCACTGGTACTCTTTTTGTTTTTGAAGCAGCTACATAGATGGAGCAATTATTCTGGTTAGAATTAATCACCACAAACTTCTTCAGTGTCTTTTTAAAAAAGCAAAGGATGACTTTGCGGCTGCCTTAAATTATGAAGGAGATGTGCAATTTAAAAGCTGATAAATGATTTCACTCACATGTGTAAAAAGAAGAACAAAGAATTCTTTGGTCAGTTACAGTAGGACTAATTTGCTGCTCTAAGATGCTGGATAAATATGAGTCCCAGTTTAGTTTATTTAACTGCAGCTGCAAGTTGGAAAACAAGCTGAAATAACACGTATCACAACCCATTTCCTTGTGATTAGGCACGCTTCTCAGCTGCTAAATGGATTTAAGACATGATAATAACGATAAAAAGGAGACATTAATAATTTTGTTATGTTAATTAAAGGCAAGAGGATTAACAACAACACAGGAGCCTTCTAAAGCAATAAACAGACAGCGGCTCTGATATTTTTCCAAAACCATTAATAATAAATGCATTTGGTTCCTGCTGCCATCAAACAAATCATTTGTGGTGAAAAAGAACTTTACCTTCTCACTTCTCTTGGGAGACACTTCTAGGGTCTTGAAGAGTCCCAATAAAAAATAGGATGTATGTATGTTTTAGGGCTGACCCAAAAAAATTCAAAGCTTCGATCGATGGCACGGGATTCAAATTAAAAAAAAAAATTCAAAGCTTTGGCCTTTTTTTTTTTTTTTTTTTGCTTTGTTGCACTCCGAGTCTGGGAGCAACACTAGAGTTAAGGTGGGGATATTCCCAAACGAGGAAAGGGGGCTCTTCTGGTTGCTGATGGGTGGGCTGGTTTGTAGATTGGGACCCTCCGCAGGCTGCGGACGGGTCGGGTGCCTGGTGCCGGGCTCGGAGCAGCCTGATGGGGGATGTTAGCGTCAGCGTGTTCTGCATCAGTGGGGTCTGTTTTGTGTTTGTCATCGATTTTGAGTTGCACAGCCTATTTGGAGGGATTTGGTCCTCCATGTTCTGGGCGAGATGATCCGTGCACCGTTGCGCGTTGGGCTTTCCATTTCCTTGTTAGAGATTTTTTGTTTTCTTTTAATTAATTACACAGTGAAATGTTCTCCCTTAGCTCACCAGTGACCTAAGGGTAACTTCCTGGAGAAGCCTACAAACCAGACTGTCTTGCCCCTGCAGTAAAACGTAGGGTCAGTCAGTGATGATCTGGGCTTGTTTCAGTCTGGCTGGAACAGGGTGAAAAAACCACGTCATGTACAGGACTACTCTGGAAAACAGTCTTCCTCCATCAGCTGGAGAACTCTTTCCTTTCTCAAATGACGGCATTTTCCAACACGATAACGCCCCTTGCCACACGGCAAGGATTTTGGTTATTATAAAGAAAACCATGGGAAATGGCTAGATATCAGCTCTGACATTAAACTCTTATGAGCTATTTTTGTCGTTATCATTATATTTGTCCAAACAAATGTACCTTTAGTGGTATGAAAGAAGAAATTGAAGAAAACAAGGGTGGTTTAATATTTTTCCATGAGTGTATATTAAATATTTTTAACAAGTTTTTCTGAAAAAACATACATTGTATCTCATGCACCACAGAGCCATAGTCCTTCCTTACAATAAGCTCTACTTGTGTAGATTTTTCCCCTCAGCAGGGTAGACATGGAAGTGCAACACTCCAGATTAACATGGAGCTATTGTCAAATATTGAAAATGCAGCAGTTGAGCTCTTTTAGAGTAAACTACAGGTTATCAATGAGGTTTTAATCAGTTTTCCAACTTGCAGATGTGCCTGCCTGGTTGTCTGAGCCACTCATTGTGCTTCACCACTGGCCGGTGCTCCACCTCTACCTCTCTGCACCTCAAGCTGTGTCCCAATTCAAGGCAAGTGGTTCATCAAATGATGGGACTGCACTGACACTTGACCTGATAAGTTTATTCTGTTGTGTTTTAAAGTGAAATATCAGGTGTCATGCCATAGACCAGGGTATCACGAAGCCTTAAAATATGATTTCTCATCATGATAAATGACAGCAGGGTGTTTTAATTCATGGAGCAAGTGCAGGTTTCAAGTCTGGCTTTCATGGTCTCAAATTGCCGTTCAATACCTGATAATGGTCCCTGAAATTAAACACAGTTTAACTGCAGTCTTTTTTTTTTTTACCATCAGTCTATAGGTGCATCATAATGTATAAATATTCTATATAAGTAGAGTCACTCTTACCCTCCTCTGCTTTTTAAAAGTCATAGATCGGCTGTGTCTTTTTGCCACCTATGTTTTAAATGCTATTTTGTATGTAAATATATTTGTCTTGTAATCTCAGATCAGCTAATGATGCTGAAATAGATCATAATCTAGTAACAGCCTTGCTTTGACCTCTCACACACCGTAATGTAATGCTAATGCTATTAGTTACACCCGTGCTATCCCTGCAGGTCAAAATGTCTGCCGTGAGAAAAGGTCTATTGGGTGTTTAAAGGTTAATGATGAGCGACGAGCAATAGATGCTTTTGTAGTAACACCACCTGTGGCTTTTACTGCTGCACGCTGCACCTTGCGGTCGCTGATTTGTAGACAAATGTCATAGAGAGCTGCAGACAAATTGAAACGCTAGCTGCTGGAAAATTACATAGTGTGAAATAGACAGAGCTGCGAGGAATGAACAATATTAGTGTAACAGCTGCAGTCACTCCAGATGGCACATGTCAATGTGACATTAACACCGGTGGTATGAGCTTTGGGGGGTTTAGCCTGCTTGATGCATGAGACTGTGTTGTATGATCGGCTCAGACATGACCTCAGCGTTTTAGGGGTTAATAGCCCAGGCTCCAGGCTGAAGCTGATTGATATGTTAGGATTGATTTTGCAATAGTTAGCATAATGAAATTGCTTGGTTGAAATGATTTTAGGCGGTTTGGTTATTGACAATAAAAGGCTGATGAAAATTTAACAAATGTAGCAATGCTTGCTGACCCCAAAACAGCCAGAGGTGGATTACATGTGGTTCCCAAGCTGTCCAGTGGAGTGTTTCAGGTTGAAGCCCTGGCATCCTGCAGTTGTTGTTGCCTCCATGCTAATCCCACATACTGCTTTCCTCCACCATCTCATCTTCATAAGTCCAGTCTTGGCATGTAGCTTATAGGCGTAGATATTTTGCATGCATACAGAGTACTTGGCTGATCTTAATTCTCAAACGGATGTTGGAGTTGGCTGTGAAGATATGCACTTTTGTTTAATTGATTTTGTCTTTAGCCTCTGCTTCTGTGGGCGGTTAAAGCTTCTTACCGGAGCAAGATAAAAGCTATCGCTGGTGCGTTCAGCTATTTTAGCTGAGTATTCTCTCAAAAAAAAAAAAAAAAAAAAAAAGAATGACATGTCCGACTCCCGCACCATGTTTTGAATTCAGAATCCTGGCTGTGTTTCTCAGCAGCTGTGCTTATTCAGAGAACAGAAAGCATCATTGAAATGATATTTACACCTGGGCAGTGGGCGGCTCTCACCATTTTTAAATGTTTCTAATTTCCTGAGCATTTGAATAAATGTCACAAATGTTGTATTCAGCTTCAGGATTGGCTGCCTGCAACAGCTGGCACAAGCTGCTAGTCACTGTGCCATAGTTGATTGCGCCCAGGCTCCCACTCTCATCCCATTTTTTTTCTTTTCATATTGGAGAAAATGGTTTCCACATCACACCACACACCGCCTCTAGCTGCCCCACATTGAGGAGGGTTTGTGTCCAATGCTATCAGAAGCAGGTGGTTGGATGTGGAGGTAAGGACCACTGAGGTGTGGGTATCTGATCACAGAGCATGACGGGTTAAATGGCAAACTTGCTGAGAAGAAAGGAAATGGCTTAATCCTGTGTGGAGGAAGGGAGCTGTGAAAAGGGTGTGGAATAAGTGAGGTGGCTAGTGGGATGACCCTCTGGGGAGCACACCCCGCCCTGGACATACCCATAAAATGTATGAAAAATGATTAGGCTGTGACTAATTACCCGTTTAGTGTCGCCGAAAGTTGTTAAACAGACCATTGCCTTTTAATACCTAAAGTAAGGAATGGGATTAATTAAGCAGAAATGTATTCTTCTACCCTGCCAAGTCTCTTTCTCACAGTCTTTAAAAACACTGTGTGATGGGGTTCTCACCTCAGGGAAATAGTTGGTAATGGTCTGAAAAAGGATCTCCTATTCTCAACTTCCTACTTCTTTTGGGGCGGATGAATGAATGAATAAGCACATGAGCAGCTGCCGCTATAAAACTTAAGGCAGAGGGGAAAATGAAAGCTAAGAAGAAGAGGGATTTATGACCGCACAACTGTTCCTTCGAAAAGCATGATGGTGAAAATCCATAGTGTTTTTTGATAAAAATATCATTATTAATATCCATCAGTAGTGAATCACTAAACATGGTGCATGTATCATCTGTTCTGTATTGTGCTGCAGAAAAATGTTGATTTTGTTTGTCAGTGTACACCTATCTGGTTGACAATACCAATGCTGTCGAACTCCATCACTTAAGTAAACACTTCCATCAGTCAATGACATTTACACTGCATACCAACAGCAAAAGGGTAAAACAAGTTCACCATCGTAAAGCCAGATGCTCCATCATCCTTGTTGTAGTGAGGGTTAGGAAAACCTGCGGATAGTTGCTGTAATAACCTCAGCAGAGCAGCGACTGTTTCTTTGAATACATAAACCAACATGAGCAGATGAAAATGACTAAAGAGTTGTTTTAGATTGATGGATGCCATTTAGTTTCTCCTACACGTAACGTTCATACATCTTGCAACAGTGTTGAAAGGAATGCAAAGTCACTTTTTTATCAACATAATGAGGTCATGTTAATGAACATATTCTCTAAATTGCAAAATTTTGATACTGAACTTATCTACAAAAATAAATTATAGAGGAATGAAATTAATTTCCTACACATGCTGGAGAATACTGATGGTTTGCCGTCACTTCACTCTGCTGAGTGATGGCGTGAGGGTGGGTGGAACCCTGGGGTGAAATAATTAAAACCATTTTGATAGTATTGATAAGGTCTGACCTTAACAATTCAATACTTTTTAACAATGTAGTGTTATCATCTTTGCTGAGTGAAATTCAGATTTGGAGTTTCTGACAGTATATTGTAAGTGGCGTGTCGGGACTAAACATCTTGGAATTGTGTCTTTTTCAGATGTTTTTGAAACTGGAATATGTTCTGTGTCCCTTAAGGATTAACTTGGTGCATGGGTTTGTGTGCTTAGTGTAGAGTGTCAGTGTGCAGTTGAGAGAGAGTGAAAGCCTGGTGAGCAGTGATGGTGAGTGGCCTGTAAAGTTAGCAGTAATTGTAATGTTACAGCTGTGAATGTACACAGTGCAGTGTGTGTAGTTTAAGCAACAACTCCTCAAAAGGTCGAGATTAATTTCTTGTGTCTTGCTTGACATCTGCTGATTAAAATTGAAGGGGGTTAGCACTTCACTTTAAGTGAGCTCGGGATACTTTTTTACGATTATTTTTTAGGGCTTTTACTGCCTTTTTTGTTAGAGCAGCTGGAGAATGGCAGGAAAGGTGGAAAGAGAGGAAGGAGATGACATAACGCAAAGAACTGTGGGTCAGAATCAGCCTACATGGGGCGTTCACTGCACTGGGTGAGCTGGACTTCACCCCAAAATGTTATTGACAAGCTGTGTCTCGTCCTAATTACTTAATTCTTGCAATGAGGCAACAATATAAACACAAAGCCTGCTATAATTTGTATTTTAGCTTCCAGTCTTAAACACAATGGTCCTTCTTTTATATATTCTAATACATCACCAGCATGGTCTGACCATCAGCCAGCTGTCATCCGAAGCATGGATCACATGCTTGACAATGTAACATTTGCAGCAGCCTTAATTAAATCTTATAGCTGCATGCGCCCCCACCGCAACAGATTTCTGTCAAATAGACGAAAAGGATATCTATCTAGTTATCCGAGTAGCACATTAGGCAACCATGGCAACACTGAAGCACGTCAGTATGTGTGTGAAATAGGATCAAAACAAAGTCTGTTTTGCATGTCATACTGTGAGTAATGTGTCTGCCCCTCATTAACAGTGAGTGAAACCTAAACAGCGACCACACTCATTATTGTTATTTGACAGTAAGCCCGCCAGTGCCTGGAGCATTGTATTTTTAATTGCAAGATAAATAGACCTATGGCTGCAGCACACATTCTGTGGTGTAACAAAATCAGGACAATGAATCACTAGTCTTGTAAATGAATTTAATTTCATGTAAAGTCAGTAATTATGGGGAGTGGTAACTTTTTAAAAATCATGTAATAATATAAAAGTGCACTTTATATGATTGAGTGTACAGAAAATATGCACCCAAGTGCATGACTGTTGGGTGGTTGGGATTACCTGGGATGGTTTACCTGCTTTTTGTGTGCATGGAAATGTACTGTAGCCAAATGCTATGTCCCCTTTCTTTGGAGGACATTTTGACTTGTCGCTACAGGACGTGGACAGGTGGGCTTCACTCTATTTTGGTCATGTTATAATGTTGGTGAGCAGTATGCATGCAGCTGATACTGTCACACACCAATCTCTGTTAAAGCACTGACAGAGATAGGTGTGCACTTAACCAAACTCTGAATAAAGGGCTTGACTCAAGCACAGTATGCTGTTAAAGGAACATGCCACCGTATTTCCATACTGAACTCTATTCTTTCCTGAGCGTAGACTTGGCGCGCGACACTATTTTGTTCGCATTTAGCATAGCCCAGTACTTTCATTGGGATCCAAACAGGGGTGCAGTTAGACGCGACCAAGCACTTCCATGTTTTCCCTATTTAAATAAGGTTACGTGAGTAGTTATATGACCCAAGTATGGTTGTACAAAATAAAATTTGGCGATTTTCTAAGCAGATAAAAAGGATAGACTGTAACAGGAGTGAAGCGGTTCAGTGCCTGAACTAAAATACTTATTTGTGATGTTGTCACATACATGCTTTGTTTTAGTTCAGGCACTGTGAAGGACACATAGGTGGGCACTCGGAGTCCTTAGTAAACTATGATACACAGGAAGTAGAGTCTTCTGTACAACTCCTGACTCCAATGAGAATAGTAATAGTGTAGCCCATCTTATTTAACGTCTGTTATTTGAGAAATGGTTAAGTTTGTGTCATTTACTGGCTGCATTTCAGTGCCCCATTCACTCCTGTTAAATGGATATCGTCAAAGCCAAACTCATTGGAAATAGTCCAGATGACTCCAAAGTGAGTAAATGGCAGTATTTCATCCCAGAAATAAGGGCCAACTTGTAAAAAAAAAACAAAAAAAAACCCCTGCACTTCCCCTTTAAGTCTGCCAGCATTTTTGACTAATTGGTTGTGTTTTGTTTTTCATGCTGAATGACTGATTTCCAAGAAATTTATGAGCACATCTCTGGTAAACGCAAGATTTAACAATTTTATGTGATTCTTTTTGTGTGGAAAAAAATCCACATATGTAAATCTATCCATTTAAATCTGTTAATTAATTAGTTGACTAACGATCATATGATTTTGTAGTCCTATTCTTTCTACAAGGTGTGTTTAATTGTGGTCACTGCGCTGCGCACGCACCCCCGCCTCCATCCTCCACCCTGACCTCCACACCCTTGCTTCCCTCCTTGCTGCAGATAAGGCTCCCCTCCCCTGTGTTGGCACTGCACATTGACTTGGGCCGTAAATTGTGCGATTTGGATTTTTCCAATATGGAACATAATTCCAGGGGATACAGTGCTGGTTTTTGGAGGTACAAATATATGGCAGCCCAGATATGAATATATTGCACCAGAATATGCTGCCAACAGCAGATAGTGTCCCTGTTTAAAGTCTGAACAAATTTTCAGAGGCATTGCACAAGAGCACAGAAATGTGGGTTGTTATTTTGCATCAGTTTGATGATGGTTGTGCATGATTTAATCAAGATTCTGACCTGGTTTGGCTTAATTGCACTGTGCTGTGATGATGCACAGCATGTCCTGCCGATTTGACACCGACAATGGAACAGTTTTACTAAAAGAAGAAGCCTCAATGCAGTTATTAAAAGCAGATGATTGTATAACAATACTTTTCACATTATTGTGATAATAGGATAAAAACTGCATCCATGCTGTCATTTGCCTATTCTGGTTGAAGAATGTATATTTAAATATAAAAAACAGGCATGACCAAGGTAACCAAAAACAAAAAACTGCAGGTAGCCAAAAACAGAAAACTGCCCTAAACACAGAGATACATCTGTTATAGTTTGACCTGACCCATGCAGGTGAGCAGCAGCATAATTCAGTCATCCTGAACACCAGAAATGCAGTGGATTGGACCTGAATGTGATGCAGGTGAAGAAAAATCTCACCACAGTACAGTAACATTTTACTTCACAGAGACTGATGGTTTTTCAACTTTAAATTAGTAAATTACACAATAAAATTACTGTTTTTTTTACCCACATGGTATATATCCTCATGCAAATATTGATTAGGTAGTGTTAGTATTCATAAAAAAAATCCATAATGTCAATGATTTCCCCCTGATAATAGCATGTTGCTACAGCTGGCTTCTTACAGCTCTGTGCAAGGTGGCGAATCCGGTCTGGAGCCAGCAGAGATCAGTCTGTCAGCTGGGAGATTTACACTTTACATGCTCTTAAAGTCCCAGTCTGACACCAAGGGTGCCAGAAACCCCTGCCAGATTGCCAGACACCAGGTTAGCAAAGGGCCCACACAGCCATTTAACGTCTGTGCTTTCGAGGCTTTATAACCCATGCTGATGCACTGAGGACACAAGCAAAAGAGAACATTGATTGACCACTTGGACAAGGCCAAGGTGCCATAACTTAAAACTGCAGCCTGATTGCTTTTTATCCAAGCTATCACAGGACTTTTGCTGCCTTAGGATCAATTTTAAAGGAAAAGCTGTGTTTGTTTGTCGCCTAACTTGGCGTTCAACCAACTCTTAGTAGATCCAGCAGTGACTGCTGCTGAATACCTCTGTTAATAGTCAAATATTTAAAGAGTAGAAATAGCAGATTTTAATGACTAGATATTACAACAATATTTCCACATTAGCATTTCTACTCAGCTGTGTAGGACACCTACAATTTAGTCTGAGAACAAACACTGTATGTTGCCGTTTAGTATCAATACTACACACTGGAAGCCTTCACCCAGTCTGGGACTTGTGTATCAGTATATCTAATACTGAAATAATGCTATGTCATCACAGCAAGAAGAGATATTTTAGGAAACTATTAAACTATTAAATTAGCTATTAAATGATTTTTTTTTTTTTCATTTGATTCACAGTTATTAAATCAGTTAGGAAAGTATTACGCTCTGCCTACCTGTTTCTATCACACAGTTGGTTATAAACTGGCTCACCTTGCTAAACAGGCAAAGAGAAGAAAGAGGGAGGCAGAAAAAAAGTGATGCAGAGTGTCTTTTTTTTCTGTCGGACAGGTAATTATTAGTTTAGCTTTGCATATTAGCACAATGCTAACATTAGCTTCTCTGTGGGTGTAAGCCGGTTGTGGGTGCTGCTTATGTTGAAAAGGTTATAGGATATGACATTTTGACCATATTGTATTGTAATTTTGATAAATGACAGTGACATATTGGCTTTGAATGGGACGTTGAGTGGGACGGCTCTCCTCTCCCTGCTGAATCCTACTGAGGAGGCTGAGAGGAGGTGCCACTTTCAAATCTTACTAGCTCTCTAACATCACAGACTACATCTTTAATCCTATTTATTTCTACAGTGTCTTCATTAGAGTACTTGGTGCTAAGTCCCTGGTTTTGTTTTCCTTCCTGTATCAGGGATCCCACAGTTTCTTAACTCTTTGTATACCAGCTGTTTTTTAAAACATAAAGTGCCTTGTGCCAGCGTTTTTTTTCCCATTTTGAGTCATATTTCTAGACCCACAGAATATTTTGTACTGTGTCTCTGAAAACACTGAATAGCTCAAATGAAAGAAGAGACTCTCTATTTCATCATGGAAAAAAGTTTGTTTTTACTTTGTTCCGTTCTTGTTTTATCAGAGGTAGAGGCCACTTTCACTAAAATCACCACCTTTTGTCCAGAAATAGTCAGTTTTGCTCATTAAATGCGATCGTCTCCACTTCCTGCTTTGATCTCCATGGCGTATATTAACTCTTTATTTCCTGACTACATCTCCCAGAAGCCCCGAAATTACTCAAAGGCTGCGGGAGACCATGATCAGTGACCCGCTGCAAAAAAACCCCACTTGGACGGCGAAAGCCTTAAAAAGTCTTAAAATACCTTAAATTAAAAACCGTGTAATTATGGTTTTAACTTGTCTTAAATTTAATGTGGATCCTCACAATTTCATCTTGGAAGACGATCTGCGTCATCGTAGTTAGTGTAGTTCCTAGTTGTAGCTTGTAGTAAAGCATCTCTGATGTTTACTTCACCTTACCATGAATTTGCTGTAGGTATTACATTTTCAGTTGATACGTTTTAATGCCAATAGGAAAACAGTATTCAGAGATTTACTGTTATATTGCACGTTAATTTGTTTACAAAGTTCACTTCTTTGTTCTTGAAAGTTGTGAAATTAAAGTGGTAGAAAAAAAGTGTTACTTTTATGTCTTCAATTTATACTGTTGTTGCAAGTATTAAAGGGCTGAAAAAAATGTCATAATTCATTTGAAATTAATCGGTTATCTGTTATTTTTTTCCTGCTAAATATCGATATCGGCATCAGTGTCTAAAACTCCCTATTGGTCAAGCCCTACAATAATTTGACTATTTTTGATTCTTAAATTATGTTTGTTGAGGTCTTAACAAAGGGCTTAAAAAGTATTAAATTTGAATAAATAGAATTTAAAATGGGGCAAGAACCCTGTGTATCGTTATTTGTTCGTCAACCACAGTTTGGATTGGGTGTGATTGTTCTTGGGTCCCCTTCAAATCGGGTCTCTGTTTCTGCACGTTTCCCACATCCCACCCAATTTGAAAACATCCACTCCACTACACACTGTACAAATGATTATATTTTCAGGAAAGCAACAGCACTCGAGCGAAAAATGAAAAATTGTTTGACCCGTTGTGACTGTGGATGTAGACAAGCAAACACATTTTGCAAACATTCATTATGTTTTCCTTTTAATGTCTAGTTCCAGTACGCCTAACATTGTTTTTAATCCGACTTTTAAAAAAAAAACAACAACTTTGGGCTACATGTCTGCACAGAAGCTGCTATTTTCTGTGACATATTTTGGAATAGATCAGTGCTGGAACCTGTTATTTTTCATGCTTTTGTGTCAAATTATGGACTAAACTTAAGGGAAAGCACTGAAGTTTTTTAATTAATCTGTGTTTATTCCTCCTGCTTCTTTCAGGCACATAACTTAATGAAATCCCACAGCTATTAATCTTTTGACTTACCTGTGAGCTACTTTGTCAGCAAGCCACCGTGAGAGAGCAAACCGTGCCTGACATTTGACTAATTGCAGTCATTTGAGAATGATTACTACTATAATGTATTGGAAATGCGCAGCGGTGTAACACAACATTCAGGCACCCCTATCCGTCTGGTTCCCCATGTTACAACCAGAATCTGTTAAAGCACTAAAAAAAAAAAAAACTCCACTACTTGGTTAGTAGAAACAGCGATGATCGCAGTCAAAAGGTCCAGTCTGAATCATTGAAGACCAGAGTGATACATGGCACAATCAGTCAACCAGGGCTGCTCCTAGGGCTGGGCGATATGGCCTAAAATTTATATTGCGGTATAATTTGAACCATAGACGGTAGAAGGTATATATCACGGTATACTTTGGTATGTAAATTACAGCATAACAGTTTCTTAATGATTACCATATCACATGGCATGTATTGTGCAAAACTGTAATTGTAGAAAACATAAACAAGTAACTTGACACTGTTAACACCTCAGTACTGCCTTCAGTATTATCCCTACACGAAGTCCGTTAGCTTAATGCTAACACATAATGGAAAATGACATAGACAGGCTAACATAAATTAGCATCACGATGACATAGGAAATCAAAATATGGTCACCCTAGTATACTGGAGCACATGCTTTGACTTCAGATGGGAAAACAAATTGCTCCACATCCAACTTTTTAAAACCAAATCACGGAAGTGGCACTGCGCAAATCTCTACCGTGGGCCAAATTTTCTACCCTCTACTGCAAATTCAGTGTATACTGCGCAGCCCTAGCTGCTCCATAATCAAACTCCAACTTATTCCCCTCCCTTCTGTTGCATAGCTTAGCCCCAGAGGAATGACTCTTACCTGTCCTTGGCACCTTGTGAATTGCTGTGTGTTTGATGAAGACCTCAGTCACACCTTGCTGGGCTGGAGTGGAGAGCTCATTACAGCCAGAGGAGACAAGAGCATGGGAAAGAGTGAATAGAGGACGGTGTGCAGGTGAGAGAGACATAAAGAGTGAGTGTGAGAGAGAGAGAGAGAGAGAGAGAGAGAGAGAGTGTTTAGGGTGTAGAATGTGTACAAAGTAGTAAATATGAGCAATGGGGAAAGCCCCTTGTAAGGTGAAATAAGGGGCACTCGGGGACTCTCCTTGTACATTGCACCTGTCTTATCATTTAACTCTTATTTGTTGAGCTCACTAAACTGTCAGCAATTCCCTGCCTTCTTGGCCTTTACCATGGAAATGTTGACAAGCTGCCAAACCGAAGCTGTCTGGAAACTGACTGCTGATGGCTTTTCTTTGACTTCCCACATGTGTTGTCAGAATTAAATGTACACACACACAGCACTGTGCACTGATTATTTACACTGATCAGTCATAACGTCATGACCACTGACAGGTGATTATCTCTTCATCATGGCACCTGGGATATATAAGGCAACAAATGAACATTTCGTCCTCAGAGTTGATGATAGAAGCAGGAAAAGCATCCATCCACATGACAACAGCACGACAACGCTTGTGAGAACGTTGCCAGAATTATTTCCGTCTACATAGCAACGTGATAACGAGTGACAAGGATGTAATACATATGCCACGCCGATACATTGCGCTGCAAAGAAACACAGAGAGACCCACGAAAAAGAATGAAAGAATGCAATGAGCATGCGCATGAAGTCCTTGTTTACTACTTCTTCTGGTCACATGATGACGTGACGTCATCGTTAGCAACAACCCTGGGTACACACTGCAACTCCAAAACGGCGTTGTCAGATCCTCTCACTCTGGAACCCCATGTCAGAAAATATCGTTTTGGGTCTCCGACAACGCCGGAGCCGCCTGTACGCAAGGCGGAATTGGTCTTAAAGTTTGTCGGATTCACAGAATTCCATTGTCGTGTAGACGGCACCAAAATGTTCAAGCGTCAGGTTTGGAGGACTGGGTCAGATCATCTCAATACCTGCGGCTCTGGTGGGGTTTTCCTGGTCTGCAGTGGTCAGGATCTATCAAAAGTGATCCAAGGAAGGACTAGTGGTGACCCAGAGACAGAGGATCACTGATGCAGATGTGAAGGCTGGTCCTGATGGTCTGATCCAACAGACCAGAGAAGTTCATGCTGCTGAAGATAAAAAGGAGTCAGAATACACAGTGTATTAGTTTGTTGCCTATCGGACTGTTTTAGCGGCAAAAGGGGGATCAACACAATATTCCTCAGGTGGTCATAATGTTATGCCTGATTGGTGTATATATCACAGCCCACCTTTCAAATACAAATGAATTCAGCGGCCTCCAATTGACTTTTTACTTCCAGTAATAGGTAGCATATCTTTTTCCCGAGACATGCGTCACCCAATCCTGCAGTCTGTGTCAGTGATGTTTCATGTAATTGTGTGTTTTTCTTTACCGATTCAATTGTCTCTTGATGTATTCCTCGCTCAGTTGAGCATGTCATTACACACATCATTTGTGTGCAATTTAATGTGGTATGCAACAAGGTTACATTTCTATGGTGGTTCAATTTGAGGACTTGTAGTATTTCCACTGCAATCATTTCTCTCTCTGTCTCTCTCTTTTTTTTTTTTTTTTTAACTCGGCTCGCCGAAATTGCTTCCACGCACTCCTTTGCCTCTTTTGCCTTTGAGTTCACGTTGTGAGATATTCCAATTATCACTCAGGTAATGTGTTGAAAATGCTAACTTTCTGTCTTTAGCCTGGGTGTGCAGTCCCATTTTTTTTTCCTCAGGTGATTGTGTTATAAGATCAAATCTGTTGCTTTATGTCCTTTAAACCGGATGTAGCAGAGTTTATATGCGTCTTATTGACTCTTAAGTCGTGATTGAACTGGAGTGTTCTTTCTGGGAAATGCAAAGAAATGCAATTGTCCCCAGTTAGTATTTGCCATTACCTTTTTACAATTAGTTTTACCTTTCGTGAGAGGCGAAAGGACAGTCTGCCACTTTAAAGTCAGTGCAACAACATTTGGACAGGTAGTCAAATGTCAAGTTTCTGTAATTTTGCCTGTTATCCGAGCTGCACTTACAGGTTCCCATGAACAAGATGGCGTACAAACAGTAAAAAATGATTTGCTGGGTTTGTTTGATCAAGGCCGTATGGTCGCCTTCTCTTTGACCTATCATGGAATAATTATTGCCTCCTATTACCTTTCTTTGTTTTGCTTGACACACTTTTCAATCACGATGCCATGGTGTATGTGAAAGTGACAGGATTATCATTAACTTTAATTACCGTGTGCCAAGTGTGTGCCAAGTCATCTGAAGGCAGTGTTTTGTCCCAGGAACCGCCCAGTCCCCCCTCCGCTCACAGCCACAGGCCCTGTCCTTCATCACCTGTGAAGGTCTAATCTTATCTGCGGCTGTTGCATGGCCCTTCATTAATCACTCCCCTTGCCCAATCAAACAGTGACTGATGGTTGACGTGGCCTTGTCCGGCCGTCCCTCAGGTGCTGGGCGCCGCTCTCGGATTGGTATAGATCCTCGTGACGATCGTGACCGGCGTCTGTGTGTGCATAAACCCGGCTACACGGCATGCAGTGTAACCCTGTGTCAAGCATCCTGTGCACCTGAAGTTCAACACGTCGCTCCGCTGTTTGCCGACCTTGTCTCATCAGGAGGAGTGAGCTCTTCAAGCTGTGATCTGGGTACATTGTTGTACACAAAACTTCCCAAAACTGAGACACAAAATCATCATCTCCTCTCTTTGTGAGCCCAGTAGATGTGCAGTGACCAACCAGCGATATCATGAGTGGAAACAGGTGTGTGGTGGAAGGAGGCTGCAGGTAGGGGAAGGAGGAGGGGATCGAATAGAAATAGTTTGTTCTAGTAGCAGCAGGATATAAATGGCACGAAGATGAAACAAATCAACCTTAGGTAGCCCCGGCCGTTAGCCAATCCATAGTAATCAGTGAGGCTCCTCGCTTCATGGACCCTTACCCATCAGCAGAGAAAACAGAGATCTGTCATGTGTTTTCCTCTGCTCACTGACGGGGGCAAGGGGCAGCGAGAGTGAAGTGTGGTAATTATATATGAAGTGTGTGCATGGAAGGGGTTAGGTGTGTGTGTGCCAATGTTTTAGTGTCATAATCACCTTTTCAAAGTGTTTTTTTTATTTTTTATTTTGCTCTACAGTTTTTGTCAGTCACTCCCGCTGGCAGCGTGATTAGAGGATTGATCAGGGATGTGAACTAATACATTCCCACCGCTGATGTCAAAACACAAGATGACATGACTCACTTGCAGCCTTCTGAAAGACATTTTGTTTAATCTCGTCTTGTGGATGAGTCTGGCCAAATGACTTCCAGGGGGGATGTGCAGCGTCTATTTGTATTGATCTCCATTAATTGCTGTGACAGAAAAATATGAAATTAAACACGAGGCACTGTGTAGTTAAGAAAACATCCCTCATCTCCTCGCAGAATGTGCAGATGCAAAGGCAGTGAACATGTGGACAGTAGCACAACATCTGTTTTGTATGCGGCGGCATGACAAAATGATCTTCCTAGTAGGTAGATGATTTGGCATCGGTGTGCTCGGGTTGTGCTCAGGTTTTTATAACCTTTGGATGCCTCCCATCGTTGTCCTACAGAGAACTGAGGACAAAGCTCTGCCCTGTTAGAGATGAATAATGGGCCTGTTGGCAAAGAGATGCTGCTAATGTTTTGTCCAAATATCTCAAATCTGTCCCCAATGATAATGTATTCTGCAGCCGTGCCAAACAGCTCTATATTTGAAGAGGTGATTTCATTGCAGATATGACTTATACAATCTTTAAATTGGAAAAGGAAATAAAATCCCCCTCACATTGTAATGTCTGGCGGGTGTATAGGCATCACAATAAGGGCTTAGTTTGTTTTCTTGTAATTGATGCTTTGCCTGTGTGGCGGCATAGCTTTGTTTGTTTATGCTAATGGCTGTGATGACCTGTTGGTCCCCAATCTAGCAGGGAAATGGCAGCCAATGCTTTGGGGAGTGAGCCATTGATCTCTCTTCAGTGCCTCTTTCTTCACAGGTACTTGGGATTAACTGAGCCACAGCGAGACAAAAAGAAAACGTTACAAAAGACAAGAAAAACCAAATTACTTCTGGTATTGCATATATAGCACATGAGCTTCAGGCCAGTTGATGCTCTACCAAGCTGCCTGGTGTAAAAATGCTCACTCTGCTTCCCTTATATCGGGCTCTTGAGGCATGATGCAGCCTAAACAGCACAGTTGTAATTCCCCCAAGCAGTGCACTATGCAATAACTGTTATGCACAAACACACAAACAAAAACAAAGAGGTGGGCTGTTATGGATGTGCTTCCCTAGAGTGCCTAATACTCTACAGTGTTGCTGGGGCCAGTTTTTGAAGACTGGGTTCATGCCAAGCTGTGATGGAAGCAGATAATCAGTGAAGTACCAGCACTGATGCCCGAGGTGGCGTCAGTCAGTCTCTGTTGTAATTTGTAACAGTCACTGGATTTTTTTTTTTAATGGGCAAAGTTGGTATTTTTCAACCAGACCCATTTTTTTCCACATTTTTGTGTCTAACTGACTAAGGACAATTACTTAGGGGGCTGTTGATGGCTGCTGCTAACAGGCAGCCATATGGTGTTATTGGGGCAAGTTGACACCATCATTTACATCCACTTAAAGTGCTTGTTTTTGCCACGACAGGCTTTGATTGTTATTCTGATATTATGGAAAGAATCATTTCTCAAGGAGACGTCTCGTTCTGCAATGTGATATGAAAGTTTGTTGGCTTGGAGTACAGACAGTGTACATATTGTTTTCTGAAATATTTCCAATGTAATGGCTGAAAATGTAGATTAATTTGACTCATTGAGCATCAGCATACATATGTTTAGGTTTCACATCAAGACTTCTGCTTGAACAGGGCCTGAACGCCTGAACAAACAGATTGGTAAAGAAAAGTGTTTTATTTCTGCAAAGGGTCTTTTCCATAATGCTGTCAAGCACTAATGATAATTTGAGCCTGCCAGTAGCAAAAACAAGCACTTTTAGAGAAGTAATGATTCATCATTTTGCTGCTGTCTGTGACATTATGACCCAAAGGTAGACTGATTTAAGGAATTATTGTCCCTAATTAGTCAGTTAGATGCAAAACATTGGAAAATAGACTCCTGGTTGAAAAATGACGTCCCTTCAGCCACGTCACCATCAAATTATTTCCATTATTTCAATTCAAATGTTCAAATCAATACTACTATTGACATACTTGTGGTTTATGTAAGCATGGTGGTGTCATTTCTACTTTATTTCATCTAGTGTTATAATTGTTGATTCTAGTATATTGCTTTGACTGGAATTGAATTGAATTTCTGCAGACTAAAAGACTAAAATGGTCTCATCTACATGTAAAATAATTAAGCGAAATAGTGTGTGGTTTGGAGGTGAAAACAATATCATTTTCTGACTTTTTTTTTTTTTTTTTGACTGCATTTAAATTTTTATAAAATTTCACGGTGTGCAGCAGCACTAAATATATCAGTGTGATGTGGATGAATAAAATTCTTGGAGCATCTCTGCCTGCCGTGGAAGGTTAGATCCACATTAGGTGATCAGAGACACAAAGGTCAGCTTCACGGGAGTCAGCAAGGAGTTACCTCTTTAAGACTGTGACATTTTTCTTTTCAAACATGAAAACACAACATTAGGAAAGTAGGGATGAGGAGCTCACAAAGCTGTTCCCTGGGGTAGATTATCGCTCAGTTTAAAAAAAAAAAAAATCTTTGAACACGAACACTCACGCTCTCCACCATCAGCTCTCACTCCTGGACACACTCTTTGTTGAAATGTCAGTTCTTTAGGGCAACAGTTCTAATTTTTGTTCCACTCAGTGTAAGTAAATAGGTCTGACTGTGAGTTTTTGTTCATAGCTCCCTGGAGAATGGCATGCATGCTCAGCAGAGAGACCTCTCACTGAAACCTCCCTCTAACATATTGATCAGGAGTGGCTATTGGCGTTAGCCCTGTGAATAAAATGCTGCTCTGCTGAGTTCAATTCCCCACTGGGCAACTGAATGGACAGACAAAACCTTTGACACTTCTTTGCAGGCCGCTATTTAGCTCAGATCCCAGGTTTAATGTCGTCACTGCCAGACGCGGACAAAGAGGGGAAAAAAATGGAAATGTCACTTTTGTGTACCGCACATTCTCAAATTCCTTTATATATTTGTTTTTTCTCTGCCTGTCACTCTTGTGTTTCTGCAGCAGATCAAGAAGAGATCACATTGAGATGATATTATAAAATCAAGGGCAGATAAATAGTGTTGTTTTCTGGCTCTTTGCTCAAACTTGTTTGTTGACATCAAAGGGAGGAAGAAGCTTGACATGTGCATCTCGATATGTTATCCCAGTGAAAGCAGCAATCCCCTTGACATTTGAAATAACTGGAACATGAAAAAACACAATGTTTATACAGATTGGGAGTACAGAATGTGAAGCGTTTTGTATCCACTTTATCAAGCAATTTGTTTTTTTTTTGTGTGTGTGACTTCTACTTTTGTATGAGGAGGGGAAAGCACCTCCTCATACTTCAATCTCAATTTTGAACAGTAAAAATTGTAAAAATAATTGCTTTTATAATCTCTGTCATTGTTTCAGATGATTACACACAGGGAATCCAGTCAGTGTATCTTTTCATTAGAACTGGCACTAACCTTTTGGTCCAACTATCACTTTCATCTTTGCTTCATTTCCTCATGTTTTCCTGAGCCTCAGAATAACTTTAGGGAGTCAAGTGATTTCCCATATATCATTTATTTATTTAGTAATTAATTTATTTGTGTATTAATCTATGAGCTATGTATTTAATATTAAATAATGCACAGTCCTCTTCATGAGATTTATGATAAACTTGGGCTCTCTCAGTGGTCCTTTGTTTTCTGTTTAGTTGGAATATAGGGCAGTACAGTTTGGGTGCTCTTGTCAGAGACAGTTTGTGTGCTGCTATTTCGTAACAGTTTTTTGCGGCAGCCGGGGTTTATGAGACCTTTCCTGGGTAGTGTGTGAGCTCCCATCGTCCCCTTCATTGGCGAGGGGACGTAGGAAGGGTCCAGACAGTTATGGAGGAGCGAGTGCTCAGAGGAAGAACGTTTGGGGGCGACTGAGCTCGACAGGAGACTGGGTTCACTATCGCTATCTGGCGTAGCACAGCCACTCTTGTCTTCCTGTAAGTCCTCTTGCTCCTCCTCCTCATCATCGTCACAGCACAACGCGTGGTACAGAATTTTGTCACTGAATCGAACTCTTTCTCTTGTGCCGGAGGTACGAGAAGTCTTGTGGCTGTGCGTGGAGCTGCTGGCCTCCTCGCTGGATGAATCTGGAGTAATAATGCGAGGCCCATTGGGAATGGGCAGCCCGCCGTTCATCTGCGAGTACACCGAGGCAGTGGAGGGGGGCGGGGTGGGGGTCTGCGTCTGGGTGGGGATGGTCCCGCGGCCCATCTCGGGTCGCAGATCTCCTGGTTGCTCACCAGGTATGCGGGCGGCGGCACCAGCAGCCTCCAGGTAGCTACAGAACTCCCAGCTATCAGAGAGCACATCTGCATTGAGGAAGTCCAGCCTGAAGGCCTCTCCCAGACCTCGCTCACTGCTGGACGTGCTGCTGGCTGTGGCCACCGTCCAGTCATCTGGCTCCAGGTCAAAGTCAAAGTCGGACGTTAGTTTATCGATCTGACCCACCACCTGCAAAAGAAAAGGGAGAGCACGACAGAGACAACTGATAAGATATTGTGGAGAAACAAATTTTAGGCCAGAAAGAGATTTCATTTCAGATCCAAATATTACTATATACTGTATATATTTAAAGATATTAATAACAGCGTGGCCCTGTAGATGGCAGTGTTGGTCCGTTGGTTAGATTGTTGCCACAACATTTTGTACAGATATTAATTATCCAGGTGTGATGCACATTGTTTGTGAAGTGAAAATATTTTCAAGTGGGTAATAAGTGAGAATTTTTGTTTTTTGCAGGTTTACCCCGCTTCGATTTAATGCAAATAAAAAAGTAAAAAGTAGCCAACAGTAGCAATGGGTGCAGTCTGCGCGACAGTGTTAAATCCGGCTTGTATTGCGTTAGTAATGAGCAATATGACAATGTGAATAACACAATATTCTGTTTGTTTTTTTAAAAGAACTATCAGAGCCACTGGTGTCTGACAGGTCGGTGACTTCAACATGGGCAACATGAAGGAGATGGTATTTCAGTGGAGGTGAAAAGGGCAGGAGGAGAAGGGTCACATGTTGTGTTTGTTTACCACAAAGCTCAGTGGCCCTGAACGTTACACAATGTGAAGTTGAGAGAGAGAGAGAGAGAAGTGAGCAAGTGTGTGACTGAGTGTGAGAATGAAGTCAGCGCTAATGCTGTAGCTGTGAACGTTAGTACACAGCTACAGCTACACAGAACGCAGTACTGTGTGTTTTATACGCCACAGAGATCAAAGCAGGAAGTGGAGACGATAAAGATTAGAGAGCAAAACAGAATCTGGACGAAAAGTGTTGATTTTGGTCAAACTGGCAAACAAAAACATTTATTTCATGATGAAATAGAGAGTCTCTTCGTTCATTTGAGCTATTCTGTGTTTTCAGAGACATGGTATTAAAATATAAAATATTCTGTGGGTCTTAAAAAGTGACTCAAAATGGCCAAAGGCTCTTTTGGTTTTATAAAACAGCTGGCACTCAATGAGTTAATATTGAAGTGGTTTGGATATTTTTTGGGTGAAGGCTGTATCTGAGACCGTCTGTAGTAGTTAAGCTTGCATCATTAGAACATAGCACATACGCTACTGGTGTGATTTTTATTGTTTTTTTACACAGTGACACCTTGAGCTACATAGTAAAGCAAATGGCTCTTTGCACCACCACTGCATTACTTAAAGGTTCCCCCTGGAGTTTCTTGAGTAGTGCGATAAACCTTTTTATCAAGGGGTTTGACGAAAGTACTTTTTAAAAAGTGGCTTTGCGAATGTGTCATAAGGAAGGAAATGGACTGGACCCGTTGGTCTTGCCCTGAGGTGTTTTGGCGTTTAACACTGACTGCAAATACTTGTGTTTTTGCAAAAAAAAAAAAAAATTCCTCCACAGAGCCCCTTTAATGTTTACTGAGGGTTCATTATTATGCATACAAATGCTACATATACACAGATCTTACACATATAGCATGTCAATAAACTCACTCTAATCATAAAAGTTGACAAAAAGTGTGAAACCAAAGTGCTAATTGAAACTCACTCGACTATAAATCTCTGTGACAACTTACCAGATACTACATTATATGAAATTCCCAGATGCTGTGCATCCTGCTGATTTCCCCCCTACAGGCAGGTTTAACAAAATCTAAGATTTATTCACAGCTGCTAATAGATCTGTGTTTGCCTTTACAGCTTGCCATAACGCTTCCTTTCATCCATAAATTCTTAATTGTTTGTTCATGGTTTTGAAAATTGTTTTTATTTCTACCAAGGCCTCCTGTGGACAGGTGTTGTAAATAAGCTTTATGCACTATCAAGACAAAATTAAATATCCGCTGGAATGAGGTTGTAGCGGTGAAGACGTGGCACGACTCATCAAAGAGGTTTCTTCAGTTCTGAGGCAGAGAGGAACTGAAGAAGCGCCTTAGATGAGTGGTGAAAGCAGTCGCTACGTCCTCAGTCCACCGGCTGATTCGTTTTGCATTGATGTTTCACTGCAGTTACCAGGATGAATGAGATGAACAGACGTGTAGCTCTACGACACAAACACTTAACCCACCGCTTTTAATGCTTCTGCACCAATGTATATTTTAATTCCAGTGCTGTTGTAATGTCCATGTCAAACAAAATATACTCAACATTTCACCCACTGCATGGAAATGTGTCCTGTAAAAGCATTTAATTCATTTTTAACTCAACATTAACCTCACTGCTTCTGTCATCAGCAGCCACAGCGGTGAGTGTTTGGTGAATAGAAAGCACTTCAGCTGAAATCACACTGGTTTGTTGACAACACCTAAAATCCAAGCCCTCTATACTTGACATTTTAGCACCTTCAATCGGCATGTTCTGCTTTCAACAACAATCCATTGTAAAATGAAAACACTCAGCGGTCATGCAGCTTGTAAATGATACATTCTCCCAAACCGTTCAGCAATGAAGCCCAGCCCATGACTTCTTTTAGAAACATGCACATTCCAAGTTTGCAGCGTAATTGCAGCTGAATAGCAGAGAAAGTGTAGTTTTATTCTGAGATCTGATATTATGCCTTTGTAATGATTTGCAGTGTTTGCTCCTTTCTGGCTCTTATGACTATATATATATATATATATATATATATATATACGTATATATATATATATATATATATATATGTATATATATATATATATGTATATATATATGTATATATGTATACGTATACATATATATATACGCATAAATATATATATATATGGAAAAGATGGTTAATTTAACTTTATCAGCACATTTGATTGTTAGTTACAACCGCAACTAATTTGGTCAGCCTTAATCTCAAGATGATATTGTGAAATTTAACATGAATGTAAAGAACACTGACTTGCATTACCACCTCCCGAGATATTTTATGCTGTCAAGCCACAACTGCGTTTTTACTCGGCTGTATATGTCTACATGCATGGCACCGGCTCGTCTGTCACTGAGCTCCCCTGCAGATCTGCCAGTTGTGGCATCGTAAACCTCATGAGTACCTGGACCATGCCTCTGTATTGGCAGACTGCCCGGAGGGAATTGGGCTGTATGAATCCTCTAATCCTTGGAATTACTCAACGTGTGTGCTGTGTGATTTGCCTTCTTTTTACACATCGGGTTGTTAACGTAAGACATTTCTCAGGCCCAGAAGAGGCTGAAACCTTGAGCGAGGGACCTAACTTGATCAGTGGGTAAATAATTTAACTGCCAAATGTATTTCACACACTTGCCATGATGCCAATACAGACCATTTTAGAATTTAAACACACACTGTGACATTATAAATTAAAGGCAAAAGCTATTTTAAAAATACAATTTCTGGTCATTGAACATCAGCTGAATATTGCTGTTGTTTCTCTGCAGTGGAGCCGGACCTGCTTATTTTCCATTTTGAATCACATGCCCGAGCGTTAACGGTAAGCTGCTTCAACTTCCACCGCTGCTTAGACTGACCCCTGAGTGTGGTATGTAGGCTAATTTAGCTTGATAACTGTCTCAGCTCGAAGGGTTCTCTGAATCTTTCTAGGTCACAAAGCAGCACACGGTCTACGCAGCAACAATGAAAACTAGTCTCTGCTTTTTTTCTTCCAGAAAGAGAATGTGCCATGACGGCGCTATGGATTGAACTGGAGGAGCAGATTGCTTTAGCACAAAGCATGAATGAACACATGAAGGAACCAGTTATTAACAATGCGCACAACGCATTTCAAACAGAAAACTCATTATGAAAATCCACAAGAGTCAAAAATAGAAGCAGTTATGTGACTTTACATTGAAATATTTTAACTATTTTACAGAGGAAACCTGTGCACCATACGTGAAGAAGATACCTTTTTTTTTAGATTATCCTATGGCAATTGACAATTTAAGAGCATAAACTAAGCGAGTAAACTGAATTAGTCCGATGCTCATTTCCTATGCAGTAATCAGCTCATGTTTGCTGTAGCAACACTTAATGATCCTGCTCACATGAGTCTAATCTGCCAGAGTAATTGAAAACGCCTGTGTGGGTGGACAACACCTGCTCCATGTTTAACCTGACAGACATCCTCCTGACAGCTGTTATAACGTCTCACAGTAAATGCAGGCATATTGGTTAAAAAATTGTTCATATTAAATACAGCAAAGTTTCCTTAAATATCAGGATATGCGACTTGAAGCTGTGATAAACCTCTGGAGTTGGGCTTTGTATCTGTGGACTTTATGGTGCTACTGCTCTCCAAAGTTTATGATGCAGTGATGGCACATCCTTGTGACTGAAAAGGCTCTATTTGCAACACACTTAAGCAGTAATGTATAGTATAACTGCAGATGTAAGTGCTGAGGATTTGGGTTCATCTTTAGTCTTTAATTTTCTCCCAGTGCCTCCGCTGACAGCTTAACTTACTTCCTTTACTGTAAATGGTGTTTAGTGGAAGCTACTAAAAGCTATGATGATGAATATAACACTATGCGCTTCTGTGTGAGTTATAAACATGCAAATTATAGCGATAAACACATTGTCTTTTTCAATGATATCTGCTGTCTATAGACGCTGCATTGCCCAGCCAATACTAAGCACACCTGATGGTGTTTATACGGTTCATACAGTGCAATAAGTGTTTGTATTGTTTCGTGTTTTTTCTTTTTCACTGCACACTATCAGCCGGCAGCTGTGAGTCAACTGTGGTCACTGCACCTGATCAACACCGGGTTCAGTCATTTCAGAGCTCTCAGAGGTGCTTTAAAGGAGAGGCTGCCTCGGCAGCATCAGGCGAGGGTTTATTACTGTACCTCAACACCTGTCTGAGATGATTGGGCCGGGTAATTGAGGGTCAGAGTGAAAGAGGGCACTTGGAGCCTTGTCTGTGACAGAAAGGTACAGTGATGGAAAAGACAGGCGAGGATAATCTTGCACCGAGTGGTATGGGCAGTAATGTAAAAAAATCTCAGAAGAGTCTTTTCTTGGGCTGAGTGGTGATTTGGGAAATGGATTCCATACTGTCCACTGTCATTACAAGAGTCCTCCTCTCTAATATCCAGCTCCACCTGGTATCATGATTTATTTATCTCGAGTACTACCTTTTTCCTCTACCCCCCTTTCCCAAAATGCCTGTCCTCAGTCAATGCTAATTGAAAATGCACTGGAACAACTAATTCCACCAACGTTTAATGTGTTGCTGAAAAATGCAGGCGGAGGTCAAAATCAGCAAATTTGGCTGTAAAATTGCCTCTGATGAGGGAGAGGAAGATTTACCACATGTTCAAATCACTCCGTTGATCTTTAAGCATATGTTGAACGGGGATGGCTTGTTTTGATGCGCATTGTTGGCTTTCTGTGTGAAAAGATTTTTCGTTAGCTCTCCAGTAAACAGATGGGAATTGCCGTCCTTATACATGTAAATGATGTAAAAGTGCATCTTGAACATGTTTCTAATGATCCTCATGTTTTCTGAGTTTATGCCGTCTTACATATTCTAGTATTTGTCAGCATATAAAAACAACTCTGAAATATGGAGTCTGCAGCAATGCGGTCGGCACATATGTAAAAAATACATCAGGTGTGAGTTACCAAAATAAATGAGACATAACACCCTGGCTGGGTTCATTCGATATGCACGCTGTATGAGTGAATTTTCCGTGGCTCGCTTCATTACGCTGTGTTCAAGTGGCCTCTCCCCATCTGTTCCTGTGCCACCTCGTTCTTCCAGGAGTCATTTTCAGCACAGACTAAGAGAAGTTTGCAGCGCTTGTTTGTTAATTATGCAGCATCCAGTGTCTAGCACGGCTTTGCTTTTTTTTTATGGTAAAATCAAAAATGTGTTCAGTGGAGCCTTTCAGTCACATCTAAGTGTTATTTCTTTCTCAACATGTCACAATAGATTTCCAACCTGCCCCTGTGCAGCACAGCGCTAGAAGCGATTTATGCCCGTTAGGAAGTCTCAGCAATTATCGAAATAGCCTCGCATGCTGGCTTCGTGAGTAAAACGTTCGCAAACATTGTTTTAATGCGGATGGCTCCTGCTAGTTTTGCAGTTTCTCCTTACTCCTTACCCCATGCATACTTCCCCTCAATTTAATTCCCCTCAAGACGTGGGAGAGGGGACCATCCAAGCTAGTCACAATGTGGTGTTACGGTTTATCTTGTCCCCCAGAAGCTAATTTATCATCCCTGACTTACTCTGCAAGAAAATATTTACTGGATTCACAAGAAAAATTGTCCTGTGACTTGTAAACGTGTATCTCTTCCAGACATCTTATTCATTACTGGACGAAACAGCACTTTGGGAGCTTTTTGAATTTCTTGTTATGTACTTAATATTACCCAGCAGTCTGTTAACAACTTGCAAAATGGTTTCAACTTGTGCACAGTGCTGGGTAATGTTAGGTGAGAGATCTGGATTTGTGAAGCAGGAGACGGCTGCTTCGACTGGTGTGCACTCACCAAGGTCATGTATGGATTCTTTTTTGTTGTTGTTTAGATGTGTTTAGAACACTGAGAACATGGATTTAATTAACATTTAAAGTTTTTTTTCTGTTACTATAAATTTAATCAAAGCCACATTTGAATGCTTCATAGTTTCTCCATGTAAAAATGCAGATTTCGTGTGGACATGTTCACCAATTTGTCAGTGTTTCTGCAGCAACGGCAGAAAGACAAATTACTGTATGCTAATCGTGCTCCTCAATTACATCAATTGTGGTTGTGATTCTGCTGCAGTTGAGTCTGTGGAGGTCCAGTGGGTCTGTGGGCAGAAGACATTACAGACAAGCCAGGAGACCTGATTTAGGTCAGCCTATCTTGATTGGTGAGATGCGTTGTGTGGTGTTGGCACAGGGATGAAGTGTCCTTTGAAGTGTTCGCTTGAAGCATTTGGTGTAATTATCCTGTCATGAGAGGGGCTATAAGCCCGAGACTTCATTAGGCACATGCCCCTGCTTTTTCATCTTTTCTCAAAAAAACCCTCATCTTTACGGAGGTTTTAGAGTGCTAAACAACGCTGTGATGAACGCCGGGCCGATACCTCCTGACAACCCGCTAATCAAAAGCATCATTACAAACTTTCACTGCATAATGGGCCTCATTTATCCCTTTGGGGCTTTACAAGAGATGGGCTTCTGCCGTCCTTGAGGTCTGGGAAATCAACCACTTCCTTAGCCAAATTTAGGTCATTAGAGTGGGAAGATTCATCCACCTGCTGGATGGCAAATTTGAAAGGTTTATTCTATTATACTGGAGAGGTTATGGGTTGTACAATCAGTGAGGGAGCAAGATGGGAACAGGGTGGCAGCAGATGCAGCATGCGCTGGCAGAGCACACCGATCATTTATTGAGGTTCTCCTTCATTGCTTCTATCCGTGTTGAGAGGCCTAGCGCCGGTAATGACCAGAGAAAGATGGTAGTGCCACGCTACGGGGCTCCTCAGTATGTCTGCTTCCAGAGATAGCGCTTGGATTAGGCCTGAGTACTGTCAGGTCATGGCGGTCACATGCAAGCAAAAAAAAAAAAAAAAGGTGTGCATGCGTGTTCAGCCGGGCCGCGCTGACCCGTTTCAATGACTCAGTAGAGTTTTTATTAACATGGTGTCTTTCCGTAGAAGGCCAGTGAAGGTCCAAAGTGATAGGCAGAGAGCAGCAAATGTGTGTGTGTGTGTGTGTGTGTGTGTGTGTGTGGTGGTGGGTTGAAGGGTAAATGTAGTCAACCTGTACTGGAAGAGGAGGAAAATCTCCCCGGTAGGTGAGAATGCAACACTACAGGAACAGGCTGAGCCCAATCCAGCAGTAAATCCCTCACCCTGACACTTCACACTGCCAGTTTGTCTACAGGCCAAGCCAGTAAGCAGATAAGCAGCAAGTCTACCCTGAGGAGAAAAAAGCTACACAGTACAGTTACACAGCTACACGGCTATCCCATTTTGTGCTGTGGGCTAATAATACTCTAAGAGTTGTGTCTTTGACTGCAGTTAAAGTTGAATTGTTACTATAACAACACCTCGCCTAATCCTTACTATAGCAGTAAGTAGCCACACCATAATATAAACACATTTCCACTGGCCTAGTTGTATCAGATGGTGTCTATAGTACTGTGGAGTACACATATCTTCCTCTTGAATGTGTGTTTATTATCTTGCTGTTTTTTTTTTTTTTTAGAGTTTGATGATCAGAAAGATCCTGAAAGCAGCAAAATAAGAAAATACAGGCAGAGACAAGACTACTATGTACTTCTTCTTTCTGTGGTGAGTCTATAGAGGTTGAATGAAAATGAGCTACATGCCTGTCTTATTACAGAGTTACTTTGGAATAACAGCTCTGGCTGTGATTTTGGCGTTTGGGTTGTTTGTTGACTCTATATTGTTGTGGTCTGGCCTAGCAGCCAGACTGGTGCTGTACTTCAAATAGTCAATATTTTGGTGAATATGAAAAGAAAATATAAGATAAACTGAAAAGAAAACAAGGTACACTTGGTTGTTTTTCAATGTGAACAGCTTTTTCACATTTTGTTTCCTCCGTGAAGTCCAACATATGGTTTTCATTGAGATCTTATATGGTATTAACACAAGCAAAATGTATTTATGTACATAATGTATGACCTTATGTTGGTCCACTTAAAACAAGCAGGTGTCCATTCATGACCACGACTTTTAACAGTCATAATACATTATTCAAAGATGGATCATAAGGAAGAACAAGGAGAGATGGAGGGGCAGAGGGAGACGATCAGACAGCATAATCTATTAACTTATTCCACTTTTTAGGATCTCATTGTCAGCTTTGTTCCACTTTGGTATCTGTGAGGAGCATACTCATATCTTTGAAAAATATAGTCCACAATAAAACTTCTTGACAACATCAGCGTTGATTTGCACCTCGCTCACAGTCATTTTCGCTTATGTACAGTCACTCACAGCCATCAGTGCTTTCATCATAAGTGAGGATGAAACTGCAAACCCCCCGACTCAGCAAAATATTTTGCAGCATCCACTCCCTTCATTTAAGAAGATGTAGTTTTCTTTTTATGGTTGTTCATGCTAGTGTTGCCATGCAAAAATCTATCACCTGCTCTCTTTTTATAATTAAAATCTCTCTTTGCAAATTCCAGCTCTGCCCTCTATCACTGTCTATCTTCTCGGGTTGGGACAGATGATATTTGCACTTTCCATGCGGTGGCAATGGGTGTTATTTCACAATTCCAGGGGTGTAAATGGATTTACACTCCCCAAAAATCTGGAATAACACACTGAGGTGCAAAAAAAAAAAAAAAACTACCCCGAAGGCTTACATTTTCTTTATCAGAGGAGAACATGTTTTTACTGTTTTCCCTACAAGATTCTGCAGTTTGTTTATCAGCTCTGTTGGTGGAGAAGGAAAAAAGAGATGTATCGAGTTGAAGGATCAGTGTGTGGGTGTGTAAAACTGGTCAACTCTGCCATGCAGCTTAGTGTTAATCACTCAGGTATCATCCATGACAGCTGCCAGACTCTTTACAGTTGTTGACATTAGTGTCACCTGTAGCAGCAAGTCACAGCTGCTGTAAACACTTAGACACGCACCAGTTCAGGAGAAGTAAATGAAGGGGTTGTTTTGTTGTTCGTAGCATTACAGATGGATTCTTTATTGACATTATTCAGTGTCATCTGTCCACATGGGGGTTTAAGTGCTGCGGTTTCTGCAGCTGAAAGGTGTTTTAGCTGCTAGAAACTATGCAGTCAAAGTCAAATTGCAAAATCAATTTTGGTTTTCAAAAGCCATCGGTAGATGTGCAAGTCATACTTTTTTAGATGTCCCGCAAACATCAACACCAACATGACCCTTATTTTATTTTATTTTATTTTTATTTTATTTTATTTTATTTTTATTTTATTTTATTTATATCTACAGTATGGTTAGGTTTGGCAAATCTTGGCAAAGCTATGAATACATTTTATATGAATACAAGTTTAATGTTAAGTTTACGTTGTTTTCCGTGGGACTTCCCTGCCCTGGGTTTTGTTTGGCGACACAGTTCCACAATAAGCACACCTTGGAAAAGTGTAGTAAATAACACAGCTCTGTATAAGTCTGCAGACAGCAAGGCTGACACAATTATGCTGGGTTCCATATATTTAAAATATATGTTTTTGTAATGGTTAATCTACCACTATGTTCAAGCTCTTTAACTCATTGAGTGCCAGCTGTTTTATTAAACAGAAAATGCCTTGTACCAGTGTGTTTGGCCATTTTGAGTCATATTTCAAGAGCCACAGAATATTTTGTACTATGATTCTGATTCTTATCAGAGTTAGAGTAGGGACCACTTTCACCAACATCACCACTTTTTGTCCAGTATCTGTCTCTCTAATCGCGATCGTCTCCACTTCCTGCTTCAATCTCCGTGGCGTATACCGTCTCTTTATGCTCCGACTACATCTCCCAGAACCCCCAACATTACTCACAGGCTGCGGGAGACCGCGATCAGCGACCCACTGCCGAAAACCACCTTGACGTATTATTACATCGATAACACTCAAGCGTAGGATTTTAAATGACGTAAAAATATGTTAATGGCACTCAAGCAGTTAATAAATATGATGTTTTTTATTCTAAAATATAATTGTTGTTGTTATATGTGAATTTTCAATTTACTCTTTTAAAAAAAAAAAAAAACAGAAAAAAATAATAAAATAAAAAAATAACTGCAAAATTGCAGTTATTTATTTTGGGAATAAAAAGGTGAATTCAGTTAAAATTCCTCACTCCTGTTCAAAATGGTAAAATGTAGTGAACTCAGTGAGGAAGAGAGTCTGAATTTGATTAGGACTGGTGGTCTAATAAATATGTTCGGCAGTGCATATTCACATGCAATTAATGAGTATATAGATTATACTAAAAATTTGGAGGCAGCTGCTGGAAACGTCCAACAGTAGAAATACTGCCATGATCATCCTGTGACATGTCACCTGAACTATTCAGCATACAGGCCACATCTGCAGCTCCGCTCCATATGCAACAATATATCAGGCTGTAATAAAAGCTGTGAGCCAGTCCCTCCTTTCATTCAAACGTCAGCCATGAATCTGCTGCTGTCTGGGTGCTCCTGGTTTACTATGTGGCAGCTGTGTGTGTTCACATGCAGAACTCATATACACTGATGAAATAAGACATATCCATCAACAACATGCCAACAACAGAAAGTATAAATCCTGCACTCAAATGGAAATGAAGCAGACAGTAAAGCTAACCAGCAGGCCCTGGGCTCAGGGGCTTGTTTTGTTGTTAGCATGCTTTAGTTGATGATGCTAATTAGCTGGAACATACAGTACAGTATATATGTGATTATTGATCAGTCATCAATATTTATTTTCTAATCATCACACCTGCTACAAGTGATTCGTTTTTGGCTGCTTGTGGATTTCCATGGTTTCCTACAAGACTGTGCTGTTTCATACAAATGTAAACCCGGCCTGTGAAAGTGAGTCATAATCAAAGATAACCAAAAACAACACATTTAATATTTTTTAGAGAATGTAACAGATGATAGAACACTGATCTACACTGTTAGACTTTGAACAAACACTGAGCTAAAATAGTTCGATCTAAAACAATAACAGACTTCCACCATTGACTTTCTGTGTGTTTGCAAGTGTGTGAACAGCTTTCCAGCAGTTGTACCATTTTTCATTTGGTTATGACTTTGGGTTAGTTTTCATTGCTGCTCATTGTTGTCGGGCCACGACTTTGGATGAAATGTCCGGACTGAGAGAGCAGCGGCTAACCTTACTATTAATACAGGGCATGCAATCAATATGCCACTGGCATTTCTGGGTTTCCTTGGCCTGCAGCGCTTATCTTAATAGGAGTGTGCTCCCATTTTCTTTTATTGTGTGAACCCATATATCATTACCCACCAAATGTAGCCGGATCTACCCTGCTGAAGTGAAAGCATTGCGGCTCAGAGGAAAAACAAAAAAACAAAAAACATTCATGCAATTTATTTTTATTTTAACCTTCTCTTTGCTGCTTATGGCGGCAGTGGTAGACCTCAGGAACTTATCGAAAGCTATTCAATTTCTGCTCCGTAGTCTTTGTTTTTGCTTTGAACTCTCAGACAAGAGTCTCTCTGTGTTTGCAGCAGCATTATTCCTCATGAACCACACCATGTCAGCAGAGGATGGTGTGCTGGGTTCATCACTTGACATACAGGTAGAAATAGATTTATACAGATATTGTCTATTATCTCCCTGTAAACTTGAAATGATACACCCTTGGTCACATGGTGCATTGTGCTGCTGAAAGACTGCGGCCGTGAAGAGATGCATCTGGTCAGCAGCAGTGTTGTGTAATTCAAGTTGGCATTCACTGAATTCTCAGCTGTTAGTAAAGCAACCACTACAGATTGTACCAAGAAAAACATTTAATGCAAACACATCACCTCCGTCTCTGGTTTCATCCACAAGACAACGGCACGATAACGATTGTGAGAATGTTGCCATCTACAGAGCAACGCGATAACAAGTGACAAGGATGCAATTCATATGCCACGCCGATAGGTGACGCTGCAAAGAAAGACAAAGAAACCCACGAAAAGAATGGAGGAATGCAATGAGCATGTGCGTGAAGTCCTTGTTATTTAAGCTCGCCGAGTGCAAACAAACACAACACCGAGAAGAAAAAAGCAAAAATGCTAATAAACTTAGCAGCGCCTGTTTCACCTATGCTACTCTGTAATCCGCCATCGTTGTTCAACAACTTGTTGTGACAGGCTGATGCGCGCTGGATTTTAAGCTCCTACTTCTGGTCACGTGATGTGACATCATCGTTTGCAACAACGCCAAGTACACACCGCAACTCCGAGACGCCGTTGTCTCACTCTGGAACCCGTTGTATATGAATATCATTGTGGGTCATCGACAACGCTGGAGTCGGTTGTAATATTTGTCAGATTTACAGAATTCTGTCGTTGTGTAGACGGCACCTCTTACTGATGGTGACGCTGCTGACCTGATATCTCCATGTCTCAGCAAACCCTGAGATTGTGTAATTTCCTGATTTAATGATGTGTGATTGCAGGCAGAGAGAGGCCTGTTCTTGCAGTTAGGTAACAGGAGTGCTACCTGGTGTGCTTTACTACTGTCAGAGGCCATTCGCACTTCCAAGGTTTCACGCTCAGTGTTTATTCTGAGATGGCTCTTTTCACACTTAACAGTTGCTTGTGGCCACTCTGTTAGCTGGAACTGGTCTCCTCTGACCTCTCATCAACAAAGCATTTTCACCCTCAGGCCTGTGGATGTGACTCACCATCTGGAGGAGTAAGCTGTTTAAAATAAGCAGTCTATCTTACCTTAAGGTAAGGGATATGTTATAATAGGGTGCATTATCCTGAGGCATTATTATTATTGACTTCTAAAGTTGCACTCAACTTTAAAACAATCCCAAAAATAGAAATAAACACTGCTACTGCTGCATGAAGATGCTTTTTTTGGGTAAATATACACTTCCACGTTAAATTTATGATCCTGAAAGAAAAAATCATTAATCCTACGATCTGAGACATATATTTAATCCTAAGTCTGTTTCTCCTGAGCTACAGATGGGAGAGCAAAACAGCCCTAAGTAGTGAAGACTTCAGGGATAAAAAAACCTGTAGCTGCTCTATTAAAAAGTAATTGGAGATTGAATTTGTCTACTCATAAAATGTTTGTTTGAGCTTTTACACCCATATGAGCTTTATCTGGTGTGGTGCTAGCAGTTACGAACCAGAAAATGTGCCCATATCGCCGTGAAATCACCCTGGATTCTGTTACAGTGTTCACAGTGTTGTACTCACACTCACTCAGTGGAGCAGATCAAGGATTGCTCTCTTGATGACATAAAAAAAAAACAACATTTTTTCTAATAATAGAATTGTTCATGTGCACATTAGGGCCGTCCCCAAAATCTTGAGGTTCAGAGTCGGCTCTTAAAACCAATGAATTGACTCGACTCTCCCTGTGTCACGTTTTACCTGTGAGATCCAGGTTTTAATACCAATTTTTATATCGTCATTAAAGGTGCATCCCGGTCACAGTTATATAATCTCAGTGCTCCTCTGAGCATCAGTCGAGTGCTCGCTGGACGGCAGTTGAACCAGCATCTGCCTCTAAAGCAGTTTATCCCACTGCACTGACAGTCAGCAGCTGTCCGGTGTCGCCATCACCCTTTTTACTACTTCTAACTCAATTAGTTTTGTCCTTTGAGAGTCAATTTCTAAAGTTACTGCCATTCCTTTGCTCCTGCAGTGACCTGTATATCATGACACAGCTAAAAAAAAAAAAAAGTGATTCCACTGACAAAATGTGTGTTGAGTTGTCTTAACTGATGACTTGTATCATGGCCTTTTAGGGAGCATACATGTACCGTAACCATGTATGTCAAACACGTTAATGTTACTGACTTGGTTTTCTGCAACCTCTGGGATTGTAATTTTTAAATATGTGTATTAAACACTCATGTTGAAATTATAGGAGCTTTTGTATGCAATTTCGTACATATATTACAACCACTCACTCAATTTAACTGTTATCAGGCCATTCCAATAGGAATTATTGGTCACTATGAGCGCCATAGATGTACCACGTTATAAAAGTGAAATTTAAACACATGAATGAAAGTTTTGAACGTTAACACAAAGGCTAAACTAAACTACTTATTATGGTTTAGAGAGTAGTAAAGGAAAGTGTGCTTTGATTTAAAATGACTGGGAGAAGTGACTGTAAAACTTCATGGTTGTGAACACAAAGAAAACACAGGATGTGAAACCTGGTCTTCTGGGTGAAAACACTCTTTTGTGTCCCATAAGATGCGCTCAACCTCCATCCCATATATTAATTTTTACCTTCTTTTGGTGATCTACCATATGACTAGATGATAAAAAACAATATTGGGTTAAGCAGGACCTTATTAACTCACTGAGTGCCAGCTGTTTTATAAAACATAAAAGTGCCTTGTGCCAGCATTTTGCCCATTTTGAGTTGTATTTCAAGACCCACAGAATATTTTGTATTATGATTTTGAAAACACTGAATAGCTCAAATCAAAGAAGAGACTCTATGTCATCATGAAAAAAAGTTTGTTTTTACCTTGTTCCATTCTTGTTTTATCAGAGGTAGAGGTCACTTTCACGAAAAACACCACTTTTTGTCCAGAATCCGTCCGTTTTGCTCTCTAATCTTGATCGTCTCCACTTCCTGCTTTGGTCTCCAGTGCATATACCATCTCTTTATGCTCCGACTACAAATCCCAGAAGCCCCGAAAATTATTCACAGGCTGTGGGTGACCACAGTCGGCGACCCGCTGCCAAAAAAACCCCACTTTGATTGCTAACCCACATTTTATGGTGCATATAGCACCCAGTAGATAACCCCAATAATTAGCTTTTCATATATCACAAATATTTTACTGATTGACGTTCTGAGAGGTCATGACATGCATGCATAGGAAGTAAAAGCATAGATGTTGAGTGACGGCACGCTCCCCTCCCTCCCCACCGCCTTGCTGAAGTAGGCCACAGATATTGGCATGGCTCTCTCTCCTACTTCTTTTTCTCCAAACAATTTGTCATTGCTTCCAGGGTTCTGCCATTTCTATCTGTGACAATCTGTAGGGCGGTCGCCTCAGAGAATGACAAAACCTGTCACAGTGCGTCACTTTCACTCTCTCTCCGGCAAGCGGCGGGACATCTTTGAGTCTACGGCACCTTTATCAGATATGGCAGTTCCTAAAGCTCTGCCTATAACAGCAGGCAAGTTGGAGGAAAGGAGCCGGCGACTTTAAGGAGACCTATTTGCAAACAAAATCACTGGGAGACATTCCCCACAAGGCACCATCTGGCTGCCACACATACCTGCCGCCATCACCGGCTCCTCTATTTATAGACTGCGTCTCCTGTCCACCCACCCACACATTGCATCTTGTAAAACAGCAGCCAAAATGTAGCAAAACTGAAGAATCTCCTTCAGGCAATCAATCATCAGGGTGACAGATGTCAACACATTCCTCAGTAATGTGTGGATAACATCTTCCTAACAGTCTGCCGTTGCTAACAATAGAAATGAACAATCAGCCGACTCGTTGCCAGACCTTGCAGAGAAAGTGAAGTCGGCAATGACCTTCTTTGTCATTATTTGAACTCTTTGCTTATTTTTAGCTCGGCTGTGTCGGAGTACGTAGTGAGATGAGGTGAGCTATGGACCAGAATGAAGCTCCTCAGTGTGAGGTGTGTGAGCTAAGGACTCATTTTCATGTATTTGCTTTGTGTTGCATTGTGATGATGTGAGACGTCAGCCATCAAGCACTTATCAATAAAGCAATTAATGTCTCATCTCTGAGGAGAATAGGCTGATTTCTGATCATAGTATTATGTTATTGAACAAGCATTCCCCAGCTAGGGAACGATACTGAGAGCCCTTACACAGAACGTGCTCTTGCAAGCTAATCAGGAATTTGCTGCAGTTTGATAAGGCCTAGGTGACTATATTTGAAAGATCTCACATATAATTAAACGTAAGCAAATAACTGCAACATATGGTATCAGTGATACAGATCTCTCTGCATCCAAACACAAATCCTTTCATGTATATTTGCACATTTAACATATTCTTTGTCCAAGGTTTTATCCTCTCGGAGCAAGAATTAACTTTAACAAAATTCCAAAATCTAACTCTGCTTATGAATGCAAAATTAGTCATCAGAATCCAGATGTGCTGGCACCGCTCCCCATTAAGAAGCCGCAACAACCTCTCTCTTTCTCCCTCGTCTTTTGGATGGATTTCATCAGCCGTCTCATATAGCGAGAACAATTAGTCAATGTGCATGGATCAGCTCCTTTAATTACATATTGAAATATTACTCATAAGCTCAAAAACATATTGATTACTTGCCTGAAATATGCAGAGTACATATATGTTCCCCTCAGAGCAATACCACAGCATATTTTCCTCCCAACAATTCTCTTAATTTGCATTCCAACGTGTGTGTGTGTGTTTCTCTTGATAATTATAGGTTGCAGAGTTGGCAGGGAAACATGGTGGTGCGTAGAGAAGCGCTACCTCACCCGCACAAGCCCTTTCAGCAAGAGGAGCCTGGTAAACAAATTTCACCAAAGTGAGAGATAAAAATCTGTTTAACTAGGGCCGTATTTGAGTACACTATTAATATTGTTCTACTACTTTCTGGACTCGTGTCTGATAGTTGTTGTCCCCACTGTAGAGGGTATAGTTGTCTAAATGAAGGCATATCATGAGAGATCTGCTTTTTTCAGTATGCATCATCACAAAAAATATGGTTATGGTTAAGCCACTTGTCACATGTCTATTAGTGACAGGTGAATAAGTGCAACTCCAGAATGGATGAATCCAGATGTAAAAGGGATGTCCACGGTGGCCAACCCAGAATATAGTCCATTGTATTTGCATCATCCATCCATCAGATTTCCTCCATTCTGCTACATGCTGTCCTGTTGTCTTGTTAGAAAAGGCATAACACAGTGGGGTTCTCTACCTGCATTCTCCTGAAACATTAAAAGGGCCAATTACCACAGACAAATAAGCAATGTACAGTGAAGGTGAAGGACAGGAGAGGCAATTTTCCATCCTTTTCTCCCCTCACTTCATCTCTTGCTTTCACGCTTTTAAATTGCTAGTCCATAAACAGTGGGCCCATTGTTCTGTGCTGTTGACACAAATTAGAAGGAGTGAAGAATGGAGATGTATTGTTCCATGTAAAGCATATTCATCTTTTCAATAAAGTTGGCATTTGTAGGGAAGACAGAGAGAGTGTGAAGTCAGGCGTAGCATGTAATTAGCAGGTAGAGGAAGAGTACGGACGCTCCGTCGAGCCATCTGTGGGGAACATTTGTGAGGATCTGTGCGACTGAGCTTTCCCTCCTTTCTTTGTCTTCACCTTCACCCTGTTTGTGCATCCTACCAGAAAACAGCATCCCCCAAACTTACTGTAGTGCCTGTTTGCAAGTGTGCATGATGCAATACCGGTCTTCACCAAGGCATCTTCTGATGCAAGCTCCTCGCTTTTCACACGCCACTCTACAAGTTTCCTGGAAACGTGAAAAAGGGCTGCATTAATAATCCATGCGCCCTGTGTCCGTGCGTAAAGGCAACGCCAGCCTACAAGTGCAAGTCCGTGGTTGGCCGCTGTTTTGACACCTTACAGGGGTTTCTCCCTCTCTGTCTCTCTGGCAGCAGGGTTTTGATTGATGACAACAGAAGGGGTGGTGAAATCTGAGGGCTGGATGGAGAGATAACTGACTGGCTGAGAATGACTCAGTCCCTTGCAGAGAGTCAGTGTGCTGCAGCCCTGGAGGAAGAGAGCGAGGCAGGAGCGCGAGGGAGCGGGGAAGGTATCACAGGGTAAATGAGGCCTTGCAGTTCGGCAGTGCACATAGCTTCATCATCCCTGCCTCGTGTTTAGGAGGCAAAACATGACGGGGCTAATGTTGCTTTATTTGAGAAGAGAAACATCACAGACACTCAGAGTGATGTGACCAAACACAGTGGGGGCTGGCCAACAGCATTTCATCTAATCAATCTACTGTGGGAGGACAGAAAACACGCTCATGACGTGCATTCACGCAAGAACACACACCTACAGTAGGCACCCGCAGTACTACAGCATATATGCACACACTCCCCCACACAGCCGATCTTTGGCTGAGACTCATACACCTACGCAAACACATGCATCAATCAGCAGCACTTTTTTTCCGCCCTCTCAAATAAAAATACACTGTCATACGGTACACGCACAACAGATACATGTACGGCACACTCCCAGCCAGGTTGACTGCTAGCACGGCTCGTGCTACACTGATTATCCTGATGGCAGCTTGTAGATCTAACCTCAGGGTTGGCGAGTTTTATTTATAGGCCAACAATAACCCTTAAAAATGTACACGGCAGCACTGACATCATCGGGCATATTCCCTCTCGTGTGACCTTGTGTTTCAGTCAGTGAATATGCACGGATGTAGAGAACGTGCAACGTGATCAGGTCAGTCACGGCAGAGGAAACTGCCCCCACCCCTTTTGTAGCCGTCATTTGTGCTTCATGTGTTTTGGGTTTTTTGTCACAAGGTGATGGCTGCCAGCAGATCCAGTGTGGACGCTGGCGTCGGGGGCTTTGGCGTGCGCTCCCTCTTTAAATAGCCCCAGATCTAATCTGCAGACAGCAGCAGAGTTCTGACAGATCCTGCCTTGGTGCCTCCTCCCACTAGGTGACACATTCTTTATTTATTTTCCCTCTCCTCCGCTCTGGTATTCACTCCGTGGAGCACTGGCCCCTCAAGCTATTGTCAGTTCCGTTCTCTTTCCATGTCTGAAAAACCAAATGGATTTACAGGATTTACTGTCAACCCCTCCCTTTTTCTGGGCTTATGAGTGTGACACAGTCTTCTATTTCCACTCTTTTATTTCTACACCATCCGATCCATTATGAAGACGTGATCAGTCTTCTTGGTATGAGGCGCTACGGTTGTGACAATGGCTTTACTTTGTGTAAGCGTGACTTTCACATGACATTATAATGTGTCTCGACCTGTGTCCATAGCTCACTATAGTGCAAGTTTATGAGATGGTCACAGCAGTCATTTCAAAGACGAACTGCAAATCTGAAGTTTGACCATTTAACCCCCATTGCTTTTGCAGTAAGCCTGAGAGGAAACTGGAGAACACAGTGTAGTGTGACATTGTCCTCCCAAGAAAACAATAGATATGTTCATGTCCAACTCACACCAAGAAGGCACCGGGTTCGATACCCAGTTTGCATGTTCTCCCTGTATCTGCGTGGGTTCTCTTCAGGAACTCCGTCTTTCTCCCACCATCCAAAAACATGCATGGGGATTAAGTTAATTGGCTAATTTAAATTGACCGTAGGTCTGTCTCTATGTTTCCTGTGATGAGGTAGCGACTTGTCCAGGGTGTACCCTGCCTTTCACCCTAAGACAGCTGGGATAGGCTCCAGCCCCCCCGCGACCCTATGTGAGGATAAGCGGTAGATAATGAATGGATGGATGTTCACGTCTGAGTTTCAAAGGTTGTAGTAATGACTCTTCAAAGGATGTTATTATAGAGTAACAAACCACAGAGGGATGAGGTTGGTTGGTACAAAACAGAGTAGAAAACATTTGACTTAAACTGGCAGAGTGCTGTTCATGTCGAAATAAAGACAGTCAACATGGCCACATGGTTATTATTGTTACCATGACGACAGTGCGTCCCTCAACTTGGCTAAGTAGTATTTTTTACCTTAACCAAGGTTTTATGCCATAACCTACTACTGTCTCAACTAGTCGGAGTGTTAGCAATAATGATCAATGATCTATGTCTTCGTACTTTAAATGTCGTATTATCATATCATATTATATCATTTAATTCTATCAATCTATCTGCTCATCATTTTATCACGGTCCAAGTGTAGATTTTTTTTTATTTTAATCATAAATAACAATTCAGTGTGTTTTTGCAAGTATTCATTTGTTGCATTTTGTTCTACAAAGTTAGAAAAACAGTGTTCAAGTCAAGTCTGAAGTTATTTTCCACACAAAGGAATGATCCCAGTCACTTCCAGTGAGTCACAGCTTAACAATTAAACTTGGCTACGCATCGGGACTGCAGTTTAGAAGGCACAGACAAACAAAGTCATTGTTTTTCTGGTGGGAGGTGATTTTGTAGTTCGGTTTGGAGGACGGATTGTTGACGCCAATCTAGAGCCTACCTCCCAGTTAACATGGTCCTCTGATAGTGCAAATGATTAAACATTTCTAATTTGAGGTGGAAAAGTGGACATTTGCAGTTGTCTTATTCATTAAGAGGGACACAGTTATGTCTTTTCTTATCTAATGACTGTGGGTCTGCTCTTGGCCAACTATAGAAAATGATGCTGATACAGAACAGCCTCAATGAGAAGATCATGAGTGCTTACAAAACCTTCTCATCCCTTCAATTAACTTTAGAAAGCTATTATCATGCCAGAGCAAAGAGTTATTTAACTCATATATTCAAACTTATGAACTGTGTTCAGTCATCATCAGCTTTAGTAATAGTGCTCCAGAGATGCATTGAATCACCACTGGCTCCGTCACACTGAACCTGAAACCTTTTAATCGACACATAGGTGCTATCTACATGATGATAAATGAGTGCAACTCAAAGTTATTCATGGGAAGAGGCTGATAATGAAGATTCAGATAATGTCAATTCACAAAGATGACAGAGTTTCAAAGTCTTTGGTTAAGCAGTCAGGACTGTAACTGAATGTGACAGTCCCTTATAATGCAGTTCTTTTATTTTGAAATGGCTGGCTCTAAAACAAATGACTTCAGACACAATAACAGAACCTTCCACTTCGTACCACAGTAGCACACATTTTCTTTTGTGAGTTTGTGGCTCAAACAAGAGTGGTGACCAATGATAAACCACAGTCCAGGCTTCTCATCCCTTCAGAAACCATCACAGATGTCGTGTCCAGGTCTGACTGTGATGCTATTTCTCCACACAAAGAAGATTCATGATCCAATCCTTAAAAAGTGCCGACATCCATTTATAATTCTTATCAAGTTTCCCCTCGTGACTTAAGCGTTTAGGCGTAACCACTGCGCCAAAAGACTTCAAAGCCACAGGATAATCCTAAGGCAGTAGTCTCGTCATATGCTGGCTCACGTTGCCATTTCAATGTAAATGCTGTGCATACCATCCCTCTCTACACTATGATGACAAGTCTGGAAATTAGCTAATATGTAATGCGGCACCATATCTGTGCTCTGCATTCAGTATTCTAGTGGAGGCAGCAGCTGTGTGGACTTTGCTGGGATGAAAAAGATGAAATCAAAGAATATAGTTTTATTATATTCTCTCGACCCTCCTCACTCCATGCGCAATTAATTTGATACAAGCGAGAAGCATAAATCCTAGATGATTATGCTGCATTCAGGACAACAGCGATGGATATTTTCATCTTCTCAGGACTCAAGAACAGCAGGAGACAGGGAAATTAGTTTTGTTGTATTGTATGTAGATGCTGGCTCGTTCTGCAGCATCGGCAGGATTTGGCAATTGAGTTGTGTTGGACAGGGGTGGGTGTCAAGGTTATTAAAGTTTAAAAAAAAAGACAATGATTTCATGTTTATGCTTTTTGGAGTCTTTTTTTTTTACATAAAAATTGCATTTTAACAACGGCAGGTGTTCCATCTACAGATAGTTGTCACACTGTGTCTCTTGAGCAGAGATCCTGTGAGGCGAGACTATTTGATAATGACCAAAATTTAAATGTAATCGTAGCGAACCCCCCCTCCCTTCCTCGCCTGCAGAACAGGCGCAATTAAAAGCGCAGTCGTTCAAGCTGGAAGGTGGCCAGCTGTTCTGGGTTAATAGATGGGTCTGGCCAGACGTCTGCGAGGTGACCGCTAGCTGGCAGCCTGCTGGATAAGGTTGCGGATTGTAAGTGGACATGTTCTTTGCTTCCCCCTGTGTGCAGTTGTCACTGGAGATGATGAAGCACCCTGAAAGTCCCTCCTTTTCTGTCTTTAGCACACTCGCCTCACGCTTTTATCCTAACCTTCCTAACCTGTCTTTCTCTCTCCAAGGCTGAAGCAAATTGTAGCGCTGACTCGTGGGTGTGGTCACCCTGACCCCCCCTGACTTGAGACCCCAGAGTGGAGTGTCTCTATCGACTTGGGGGAGTTCAAGGACTAAGAGAGCATGATAAAAAGAAAGACAGGCAGCACCATGTCCTTTGATAACCCATGAAAAAAAAACACATTGTCATTGTCACAGTGCTTAGTTGGCACTAACCTACAGTACTTTTACATGCAAGCGTCCTCATTATATCAGTGCAGGCTTTCACCAGAAATGACCTGAAATGACATGCTAAAATATGTACATTGCTCTAAATATTCATCCAGTGTGTCCCGGTTACAGCTATTTTTTATTTCAGCACAGCTCTGCTTAGTGGTTTCATTTGGCATCTGCTCTCATTTTCAGTATAAAAAAAACCAAGAGAGAGAAAGAAGGGGGTCGGTGTGCTCCATCAGCCACAAATGTTCATCTAGCTTTTCCTGTAATCTGGAGAGTAGGGCTGCATTATCAATGTTGAGCAGAAACGTTGGTCAGAACCAAGCAGTAAAAGTCTAACAGGCATGTTCCCTCATAAAGTAGCCAGCAAAGCTTCCCATTCGAGCACTTAAGGGAGCATGAATTATCCATGTGTTACTGTATGTTTTAAAAATCAAAGATTGAAGATTGACATGTGTTTTAATTTTAATGTTAGAGCTACCATTAGATCACAACTTAAGTGTGTTTTATGATCTTGTAAGAAGTTTGTCTATATCAGCAATGCATGTAAATATTGTCATAAAGCAGCAGATATTCCGAAATATGATCGATTGAGAAACACAAAATGCTGATTTTCCATCTGCAACTCAGACTTGTGAATTATGTATGTGCATATACTGTACCTACTCAATAATGTATATAGTCAGCCAAATGACTGATTGGGCCTCAGAAGTATTCACTCTCTAATGCGAAATGGGAGGAAATCAGAGTGTGTGCAGGGCAATAAATAATAGGTAGTGTTTGCAGAGTCTCGGATAGATCCCATCAAAATGCATATGAAATATTCATTTAATGGGCCACACTTTATTTGGATAGTCCAGTGGTGAAAATCGGCATCCCATTAAGTGACTTTAATGTGTCACTAAAATGCCTGGGGTGTTTCAAATGCTGCTCATAATTGTGTGAGAAGTAGTCAATATATCTCTGGGCTACAGTTAAACTTATGGCTAGGGTTACTTCAGTGGTACAGTGTCCTGAAAGCTTTAATGCAGTAGAAATGGAGGAGGGATACAGGAGTGGAGTTTCTCGCAGCTCTCTCTTTGGCTTTGCTCTGGCCTGATTAGTATTCTGTCTGCAGCATAGGATAAATTTATCCAATAAAAAAGGAGGACCTGTACTCACCCTTCCAATTCTGAGACAACAGAGCTGACCAGACCTGAGCTGCTCCTTTACCTGCTGGAGGAACGGTGTTTGTGTTTTTCTTTTCTTTTTTTTTGCATTTGGCCACAATTTTGGCACTTGAGCAGCAGTCCTATGTCTGGCTGCTTCTAATGACTTGCTGGGAGGAAGCTTGAGGTCAACATTTAAACCAGCACAGCCCTGCTACTGTACTGCTGGGCACAGGTCACGTTAACTGAATATTTTTTGTCATTGACAGAATTGTTTTAACAATGTCAGAGAAATCTGAATGCCAGCCATCCATCATTTTGACAAATGAGAACACTGAGGGGCGATCTGCCGTGACGTTGTGTAATTCACAGTAACACGTTCACAGTGGAGGCCTTGGAGTGCATCAGTGACCTCAACGGGTCACAGCAACACATTCAGTGACCATTACGTTGAAGTTATTTCAAAGCCTGTTTGCAGAATAAGCACCTGTCAAGGTATTTGACTAGTTGGAGGCGAGACTTAATTAATAAAATTGGATTGTTCATATTTGCCTGTTTAAATTCAGTGGCTGAAGTATCTTTTACTATCACAACAGGGAAAAAAACAACTGGTAAAAACAGATCACGACCCCTGCTGCTTGGATCCAGCTTAGAGATGAAGCTTCAATAATTTTCACTCTCTCAACTTACATTTTAATTATATTTTGAATAAACAAACCAGTATCTTAAGTACGTTCAAAGGCAAAGTTGCTCTAAAGATGCCTTTATATATTGCTGTGCAAATACCAGGTAGCCTTTCATGAAAGAATAATTGTGGATAAATCCAAGAAATGTTAAGTAACATGGCAGGCAGCAGTAGCTTTTAGTTCCTCGTCTCGCTCGTCTCGCTCTGAACATGTCACTAAGTGTCCTCGGATGGTGAAGGCAGGTGCTTCTGCAATCACTGCAGTCCACCCAATTCATTAGCCTCACCCAGCACTGATCTCAAAAACTCACCGTTCTCCTCCAAGTAATGAAAGTGGCAATAAATGGATGGCTTTGTGTGGAGCGGGAGAGACGGAAAAAAGAAAGGGCGTGCATCTATCCATTAAATGACAGGGGCAGGGCAGAGCGTGTGCGCTGAATTAAGAGAATCCAATGGCCTATTTTTCCTCTCTTATTGGAAATCATCAACACTAAATACAGCAATAGCAGATAGAGGAAGCAAATCCAATAAAGTATAAAACGGATGGAAAATACAGCCACTGGCTGTCACTAAAGTTTACACAGAGTTTGTCGCCAGAAAAAATCTCTACTGCTTCAAACTATAGTCTAGCTGGCTTGCTGTGCTGCACCCTTCATCAAAGAAATGATATTTCTAAATTGAACTGTGCCATATTGTTTTTTTTTTTCTTTATTGTCCTCAGTATTGTGAGCGCACAGTGCCTCCCACAAAGTCCAACATTTTCTCCAGCAGTTCTGAGGAATGAAACACTTCTGACAGTTATTTTGACAATGCGGTGTGAAAGGAGGACAAGAAGTGGGTGGGTGGGCTGAGTGACGATGTTGTTAGCAGTGCCAGCGTTCCCTTTTTCTTCCTTCCTTGAAGCTCGTTTTCGCCTTTAATGGCTCAATGGCCTTCACAGAGATGATACCCGAGGCAATCTCCAATTGTTTGCCATCTTTCTTTCCTTCCCTGAAATTATCTGCTGCTTTTTATTTGTCAGTCCAAGATAAGGGACATGCATATTGAGAGATGTACATGAATAGAAAATTGAATCCGATTCATGAGTCGTCATGGATCACAGGTTTTAGCACCCAGAGCTTTTGAAGCCAGTCATTCTAACATAATGTGCAGATTTTCCTCTGTGCACCTCATCACAGTAGGAAACGGGTGACTTTGCAGTGCTCAAACATTATTGATGTCTTTGTTTGTTCAGTCATGTGTAAGGCATGGTTGCACTAGATTCTGGTGTTCTGGTTTTGATCTGCTCGAAGTTTAAGCAACAAAGTTTGTTGTTTCTCAAAGATATTCACGAGTGTCCAAGGCTCAGACTGACTCCACTGGCCTCACTGATGGAAAAACAGCAACATATTTTTGAAGTGAAAGATGTTCTTATTGATCTGATTTTCAAATGTTTAAGTGCAAAAAATGAGTTTTTAAAATTATCACTTATTCTGAAACCATAGTGGAACATCATTAAGATGTATTAAAAGATGAAAATAGTTATGGCTTATGGGTTTTCTACTCCTCTTTCCTGAACTCACTCTCATGCATATGTATGATGCTTAGGCAGGCAGGCAGGAGTGGGCTGAGAACAGCATGACGCTGTGTTTTGCACTGTGTATATCTAATTGCCTGACCACCGACAGTTATAGCCAGATTCAAATCCAACACTGAAGTGTTTCCTGAGCAGTTTTCCACTTCCCAACCCCAAAGCCGACGTCCCCGGAGCCCCGTGGAGGCAGGGCAAACAGCGCGTCTACCTGCGGCGAGTAGATGCCACAGTCACCATTTATCAGTCTGTCAATCAGGCAGGAACTGTCGGAGTGAATTCAGAGCATCGAGCTCCCGCCACCTCTCCTGCAGAATTTGGCTTCAGACCAGTTTCCCAACTGCCAGTGTTATGTCCATGTAATTAGACTGAGGGAGAGGTAATAGTGTCACCCTCCTCTAGGTGTCCGGATGGTCAAGTAGAGGAGAGGGCGTTTGACTGAGTGCAAGTTCCCAGAGGTGCTCTCACCCAGGAGCGCCACTGACCTACACATGGACGTGTCAACATTTTGTTTTGTTTTTTTTTGTCTTTTTGCTTCTGGCGTCAGTTAGTGGAGCTGGAGAGCTTTGTGTGAGATTCACATGCATACATGCTGCTTTACATCGTGCTCGTGCCAAAGTACAGTACTGAGAAAAAAAGTTTTGAAATGGGATTCCCTTGCATGTTTCATTCTTTAATTCGTCTAAAGACCCACAACTCTTCTGATGAGCATGATATTTTCCTGCACTTCCGTGACTAAATGTAGCACTAAATGTCAAAAACGGTTTATCTTTAGTTATTAAGCCTCTATTCAGCGCTTTGTCTGAAGTTCTGAAACGATCGGTAAGAACAGCGTTTACTAAGAAGTGAAACTGTGCGAGGATGAGATCCTTTTTTTTGGCCGAATCAAAGTGGGGCATCATAATGGCAACTTAGCAGTGGATACAAAGCACTCTGGGACTTGCTCCCAAGCAGGAAGAGAGGGTGCATTGATCTGAGCAAAGTGGTATGATAAGTAGGGAAATGAGGCCTTCATTTACATAGAAAATGTGGGGGAATGTGGCTATCGCTCACAGGCTCGCCAAAATTTTCTTTAATTAATTTGGGAATTTTATTGTCCCAGCGCATAATTCTCCATAAAGAATTTACATGTCGCCTAACCAGACTGCTGTGATCATGTTGTGGTCTGATGTTCAAAACATCTTTGTATGAAGAAAATGACAGCAGGTGGCATTCATTGTGATTTTTGTTGGTGGAGATATGGCTTTCTGATTTATGTAACATTTTAAATAAAGTTAATATCAACACAGCAATTGTGTACATTCATAATTATGTGTTAATAATAGTTTAAAACAGAAATTTACACAATTATTTTTATTTAGATGGCTTAACTCAGAGTCCTGCTAATGGGTAAACACTACTTCTGTGATATACTAGTTATGTGTGATACTATGTACACAGTATACAGTCACTTAGTATTTATACTTAATTTAGCACTTCCAGTTTCTTTCCCTCCTGAAATGCCTTAAAGTCACAGTGGGATGAAACAGTATTTTCTCATTTTCTATGCTAATTTTCCATGTTAAAACATTTACATTGCAAAAATGCCCCCAAAAGTGCTCTTTTTAAAAATGCTCCTGTGGTTTTAAGTGAAAATCCAGTATGAATACTAATTAAGTTCTTGTTCTCCTCTGTCCCATGAAAATCTTTTTCTTAACTGATATTACATTAGATTATATTTCTGTCTGCCTTAATATTCAATCCAAACTGAAAATACAGTACATCAAAAATAGGCAGCATATGTTCTCAGTTAGTTTGTGCGTTGTAACGACCCCGATCATCGTCTTAATATGATTTCTTTTTGTTTTGTTTTGTAATAGCAGCTCCAAACCAATGTTCAAATGTTTTCTCACCACTCACCACACCACACAAAAATATTTCCAACCGTCAACTGGAGAACTGGAGATTTCTCCTTGAAGCAAGCTTTTTTCCAAACTATTTTTTTTAAATCATGATAACCTTTTTACAATTAACTTTCGCCCAATATTTGATCGCTTAATACACACAACATCTGTGATCTGTTATTTAGCCAAGTAGGACTTTGCTGTCCACTGGTTGCTAGCTGCTAGCTTCAATAGCCCTCCTTCTCATGATTATCTGTCTCAGAAACTGACACAGGTTTTGTCTTCTTTTAGTTTTGTGTCATGCCTGAGCAAACATGCATTATGCCCAGCTATTTCCTCATCACGTTTTTTCACAGCGATAAGCCGATCAGTCCGGACATCCCGAATTGTGACTTTAAAGACATTGGAGTTTTTCTGAGGCAGACAAGTGTCGTTTTTTTTTTCCTGTAAAAAGAAAATATGTCCTGAAAACACAGTTCCCTTTAAAGAGCGTGTGTCACCTTATATTTGCTGTTGCCCAGTGCTTCATTAACTAAATGTAGACCAAAGCTATTTTGGTTGTTACATATGACAAATGACTTGTGAAATTCCAGCATCAGTTAAAAATAATCTATCAAAGTATGAGCACACAGATGGATAAAGACGAATATTTCATCCTCCTTCATGAACTCTTGGATAACAGCCTTTCCTGTCAGCTCAGGAACTGACAGGTGTTAAATAGCTACACAGTGTTTTTTTTTTTGTTTTTTTTTTTGTCATGCATGTGCGACTGACTCGCAGCGATAGAATAATGGGCTGAACTGCTGACCCTTTGGCTCATGCAGCCTGAAGAGGAAGCTCTGGAAAAGAACTGTTGTCTGCAGGCCAAGGGGATAAGCCTCCTCTCCGTCTGTCTGTCTCTTTTCCTTTTTCTCTGTCTCTTGCTGGCATCCTCCCGCCCTGTTTCACAGAGCCTCCATCTCTTTCTTCACATCTCGGTCTCTAAATATTTTCCCCATACACACTCAAACTGCGACGGACATCGGCTGCCCTGCTGTGGTGCTGTACTTTCGTCCTATTTGTTTTGTGCTGACAAAACCATCCCCACAAACCGAACAATGGATGACCTGAGTGTCTTCACCCTCACCTGACTCTGAAAGTCCTGACTGTGGGCAAAGCACTCCATCAAGCTGCCCTCTTTGCCAACATGAACAGCTGATTCTAGGAGTTATTATTCCAGCTATGACCTTGATAGCCATCCTGGAGGTCATCAGTGCAGCTCCACATCTGCTTCTACCTCCTCCTTCTAATCCATATGGTCCAATGGTTTTAAAGCCAAACAAGAACAAATCTCACACATTGGGTCAATTAGTGACATAGCATTCCTTTTGGCAAGTCACAGATGCACACAAAATTGTTTATAAACCTCAAGCAGACAGGGCATGATGATTTATGTGGCGGTGCCAGGACTTTTGGCTCTGTAGGGGTCACTGGGTTCACGATTAACTTCAGTCACACTATATTCCTCAAACTGTATTCATTGAAACCATAAATGTACCAAGACATTTTCAAAAATACAAGCACAGCAGGATGGCTTTATAATGAAGTTCTAGTTGAAAAAAGAAAACAAATCTGTCTGGATCTTATCCCGACCGAAAAGACATTCTTGGTATCTCTATCGACCATCACATTCCCAGTGAATAATCTGTGCACGCTCGCTGGGAGCATCAAAACTGTGAGTCATAGTTGAATTCAGGACAGTGGAGCGGCTTTACTTGTCAGACTCTTCAGCTGTTGCACACTTCCCTCACCACAAATAACATGCAGACTTTTGTGTTGAAGCTGTTCTGTGTGCGTGTGCATTACTTGCAGTTGGACACGTGAGTCAATGTGAACCAACGTGAGCATGCCTTGCATTAATGGACTCTAAAGAAGTGACCGTGGTTAACGATCAACTGTGTGACTGTGTCGGCTGTATTGAATATATTGTATAGTGTATTTTTGTGTAAGAGATGGAGGCACTTCTTAAAGTCAGTCAATCAAACCACATGAATTCCAATCAATGTTAGAGTGTAAAACCTCACAGAGTTGCAAGCTTCAGTGGCCTGGGTCAAGGTGACCACCACGGAAATCAATGGGATCCGTCATTATAATGGCTCTTTGTGTTGATCTTGTCTTTAAATTTATAAAATCAATCATGCAGTCAGCTTGTGTAGAAGAGCTGTAGTGTTACATTTAGGGTTGAATTATCGCTGTGAGGATTACCCTTTGTTCTGTTGGCTCGTGGAAAACCTGCAGTGCAGAAACCAAAAGACCTGACGCATACGTGGATGTTATTTTTCTAAGAAACTGCTCAGTAAAATGCTGACTTTCCCTAACAATTATTACTGATTCATGCATTGAGATATAAAATTCTATTTAATGGGACCTAATTCTCTCAGTTCATTCCTTCACTAAAAGAATGGTCAGTGTTGTATGCGCTTTCATAGTTCCATATTACAGTGCCATTATATTTCATATGTTATTCAAATTAAAAGCCTGTAAATAGAAACAATCTGTTCCGATCTTCTGCAGATCCTTTTTTTTTTATTAAAACGCCCACTAAGTGATACTTCGCACCAACATTTCTGTTGCCATGTTTGACATCCAACAAATATGCTGCATTGTCATTTATGATGCTAAAACTCCCCGAAGAGGCTCATGGTGATCGGCTGTTTTATAGTTCTGCTTCAGCATTTGCTTATTGGTAAAGGTATCAGGATCCATAAAATTCTATTCAATAACACCTTTCATTCAGAATGTAGCAAATCAGAAATCATAAATTTCCCTAAAAATATAGGGAAACATTTGGCACATCACAGTGTTGGAAATGTTGCATGGAAACATTCTAGAAGGAATTTCCTAATCCATGTTCATTAGTGAATTCATTTTTTCCAATCTGCTTTTTGCATAATCATAATTAGGATTTTTTTTCTCTCTAATCACAACCTGCAGCACGTGGTCGGCCACAGTCCACATCAACCTGCAGTCCCATCCCCAGTTAATATCCTTGAGAATAACAGCAGACCAAAAAGTCTAATTAGAATTTTCATCCTCGCAGACCTTACTGTATCGTCTACTTTGCATAAAAGTCAGAAATCTTGGGCTACATCATCTCGGCCGTAAACTGCCAACTGCACAGGTGACTGCGTGGATGACAAAAAATATTAATCACCCAAACAGTTTGTTGACATGTTCTGTCCCCGTCTGCTCTTAGCTGTGAGTCTGAATAATTAGCCTGTCCTCTCTGCTGTGCCTCTTTCATCTTGCCGGCCTGGCATTAGATGGTGCGTTGTCATGCTTTTGACAGTGACAGTGGTGGCAGCCATCCATGGCATGCCACTGGCAGAGTGTGAGCTGCCAATGCAAGGCGATGTGAGAAAGAGAGAGACAGAGGGGGAGATTCCAGAAACATGGCGAGGTGTCTTTGAAGATGCTCAACAGGGTTTCATTTTGTGCTTTTACATCTTAGACTCAGAGATTGCAAAGGTGTGCTGCCCTTTACAGGGAATCACAGATACTGTGGTGAAACACAGACAAACATTTTGGCAAAGGTCACGAGGTAAGCTGAGCAAAAATTATTACTGGAACCATAGCCAGCTGATTCACCTGCAGCCTCAACACCTGCCGGTTGTGAGGGCCGTCCCCAATGAAGTCCAACACCAACAGTCCAATTAGTAAGCCAACAACACAGGCACACAGTCAAAATCAAAGAAATATGGGAATGTCCATTCATTGGTCGCAGTGTTCTCCTGTTCTGCAACCAACTCCCAGCATGTAGAGAGGCGTCCTGAGTGAACAGGTGTTACGCCTTGATGCAGCCGTGTGTCACTCTGTTTTACTTGGCCCGTTTTCCGTGTGAATGTTTAGATTTTGTGATTCATGGGTTTAGTACAGCTGTCCGTGATGAGTCTTTAAAGGATTCACTGATTTCTTGACGATTAATATCTCAGCTCTGCAGTGGCCAGATGGTCACGTTACTGCAGGGTAACGATATCCCTACTGAAAACCGTACATCACTCAAGGACACGAGATATATTGTCAATTGCACCAGCCTCATCCATTGTGGAATCCAAATGTTCACTCGCATAATAAGTGGAAACTAAAAACATATCTGATTAATGCAATAAGACAGGTCCTGCTCAGGTCTACGATGCAGATTAACTGTGACACCCTGGCCCAAGCTCAGACAGCCTGCTTTCATATTCAGACAGACAGGCTCCTGACAAAGTGAAGTAATTAATGACATTTAAATGTTAAATGGATCTCTGTCTAGTTGGCATTTATTAGGTGGATTAGAAATAAATCCCAGTAGGGAATCTAATGTTTTGGTATTTCTAGAGTCCTGTTGCAAAGTGCATTGCCTCTGTATTAACCTATTATCTCCAATCATCTCTGATCTCACAATTGGAGATATTAATGGAAACTCTACCAAACCCTTAGCCTGACAAGCCAGACTATAACATCAAATGTATAGTCTGGGGGCAGTCCATAGGCAGAGTTGAAGCCTGTGGGTGGGACCAACCGTTGTTGTTCAAACTGCCTCTGCATGTAATAGGCCAGCGCCATGACCAATCAGAGCAACGAACAATGTGACGCTACCAGCGGAGCCAGCTGGTATATTCGACTTTTGCCGTAACGGGTTGGCAAAACAGCAGATACATCCTTCTTTAAAATGGATGACTTGAGTGCTTCTTTCTGCTCAACTTTCAAAGAAAAGCCCAAGTCAAACTCTTCCAAAGTCGATGACAAAGCCAATTCAAATGACCACTGTTAGCCACAGCCATCTTTTGTTTTGCTATCTCCAGCGTCACACAGCCCTGTCGTCATCGTGCTACGCCCGCCCCAACAACTCGTTACACAGATAAAACGTTGTGATTGGTCTGACAGACCCCTTGCCAGAGCCAGGATTAGCCCCTATGGTGTGCCACGACACCATCCTGCTAGGCAAAAAATATTTTTTGCCGCTAGGGTGCGTCTAGATTTCTCGGCTACCAAACCCAGCATTTTTCTCAGGTCTCACAGTTGTGTCTGTTCTTTGTAGTATTTACTACATCTGAGCTTTGCATCACCTCCAACAAGCTGAACTCAGATACTGAACATACTTACATGCTTAGAATTAGCAGACCAAATTCATCCACAGATATAAAAGACATGAAACTGCAAATATCCATTTTGTAACCATCAATACAACTATGACTATCTCTTCCCCAACGACATATTGTCAACATGCCTCATAGTAGCAGTGCTTTAGCAGCACTGCAGGTCAGATCATTTAATAAACTTTATAAGTTAGGTAAGATTTTTAATTTGCGTATTTGCTGTCTGGACTCCAACACAATCAATAAAACAAGTCTAAGTGAAGACAGGACAACCGAGCAGATGCTGTGCCAAAATTTATAGACCTTAAAAAATGAGTTTTCCATGGTGGTGTGTCCTCATTTTGTCCTCTGTGTGGGTGGTTGTTTTTTGCAGGACATAAAGAAATTACACAAGGGTGTTTAATAATGAATGACCGAGTTTAGGCTGGCAACTTCTTTATAGAAACACTGGATGTTTGTTGTTTGAGATAATCAGATAGAAGCAAATTTACTTTATAACAAAGCAAACAGGAGGCTGATCTTCATTCTTTGTAATCTCATGAAATGTTTTCTAAAATACATGAACAGGAAAAGACTAACGTGTCAAACCACCACTGATTCTACGTTCTCGTTTCATTGTGCTGTCTTAGACTCCTTTTTATTAGAACTCACTGGACTGCCACAATAAAGTTACAAGTAACATTTTTACAGTATGGAACTTTGTGGAAATACTGTAACGATCCATATTACAAAATGCTATAAACTATTTAAGATAAGATAATCCTTTATTCGTCCCACAGATGGGGAAATTTGCAATTTTTACTGTCCTTTCAGCAGCCAAAATCCTTTCCTCAAAATGCAGATCAAACTACCAGATGCAATATCAGTTTTCCAAGGTTCAAATGGATGTGTGCATAAAGTTCGACTTTTTTTTTTTTTTTTTTTGGCCAGAGCATAAAGATGCTCGGTTGTGTGCCACCTCAGTTCAGCTATTTCTGCTGGTTAAAACTGAACAATTTCATTCCAAACTAGGTTGATTTATGATGCATCACAGACTACGGCTAAAAATAAAAGGAAGGACAAAAAAAGCCTCCAGATGATCCCTCAATATAACACACTTCCAAAGACTGTAGCTGGGTTAAGCTGCTGCACTGGTTAGTGGGTCGACCCACGCTGCCCTGAGCACTTTGGCAGGCTCTGGAAATGGAGGAAAAATGTAGCATCTCCTCACATCATCAATTTGGACTTCTCATTATTCCGTACGTGTGTCTGTACTCTCGATAAAAATTAGTATCCACACCCAGAATAAGAGACAGTCGGTCTGACGGCCTAATGGAGAGCAGGCTGTCCCTCTGCGTACAGTACGCTTTGACACAATGAAATGATGGAGCTATTCTCGGAGGCTGCTTGTGCACTTCGATGGATGCCATTTTTCACACCATTAACTACAGCCTACTGGTTTTATTCACAGCACAGAGATGGGCCAAAACAATCCTAAACACGCCCACGAACGAGCACAATTGCAACAATTGATCTAAGCTGTTCCACCCAGTCTGTCGCAATTCTGTGCAGCAGGAGAAACCATTATCTCCATCCACCCTTCATATCCCTCTCTCTCTCTCTCTCTCTCTTTCTTGCACACATTCTCTCTTTCTTTTCCTTTCCTTTAACACCCCTTTTCATCCTATTGGGCTCTATCCTTGCCTAGGGACAAGCAAAAGTGTTCCTGTGGCTGAATCACAAAGAAAAAGCATGCGTGGTAAAACTGTTCACAGCTTTACCTGTAAGCTAGCCCACCGTAGGTGTGTTACTTGATGAAGATCAATAAGCGAGGCGAGCACAATTTTTGAGTGTTTACCTCAGCAGAGGTCTAACCTAAAGCCCTCATTGCAGTCTACAGTATGCTGAGTGCAGAGTTCGCGCAGGGAGGCAGAGCTCAAAGGGCCGGCTAATCCAGTGGGTTTTACAGGCATGATGGGCTAGTCAATACGCTGGGCCTGCATCCTAAAGAAGCTGGAGCTGCACAGCAGAGCCAGGTAAAAGAGGCTCAGGGGAATGCTTTGCGTGATGCTGCTTTATTCTCTCCACAGCTCTCAAGGTTAGATGCCGCTAAAGTCTTAACCTGCTGTTTACCGCTACCCCTCCTGACTGTCACTTATATTTTAAGATGGGGATGTGGGAATAATAAAAATATAATAAAAGCATCAACACAGGTCATTATTGCCACTAGGGCTGCAGCTATCGAATATTTTAGTAATCGAGTATTCTGGCGATTCATCGAGTGTTCGTGTAAAACATATTTTTGCTTAGTTAAAGAGCAATTATAAATATCTAAGAGAAAATAAGATATTTCTCTTAATAATGAACAACCAACTAGTTTCCTTTTTTTATAAAATTAGATGTAGGCCTACTGGACTAGCTCAGCGGTACTCTGCAACACCGGCTTCAGCATCAGTACTGGACTGTCACAGTGATCGTCATAGTGTTTGCCATAAACAGTGTCATAAAACCTGAAAACAACTTTCTATTGCAAGCTTTTTCAAATGAACGTGAACGGTGCGTGCCGTTCATTGTGGCCAGAGTGAACGCCGCTCCCGTTCACGTTCATGCACAACACTGTCCGGCTCATGAATTCATCTGTGAAGTCTCCTGTCGCCCTCTGTGCTATTCGTTAGCCACACAGCTCGCTACTATCGCCACTAAACTGTTATTCGAGGCGGAGGAAATTGCCTCGAGTATTTTTTGTACTCAAGTTACTCGAGTAATCTAGTCGCCACCATGATGATTTTGTCCCAGCAAACGTGAACATGACTGTGGCCCTAGTCAGAATCCATTTAAAATTGGTTCAACCAAGAGACGATCTGACATTTTCACTTCAAATCCCGCAGCGGTATTTCATCAGCCCTGAGAATAATTGAGGCTCTGATTGATTCCAAGAATGGACGAATTTATGTGGAGCTCAGCTCAAGGCAGCAACACAGGTGTGGAGATGTGGCACGGCGTTTTTTTTTTTTGTGCAACAAAGAAAAGATAAGGCTTGAGGTACCTTGTTCTTGTTGTTTTCATGAGCAAAGAGAACTCTGCTGGAGGCACGTCACCGAGTTTAATTTAGGAATTTAATTTCCACACACAAAAGAGGTCAGACAAGGAGGAACAAATTGACAGACACAGCAGGCGGGTACTTGTCATTTCTTCCAAATGACTTTTAATGAGAAGAAACCCTTTGGCCCAGGTATGTCAGGTTGAAGAGTACTTTCCTGTGTGAGTGGTTAAGTTTTCAGTGTGGCTCAGCGAGTGTTGTTGGCCTGCAAGGACAGCTGGCAGACATGTTCACAGGTCGGAGATTCGGCCAAAGTGGGCCTCAATCTGAAGCAAAATGACTCTGTGATGGGGAACAGACTGGAGCGTCCTCAGTGCAGATCACTGGGCTGTGGTCAACTGGGCAGTGAACCCACAGCACTGGTGGCAACGTCAGAATGGTGGCTTTTGTGGGAAATGATCCGCCCGCACACAGCTTTGCGACTGATTGTAATTTCTGATTCATTTGGACAAACAGAATGAGCCACAATCTCCTGCCAATATGATGTCATATTCAGCCACATCAAGTCACCATTAATCATTGAATTAAACTGGATTTTTATTTACAGTGTAATAACTTTGCATGCACATAGTGGAAGGACAAATGTCCTCGTTTTCCTCATATTTTTCCATCTATGTGGCAATAAACAAACTTAATTCGGTGTAAATCTGGAATACTTCCTATAATCACTTACTGACTAATTTCTAAGTATAATTATTTTTAAGATAAAATATTGTGTGACATGCCTCTGCAGTGACTCATTTTCCCCACAGGAATCATTGAATTTCCCACCATCTTTGCCATGCCCTTAAACGTTCCCCAAAATATGCCCCAGTAATAGGATCAAGTGTTTCATGGAATGTGTGTCTGCTGTCGTCCTTTTATATTGTTCTACTAGTGATTACTGGAGCCCTCCTCATGGTTAACTGTTGAAGCCCTCTTGTTAGGCAGTTTTCTGCTCCCTTCCCTGCTCAGCAGCATCATCAGCAAGGGGAAACACACACTGAGGAGAGGATATGGCCCCTGCAGAAAAAAATGGCCCTTTGATTTTAGTTTTGGTCTCCCTTGGGCTGCCTCTGGGTTTGGAACAGATTTTGGTTCAGTGCTGAGCGCGGCAGCTTCTGCAGAGAAGGGACAGTGTCATGACTGGTTTCAGTCTTGATAAGGAGACACCGCTGGCTGGCTGATCTGGGGCCAGCTGTTTGGATACCACACCAAGCTTTAACAATGCAGCCTCAGACATGAAAGACCACCGCACGGCAGCCTCTCTGATCAAATCACTCACCTAGCAGTACTCTTTGACAGACTCATTTTTGCACAAATGCCTTGATTTGACAGCCTGGCCAATGGGATCATGCGGCAGGTATTGGGGTGATGAACAGAAATTGAATAGACCACCCCATTTCTTTACTGACTTTGAATGAGATGCGCTCCTGCAGATTTAGTGGTGTGTGAAGCTTTATGAGCTCAAAGTTGACCGTTTGTTCTAGAAACAGGCTGATAGCCCTGCTGTTACTCACAGGTGATTTTTCACTAGATCAAACACATTCATGAAAGAGTCAAAAATCCATTATAAAACTGCAGTGTCTCATTAATAAGGCTGTTACTCAGGACTTCATTTCTGAAAAAGCTGACTTTTGGAGGATGCACTTTTCACCTGACACCAGTGTTTTCCTGCTGCCTCACTCATCTTGTCTTCAGGCCTGTAGTCCAGTCTAAAAGTAAACCAGTCTCAGCATTGCTATGAACATTTGCAGACAGCTACCAGCAGGCTGACTGATGGAGGCCAGTGTCCTGGACGTGCTGTACTCTGCTACTGATAATTGCTCTTTGTCCAGCTTATATTCACTCACTGTCATTTGGAGTTTTAATTCTACGAGTCCTGATTGCCTCCCTGTGCTCATTTGTCTTGAGCTGCCATGCACGGACGTGCAGCATCGTCTGCTCGTTGTCTGATTCTGCATAATAACTACATCCACATAATAATGCTCCATCATTCTTGTTTGGTTCCATATAAAGATGTGTAGCTCACTGCCAATCCCCTTCCCACTCAGTCCATGCCACTGCATTTTCTACCCAATGTGTTTTTTTCTCTTTATTTTTAGTGCTTCATTAAATTCTTTCAATTTACCACTCTATATCTCTCTAATAACTAACATGAGTGCACTCCTACATTTGCATTTCCTGAGTTGTTCTGTTTTTCAGTGAAATTCAACATCGGTAGTTTCAGAGGTTGCTTCACATTTTCTTTGGTGCCATTTATTTACCTTGTTTATCCTCAGACTTCCAGGTCCAAGGTTGAAAAGATACCTAAATGAATTATTTCCTCCGGAGTTGCCACTCCTGCCAGTGTTATTATTACAGATGGAGTAGTTTATTAGTATATTACCTTCCAATGTCCTTCCTGTAGATCCTTCTCATTTTAGCTGTCACAGAGTCAGTAATGGGATTCACAAGTGAGACAGGCTGCGTTTGACTGTCACAGGCTTTTGATGGGAGCAATCAGGAAAAACTGTGCTCTGTGTTATGGTTTCCAATGACATATAAAGGAGATTTATTGCATGAGACTGTAGACTGCTTAGCATGGTTCAATTAAAATGGTATCTCTAATAAAACAGCTTCACATATACTGTACATATTTCATAAAGACTTCCTCAGTATAATAGAGTAAACGTATAGTTTAAGAGACAGCTAATAATTTAATATGTTTTTAATCTGATAGCTTGGGGGAAAGTACAGTAACCACGTGGTGTGGGTCGTTAAATGTCTGCAGATTTAAAAGAAAAAAAAAAACACATTCAGCCAAAGAGCTAAATTAACTTAATATATTGTATTGCAAGTTTGTGGTTCTCAAACTGCTCTTTTTGAGAGCCAATCAGGGACTACTTTGTCACGTTATTGGCTTCTATGTTGAATCTGCGTAATGAAGATGTTGCCTCTTTACCTGGTAAAATACAGAAGCAACATTAATGTACTCAGGGACCAGAATACTAGGATGGATGAAAGTGCTGCACAGAGGCCTCACACACAGTAGTTAAATGGGCATTTCCTTGGAATTGCGTTTTAATTTAACATTCATTATTGTTCAGTTCTCGGGCTCCCTCAAAATGGATGTTTGCTGAGCTTTTGCCAAAATGTCAATAGAAATTATCATGCAGAATATGAGATTATTAAAGGCTTTTGCTATGAAACCATCCGAATTTCTAAATGCCATGCCACACTGGAAAGTTTAATGGTGGGTTCTGTCAGACTGCATTAATACTGTTATTGAACGTAAATATCCAAACTCAAGGCTGACAAGAATGTAAAGGTGATGAGCTATTCATGCTTTTATTATGAAAACCAAACCACTTTGGGCCAAACCAGTCGAGGTGAAGCTCTTTCTAAAAGGGCAGCTCTTGGGGGGGGGGTCAATTTAAATTTACGGTCAATTTGAATTAGCCAATTAACCTAATCCCCATACATGTTTTTGGATGGTGGGAGGAAGCCAGAGTACCCGGAGAGAACCCACGCAGACACGGGGAGAACATGTAAACTCCACACAGAAAGGCCTCGGGCAGGGAATCGAACCCGGTACCTTCTTGCTGTGACGCGACAGTGCTAACCACTACACCACCGTGCCGTCCTCGGGATGGATTATTCTCTTGAAAGATTCTAAATCTGCAGCAGTGCTCTAGTTGGCCTCACCTGGACTTCCCACAGATCAAACCAACCAATATACAAAAAAAAACATTTAACAATTTTCTGAGTCACCTACTTTTGTGAGTTTTGTGAGATTCACCTCTGGCTTTTTAAAATAACATTCCTTGAGTTTTGAAATATTCAATTAAAAACTGGAGCGAGCTTTGTTGTTCTTCATTCAACATGTGCCTTTAATTCACGTGTGGACTAAATGGTAAAAATGAAGACTGCAGTATTCAGTGCGTGCACGTTTGAGGCAATGCACACTCAGAAAATTAAATGGAGGCAGATTGTGTTGCATTTACTAGTGTTTGATATTCAGCTTCCTGGCTGGCACAATGACACATGCACATATGTGATGTTGAGCTGTGAAGTAAGCATTGTACCATACCAGTAACTTCCTGTTTTCTGGGCAGCGACATGCTTTGGAGTGTCGCTTTAACTCCTCAGAGTACCGCAGTATCTCTCCAGCTCCCCAAAGACCTCGTGGGTGATAATCAGTCATTATTGCTCCTTCACTGAGTTATTTATTTCACCACATTCACATGGCAATTCATCATTTATTTATGTGACAGTTGTTATCTATTATGTTGTTCCTTTCATGTGGCCAAGAATGAGAGATTTTATGGAACATTAGGCTTCATGCATCTGATGACGCCGCACCGACCCTGTTTCTTCATCTCTCATTTGATTCCGTCTGCAATCTCGTAGGTCAGTTAATTGTGCGATATTGATACCAGCATTATGACTGCCGCTGCAGCTAATACCATTCCTCGGCCATATCAATGTGTGGGATTGTGCTCTCCCTATAAAAAATGACATTTGAGCCACTGTGCAGAGCCCTCTCTAATGGGGTCTGGGATAAGAATGGTAATATGTGTTGGAGCTGGCAGAGGCACAGGCTGTGTTTTTGTTTATAAATAGCTCCAGCCAGCATTATTCCACTTGCAGTTGTCTCATAATCATCAATCACTCCTGAACGCTGGCCGGCTTCTCCGGCTCATCAGAGGGAAGGTGCACTGTGAGCTGTGCCCTTGCACCTCCAACTGTGCAAGTACATAAAGTAGAGAGTGTGAGACAGAGCTGGAGTCAGGGAGAAGGATGGTGCTGATGGAGTGAGTTATGGCAGCTTCACCCCGGCTGTTCTAAACCCTCCTCCTCCTTCAGGTCATTACATGTGCAAACATCCACCATTTCGCTTCTTCAACACATTTAGAAACACACATGCACCCCCTCTGCATCCCTGATAAGAAGCAGGTGGGAGGCTAATCACGTTGGAGGATGTGGGATGGGTCGGACGCAACTGTTGTTCGCTCGGGTTTCATTTGTCTCTGTCTCTCTATCTGCCTTTATCTGGTGCTCTGGAGGAGCTTTGCAGGAAGAGCTCACAGCTCTAAGGACACTGCAGGGGAAGATCCTAAAGACATGATGAGGGACATTTTGTACCCTCACATGCATTATTATACAGTATGTCCTCTGATTATCAGCCGTCTCACACACACACATTTGTTTTGTGCATATACTTGTAGATGTACTGTATCTGTCTTTGCTGATCCTAGTTCAAACTGTACTCTACACACACACACACACACTGTTACCAGTGTTACCATGGCAGTTGCAAAAATACAGTAGAAATCCAGCTGATCCTTAACAAAATGGTTATATAACTATTGCGGCGCTAAGTCTTGTATCTTATCTAAGCCTGCCTCTGTTTCCTTTCAGCCTGGCTTTGCTGCTTTTCAACAGCTCTTCACATCTACTGTACCTCCCACAAGACACCACTGAACACATGAAGGACATTTCTAATTGGCGATAAGCGATTGTTTGATTGGAGAAGGGAAACAGCCTTGCTGAGGGTGTAATCAACAATATCTTCCTGCTTCAAAAACAAGAAACAAAAATGAGATCTCATCACGTTCCAATCTTAATCAAAATCTCCATGCTGCGAAAAATAATTTTACACTTAATTAAATGCAGCCTACTTGAGAAGCACACCCACCTGGCACCCGTGTTCTCCACCCCGCCTCCGTCTCTTCCTCCCCCTGTTCCTGTCTAAATCCCCCCAGAAGCCTGAAATGTGTAAGCTGATTTTGAACCTCACCTCCCGGAGTTCCTTGGCCACATCCTTGAGCTCTTTGAGAATGCCGTCCAGCTGGTCGATCACCATCTTCATGTGGCTGCGGATGCGTTCTCTCGGGCTGGGGGTCTCAGAGGTGTCCCGGGCCGGAGCTCTGCTGAGGGACATCCTTTACAGGGCGACGTGGGGCCAGTGGCCAACAGGCTGAGGGCGTGGGGGAGCCGAGTCGGGGTCCATGTCTTTGGCTACAAGGAGCCTCAGTGCTACTGATCCGAACAGGGGCCCCGGCCACGCAGGGAGACCTCAACATCTTAAAAGCACCTGGGCAGCCAAAACACCTTGCCTCGCCCGTACACTCGGCACAGGGTCACACTCTGACATCCATGCCCCCTGGTAGACGCTTCCAAAAACAAAGAGAAAGTAAGCAAGGGAAAAGTCAAACGCTGTAAATCCATGGAAAAGGAAGAGGCAAAATATGGGCCGAAGCTGGTATGAAACTCTTACATAATCGTTTTGAGCCAACTCATCTCATGTGTCAGTGTGTACGTTTGAAATTGTTCCCGAGGAGATGTTATTTAAAAAGCCTGTCTATACAGGGAAGAGCCTTTTTCCCTCTTCCACTTGTCCTCTACAACCTTTTTTACTTGTGAAACACAGTGCCATGATGGCAGGCTAACATACAAAAGTGAAAGCAGAAAAAGGGTCCATATTAGCCCTTTTTTGATAGAGAAAGCTATCCAACAAAGATAGAAAAATAGAACTCCCAGCAGTGGCTCAATTTTCAAAATGACTGTGTTCTACATTATTGGTGGCCAGCAGAGATTTGTCTTCTAAATGTAGTCCTTCAGTAAGGGCTACTGTCTTTTAAAAGAGAACGGACACGTCCTGTTTGGGGGGGGGGGTATTCCTCTGTGCTGTGTGGCGTTTTCGCCTCCAGGAAAAACAAAAATGATTCTCAGCAGAAACTCACATCAAAATAAACTTTCCTTCACATCCATCTTCTTTACAGATGATGACTTAATCATGATGTCCTTCATTGCCCGTCCATGAAAGGGAGGGAGGTAGGTGTGGGTTTTTTCACAGAGCGTCCAATCTTCCTCCCCCCCCTCAAAGTAGGGCTTATTCCAGGTGGCGTGGGATCACAATGAATTGATTTCCAAGCCAGCGGAACGTGACCTGTGATGAGAATTTGTGAAGGGATAACAAAAAAATCATGGTGTCGATGAGACACAGTTAGAAGGGTGGCCAGAAGGCAAATGAGCACCTTCCTGTGGAATTTGGGTGGCAGCTCGACTTATGCAACAGCGCTCTCTCCAAGTCCTCTCAGGAAACACTGACCCACAGCAGTCCACAGGGGTGTGCCCAAAAACCAGGGGAGCAGAAACAGAAAAGGATTCTCTTCTCTCCTTCAGTTGTTGCTAAGGGAACCCGGTCTGCCTCCTTGTGCTGTGATTGGATAATTATTTTACTTCTTATCCGTGTAGTGTGTGTTTTCTCTGTGGACTCTTTTCAGAGAGGCAGAGACCTCAGTGCCATCCAGCAGCAAGAGATAAATCCCATGAAAGCTTCCCAGAGGAGCCCCAGAGAACAAGCAGGGGGTAGAGCTGCTCGCCAAATCCTGGGCGATGCCACTGCCACGGGGTGCGCCGGCCAATCACACATGGCACCTGGACAGACGGGAAAGAGAAGCAATCACTTATTCTGTCATGTCTCATCTTCCCTTCCTTTCTGTTCCTCCCTCGTTCTCCCAAGTCGTAGCAGCGTTAAAAAAAAAAAAACACCAACAAGAGACGGTGAAATAGACTCGTAGATGGACGGGAATTAACTGCGTTGATGATTTTTAGCTGCTGTCAAATTGCTTCAGCATCACTTGCCTCACCTCCACACATGCAGACACACACATGCGCACACACGGCAGAACCACACACCTACTCACCTTTCCTGTGCATCACTTTGCTGTTGCTATGCCCAGAGCTCACTGTCCACGCACAGCAGGACCATTCAAGCTACACACAACCTGCTGGTTCTTTAGCAGTCCCTCTGTCGCACACACTAACATCCTCTCTTCTCACTGCCTTGCTGATCCCTCTTCCTCTCTCTCTCTCTCTCTCTCTCTTTCTCTCTCTCTCACACACACACAGTTCCTCCCTCTCTCCCCTACTTACTGTCTTGACAGAGAGAGAAGCTTCTATCAGCAGGGTTATTTCACTCTGAGGCTCATCAGAGGAGGAGTAGAAGTGGAGGAGGAGGAGGAGGAGGAGGCAGGAGGCATGAGATGGGAGCGATGAATGCCCCTGATTGCACTCTGAAAAGGGAGAGAGGAGGCTGAAGATGACTAAGAGCCAGAGCGGCGAGGAGGGCTCCTGCTTCGGTTTGTGACGCTGCCGCCGCCGTGGCCGTTACCATCACTCAAATAAGTGTGCTGCTGAAAAGCACGTCAGCGTTCGCCTGCACAGGGAGGCAGCAGACAGAGCGGCTGAGCTGCTGCTGTGAAAAAGGAGCTGTGTGATTCCTATGACAGCCTCTCTCTCTCTGCCTATCTGCCTGTTTCTCTCTCTCTCCCTCTGTCTCTCTCTGTCTCTCTCTCTCTCTCTCTCTCTGTCTTCCCCCCTTTCCTGTCACTCTTGCTCTTTCCCTTTCTCCGTCCCCCGTCTCTCTGCCCCTGCGCCCTCACTGTGTCCTCGCTGACTGTCGGATGAAGGGAAGCTGATGCCAGAGTTTATCGTGGAGCTCAGACTCCTGCCAGCACCACTCGGCTGCTCTGCTCGCCTTTGTGGAGGAGGGGCTTGGTGCTTTAAAGGGACAGTGCGGCGCTCAGTCCCCTCCTCTCTGCTGGCGTCCACACTCCCTCGCTATCTCCTTGCTGCCCATCTTTGTCACAGTTCTATCAAGGGTGTTATATCTCTCTTAAATCAAGATGAAGGCTTCCTCTGCCTCCAGCCAAGCGGTCTCTGGAGACGGGGTGTCCAAAATCCCTGGCTGTTACATCATTAATATACAAAAAACAGGTAATTGTTTGATGACCTTATCTGACTGAGAGACAGAAATAGGGAGGGAGGACCAGTATGACTTTTTCCTCTCACCATGTCCTCTTCATCAGCATTTTTTTTACCCAACACAACATCCCTGCATAACCCCACCAGAGGCAATTACTCTAATATGAAAGTAGTGTTCTAAGGGGTGTAACAGAAAAGCAAATCCATAATGGCAACTTCTTGGGCAATGCACACCACTTTCCAGAGGGTTTTGGCCGATAACTGTGCTGAACAGCTCAGTGCATTCCTTAGCATAATCGTGAAGAGAAATGCTCTGTGGATTCAGGTGGGGTGGAGCTTCCACACAGATAAATTGGTTCCTGGGAATTTGTTTCTGCTATTAGCATCATGGGTTTTACGCTGATGCAATATGGGCAGTTAAATAAATTCTTCAGTGCATATTTTCTTTGATGAATAAATGACAGAGAATGGCTTTTTAATGTTTCAGATTCTATGTTATCCTTTTCTCAGTAGACTCACTGTGTCATCTCAGGACTTCGTCACTGTTTTAATACTGTATATCATCAGATTCAAAAGCACACCACAGCTCTATGTGGAGTTGGGATTCTTGTGTCTTTCCTTGTATTTATACCTGGCTGCTGCAGTTTTCACAGCTTCTCACAAACTCATCCCTGCAAGAAACCGGTGTCCTGGAGCATGTTTCCTTTGTAGCGTCAGTGCCTCGTCTCTCTGCACATATGGGAAGCTCCCTTCTTCGAACACAGCAACAGTTTGCAGCACATTTTGTTCTTGCCATTGTTTTCTCTTTTTCTTGATGTTGCAAAATACACCTTTGTTGCTTGGATATCCATGGTGTGTTTAATGGAGCTGTCCCTAAAAGAGAGAAAGTATACTAAATGACCTCTCAGTGGAAAGGCCCAGGTGCACAGCACAGATAGCTATGTCAGTGATGCCTCCATTGGAAGGGAATTGGATTATTTCACTTTCTATTTCCACTTTTTTTTGTGAGGGGCAGCATGGCACGTGGTGTAGTGGTTAGCACTGTTGTTTCACAGCAAGAAGGTACCGGGTTCAATTCCCGGGGCCTTCCTGTGTGGAGTTCGCATGTTCTCCCCGTGTCTGCATGGGTTCTCTCTGGGTACTCCGGCTTCCTCCCACCATCCAAAAACATGCATGGGGATTAGGTTAATTGGCTATTTTAAATTGTCCGTAGGTGTGAATGTGAATGTGAGTGGTTGTCTGTCTCTATGTGTCCTGTGATGAACTGGAGACTTGTCCAGGGTGTACCCTGCCTTTCACCCTAAGACAGCTGGGAGAGCCTCCAGCCCCCCTGTGACCCTATGTGAGGATAAGCAGTAGAAAATGGATGGATGGATGGATGGATGGATGGATAGACTTGTAAATTTTACAAGGAATCTGGAGTGGGTCCTGCTAAGTATTGGTTCCACTTAATATTTCTGCCTTGGATTTATTGTGTCATGCCATTTTTATGGAGACATTTTATAGAATGTAATTTTTTTTCTAGTGGGGCACAGGCTCCCAATGAGCACAACTATGCATAAACACACTAATAGACATGCAGGCACAAAGTGACAAACACACACATCAAATAAACACACGTAATAACCAGGCTGAGCATTCCCATCCAGAGGAAACTATATTGGTAATTTGGTACCATAAGAGTAAAGCCCAGGGGAGATTTTATTTGGCTTACATTGTTTACCACCCAATAAGCTCATACTCATATTTATTTGACAAAGTAGGGATCAATAGTCTTTATTATTGTTCTGTTTTTGTCAAGCTTCACCATAGTTCCTGGATTCAAAGCCAAAGATGCAATATGTGTGCCATTTTTTTGTAATAAAATGAAGAGAGGCTAATAACAACAATATACTGTGTACAGATACTCTGTATCCCCTGTATCCAGACATGTTATTACATGGATGTGTGGAAAAATACTGAAGCATTTTGACTTATTTGAGCCAGTACTTTGTCAGTTATATAGAATAGGAATGACTTGGCTGTGAAAACCATTATATAAAATGTCCATTCAAAAAAAGTACAAGTCTGTCCAAACCGGTGTTGACCTCAAAAAATACAAATCAGCACAAAAGAGGAAAGACTTTAAGTAGCATTGAGTCTGTTGTTCCAAAACATCTCTCTCTTTGGGAAAAGATATTTTGGAATAATAGAGTACGACAGAATAGCCATGCTTCATGCTTCGTGTAATGAATGGCCTTCACGTAGTCCAGGTTCCCTGTTCTGATGGCTGCTGTTTTGCGTTGTGAAAGGGAAAATTCTATGAGTAATTATTTGGTTTATTGTCATCTTCAGGTTCAAAAGTACAATATTTCCCATTAGACATTTTTATAAAAGTGCAGAGAGATGAGAGATTGAGATATGAGAATTATATACTTAAGTTGGAAACATTTCATACTAAAATGAAAACTTCATCTTTCCTTGTGAAGAATCTGTGCAGGGCACCCCTCCTCCTCCAGCTATACATCAACCTTTCCTCTCCACTAATTAGCTCTCATTCAGCCCTCAGTACCCTCCATTCCCTTCACCGCTCAAAAAGCAGTTTCTCCCATCGTTCGCGCTTGCTTTAAACAAAACCATGTTCATCAGCTGACCAACATTTCTTGCTCCCTGTCTTTCAACCTCAAGGTGAATTCATTTGCATAAATGTCTTGACGCACATCCTCATCATGTGCATAACAGATACAGCTGTGCGATATTATGATATATATCGTAGTGCGGTATAAAAATGTCTAACGTACGATATAAGCCTCTGTAGTTTATATCATAATTTTAACGTGTATGCTACTTGGTTAGCTCTGTTGCTAACGTTAAGTTACGTTACTCTGGTTGTGGTTTAGATACGCCGTGTAAAGCACATCTCAACCGCTGGATAATCCAAATGTTCTCTGTATGAGGCATAGACCTGATGTTATGAAGGCTGCTATAACTACAGCACCACTACTGCTTTGTGCTAGCATGTTTATGTCACCAGCAAGAACTCGTTTGCGGCACTCGTAGCTCGGGAGTAAAAAAAAAACAAGTTGTAGCTCGTGAGTAAACAGAGGTAAAGCAGCATGGAGGATGTCATGATGCGTGTGAATGATCCCTGCGGCAAGTTATTAGCGCTCAAAACATCTTTATTAGCAGCCAAACTGTAAAGGAAAAGTAGAGCTCAAACATAGCCGGACTTCTGCTCGCTCTCAAAGTAAGCCTTCAGAATAAAAGCATATTGGGGATATAACACTGATTACACCACAGAGAGTGAAAATAACGATACCTGTACATCAGAAAAAAAATACTATATCGTATATACAGTATATCGTTATTGGGATATAAAATGGGCTATGTCGGGATATACAATTTAGTCCATATCACACAGCTCTAATAATTGTTATATCTTTTATCTATCTATAACCTTTTTTCTGACCTGTGACCGTCCATTCTCAATGGATGAGAGCTGAGTAGCTGTCTGGGTCTGAAGGTGACCTAGAAGGACAGGTCACAGAAATTATTATGATGGACTGCATGTAGATTTTTCAGCTAAACTCCACTAATATACAGATTTCAAATGTGCAGCTCCCTTAATTGCAAAATTCTTGTACTATTTTTCCCAGTTTAACACAAAAACAGTCTAATATAGATCATCAACATCCAATCAGCTAATTCATGGTCCAATGTGTGTGTAATACTTGTGAAACATTTTGTGAACAAACAGACCTCTTCCTACTTTGTTAAGAGATAAAGTCATTTTTTTGGGGAATTATCCCTTTAATTAACATACAACCGTTATGTTTTTCCTCTCCTGGCCATTGTGTGGCACTGCAGTGTAGTTGTGATGTGTTCCTTTCTCTCTCTGAGGACTAAAATGGTGGACAGACAGAAAAGTTGCATGTCCTTAGTATTTTACTGATGCTGTGAAATATTTATTGTTACATGACATGACTGTTGTGTGAAGAAATCACACGATAACATGATGCAGAATCAAAGGAGGATTAATTGCGGTTTTTGATGCACATTGAACCCATTTTCATGAATAAATTAAGAGATCCTTGGCAGTCAGTTCATGTCTGGCATCATTTAATTATAAGTACGTATGGTGAAATTATTTCCACTGATAAAATCCACTCTCGCTAAAAGGCTTAAGTATTTTTACATATAATCTCTGCCATCATCATTCTGCAGTTTTATATATATATATATATATATATATATATATATATATATATATTTGGGGATTTATGATGACTGAGATTGAATGATGATTTATGAACCAACTGAATCAGAAGGCACATCTGGCATCTGCAATATGCATGGCCAAATGTAGACACCATGCCCTGTTTATGATTTCCAGTTGCGTCTTTGATTTCAGACAGACAGACACTGAGGGACAGAAAGCTCAGAGGCCTCGGCTGTCTGACAGTGACACTAGTCTCTCCTCTTGCCTATCTACTGACCTTTTGATATTTCAGTTACGTGTGTGTGTGTGTTTTTTTTCTTCTTTAGCAGTCATGCAGCATGCAGAGGAGCAGAGGCTGTCTCAGGCCGTAACACCCCATGATGGATCAGTGCTCTTACACAATGAAATGAAGCTTAAGTGTTTGATTGATTTCTCATTTACTTTCCTCACCAGTGGTGGAAATATGGTCTGTGCATGTGGCTGCACTGGGGCCTCTGGTCTGAGCAGACCTGTGGTCTCATCGAGAAGAGTGGTCATGTGTCATATTCAAGACATGTTTTTGAGCTGATATCACTCAACAGTCCTCAGTCTCCTTATTGTGGATCAGTGTTTGCCTCTATAATGTGGAGTGAAGAGCTAGCCTGTGCTGTATGTGTGGGAATACAGCTAAAGCTGCTAGTAATTTAACTATTTGAGTGCCGTTGACGGCTTTCACTGTCAAAGTGTTTTTTTCTGCAGTGGGTTGCTGATCACGGTCTCCCCCAGCCTGTGAGTAATTTTAAGGCTTCTGGGAGATGTAGTTGGGACATAAATAGACATATACGCCACAGAGATTAAAGCAGGAAGTGGAGACGATCATGTTTAGAGAGCAAAACAGATGGATTCAGGACAGAAAGACGAATGGATTCAGGATAGAAAGTGGTGTTTAGGGTGGGAGTGTCCTCTACTTCTGATAAAACAAGAACGAAATAAGGTAAAAACAAACTTTTAAGTATGAAATAGAGAGTCTCTTCTTTCATTTGAGCTATTCTATGTTTTCAGAGACATGGTACAAAATGTTCCGTGCATCCTGAAATATGACTCGAAATGGGCAAAAATGCTGGCACAAGGCCCTTTCGTTTTAAAAAATGGCTCTAAAAAATGTCTCCCACTATTTTGTTCACACAAAATGAGATTCAAACCTAATTAAAATATAAAAAATGTTCCATTTCACCAAAGGAAGGAACACTTCATAATGTGGAAGAAACTCCTTTAATGTGAGGAAGGAAGTCCATCCAGTTTACAGCTGGCTTTTAAAACAACATTTACTGCAGACGAATTCTCACTAAAGTCTGAAGCAAGCTGTGAAAAATAACACCTGTCACACAGCCAAAATGGGAGTGATCTTTCCCAAATCAAAACTAATCCAAAATTACATGTGGAGCCTCCAGCAGGGCTCAGGACAGTCTAAATTGGTTGACCAATTTCGTCTGCTAAGAGGATATCACAGCACGAGACCGATAAAAAGGACATTGTCAAGTATGTTTTGGGTTTCTGACGTCTGGCTTTGATAAGATGCAAGCAGAACATCAGTGAAAAATGTCACTATTGCTATAGCTAATGCTATAATATGTGTAACATTTTATGTAATACGTCCATGCTCTTCAGTTTCTTACGCAAGTATAGCTGTCAAATCTGACCCTGTTTGTCAAAATGCATGAGGTCCACGGTTTAGGGCGTGCGCCGCCACTTGGTTAAATCCAGCCTCTTTTACAAACCTCTATAAACCTCTGTCTGATAGGTTTTCATGGTGTCATAGCAGTGGCACACCACAAGGCAAGGTTACGCTTAAAGAGTACTCTATACTGATATTTAGCAGTGCACTCCTTTAACTTTGTTGTACTCATGATTAGGGCTGGGTATCGCTCACAGTTTTTGATACCTTAATTTTGATACTGTTTCCAGAACGATACTTTTTTCAATACTTCAACAAGTTATTTTTGTGTAGTTTGGGCTTAGCCTGAGCGCGCCCATACTTCCTGTGACGCTGCACAAAGTTTCGTGACAAAGTCAGTCTGGCCAAGCTGCCGTTCTCTTCGATTTCAGATTCACCTAGAAATGGGGACCAATGAAAATGTAGCATTTCAAACAGCTCAATTGAGGCGTGTTTAAGGCAATGACGCACTAGTTCTTTGGATCAAGCAGTTTCTGTCGCTACACATATGTCAGAGGGTCTGATTGCTTGAAGCTTCGTCCAGTAGCACACAGAGGCATTTGATCGACGCAGATTAAGCCCGCCCTCTGAGAACTCAGTTTACAAGGCAGCTTGGTCAGTCTACGCTCACAGAGCTTTGTAGTCACGATAGCCAGACTAGATTATGGTCAACATCAGTCATAATAAGACAGCCGACATACTAAACAATGGTGTGATAATGATCCACAGGCGCAGGCTGCTACCAGTTTCTCTTTAGGACCCTGGGGAGTGAGAGTTTGCCTTATGGAAGGAAGTTGGAACTTGGAGCTCTAATCAATGTAACCTCAGAGCTTTTCGGCTGGTGCTACAAAGTATCCAATTTCGGTGCCCAGCCCTTTTTAGACTTTTAGACTTAAATCAAGTGACGTCACTAGCAATGTGCTGTATGCAACTTGTCATTACATTTGCAGAAATACTCCCCAAGACCTGATGTGTAAAATTTCCGGACTTCCTCTTTAAGGGTCTCTCATCTTCACCTCTTTATTTTGCCTGTGTAGGTACCTTCTTCAGCCTCAGCAACGAAGCTTTGTTCCTTTTTTAGCTTTTTTTTCCCTCTCTTCCAGTGGTTTGCCGTCGTAAAGATTTCAATGTGTGCAAGAAGTGTTCAGCTCCCATTACCACCAAGTCAAGAGAATAAACACACTCGTGTCGAGCCAAGTTCACCGTGACGTCAACACCACACGACTGAGCCGTCACGGATTGGCCCACTGAGGGTCACTGTGGTTATCTCCTGCTATGAGGATGTAGAGGAAATAGAAAAGAGCTCAGCGTGCCAAGACGTGCTGCGGTTTCCATTATATATGCTTCCATTGCCCTAAGGATAGAAAGCCATATGCAGTGAGAAACCTGAATGCATCAACGTACTTCCATCAATAACTGCCACCGGTTGATGCATCACCTGTTAATTTATTTATTGTTGTACTGGAAATCCATGATGCTGTTACATTTACTCAAACATGCCCCCCATGGTGTTATTCTATAAAGCAGATTGTGGACCAGTCAGTGTATCATTTTTGGAGCAGTTTGAATACTAAAATAGTCTGATTTCTTGCAATATATTTTTGTAACAGCAGACTGCATTCATGCACCATTTTTCCCCCAATCATACGTCTGTTGGGCTGCTGAGAAGTTTGTGATTCATAGCAACAGCAGAAAATAGCTTTTTTTTTTTAAATTTATTTATTTATTTATTTATTTTTTTTACAAGGTGCATGGTGGTCGAAAAATGTACATCATCAAATGTACATCTTATCAAAGCAAAACCCATCCTTTGATCATGTATATAAAGGAGAAAGAATAGCTGAGCAATTCAAAGCTGCAGGTCATACAAAACCTCTTCAACATAAGGTTATGTAACCTATATGTGTATAAATTATTCAACAGTCGAATTTAAAATCACACTGTGCAAGCTTTGTTGTTGGTTCATGGTAAGCATTATTTTCTGTGGCAAAGCGATTGCTTCTTTCAGTTGGGTAATTGTTCGTTATCTTACATTTGCACTTTAGGTAATTCACAGAAATCCCCATGATTTCTATCAAATGGAGACTCTGTTAACTCCTGTAGGTCAGTAGCTACTGTATGTGGATAACAGTCAAATACGTGCTGTCATTTTGAAACACTTAAACCAATCATGTTAGAGTGCTGTGAGCAGGTTACATCATCGCTTTCCCTCTCTCTCACACACATCCCTTTTCCTGTGTGTGTGTGTGTGTGTGTGTGTGTTGCTAATTTGCAGGTGCAACTATCATTCCCACTCCACTGAACAAAAAAAATAGTGTAAGCGACTCTGCATTTACATTAGCTGTGACAGTTGGCTCCTCTCTAACTGGCACAACACTTGAAACTGGATGACGGACTGTCACTCAAAATGTTTTCAGTATTCATACATACCAGGGAGATTTTTACAAATCCTCTCAAATTGTGCTAGGCATGGGCCATAAAGGTTCAAATTCACAGAGAGATTAGGAAAAAAACATAATCCATAATAACATCTAATCCCGTGGTGTTTTTGTGCTGTTTGGTCCTATTACCATGCATCAGTACTTTAACAGTCAGCCCAGCTTTATTTGTATCTCCCAATCGCTTCTTTCCTCGCTTCCCCCCGTGTGCTCTCTTTGCTCAGGATGCCCTCTTTGTCTCCTTGTGAAATGCTAAGTAGTCATCTCCCTTTAACCTTGCCCTTCTCTCAGAAGCTAAAGTATCTTTGGTGTGCTGTTTGCCAAGAGCTATAAACAAGTGTAATAGAATTGCAGAGGGGTTAGTGGAGATAGCCGACTGTGCATCTCCCATCACTCCTGGCTCCCCCAGCCGTGTGCTAACAAGCCCGGCAGCATCATTGCAAATTCATAACGAGTCACACCAATGTGGGTCATCTCTTCTGCCTGCATCTTCCTCGTTGCGCCGCCATCTCCATACTTTGCGCACCTGTTGCCCATTCGACAAGCACTACTTACCTCAGCTGTGCTGCAGGTCTGCCTCTCTTAGAGGGAGAGTAAAATTATCACTAATGTTGTCTGCCACCTGTAAAAGAAAGAGCTTCATTAAAAGAGAGCACTCTAAAGTAGGTGACTTTTTTTTGGGGGGGGGGGGCATAAGAAATATTTTGAGAATTGTTGCCATTTTTCTTGAGTCAAAACTGTTTGATTTGTTGTGCAACATTTTGAATTTTCTGTGTCCTCTGGGGATTTTGATATTACCTCTAAGATGGAAATATGCCACTGTTGTGACATGTTTGTTTCCATAAAGCTAAAAAAGAAATGCATGTCTACGAGATGACTCATGTGATGAATTATTTATACTTTCACGGAGCAGTCGTACAGCGTCTGCAATGTAGGCTAACTGTATGTCACATGACAGCTGAAGCTCACATCTGTGTCAAAGCTGTCACGATAAAATTACATTCAAATGTAGAAATTCTTTACTGCAGGCCAACCTTTGGTCTGAATGTCAATAACTGGCATGCATTGTATGTATAGTTTTAAACGATATACCAATGTAGTGAAAAGGAACTAACTGTACGTTAAATAAACGCCTAGTTTCCTCATTACATAGGACTTTTGCTATGATACAGATCACCCCTTGAGACTTCTTTCCTAATCAGCATCGACAAAGTCCTCACTGTACATCAGACCCAACCTTCAGGTGCTGGCTAATGATGCCTTTTTAATTCCTCAAGAGGAGTCATTAGTTGATTTGGATATTTATGGGGTCTGAAGAGGAAGATGCATTCAGGCAGAGGAGGATTGCTCAGATAAATGTGCCAGTGAAAATCTGAATATGAAAATGTACTGTGATCCAGGGGCTGAATTATTCAGCTCAACCCTGATGCCTACTGCCACTCTTGTTTCATTGCCTAAGGCAGCCCAAGTTCCTCTCCCAACGTCTTGGTTTGGAGCAGGAGACACCAGAGGAAGACCACTATCCTCCAGTAAGCTTGTAGAGCAGCAGTCAAGATCTGCTGTAAGGATGAAGGCAGCTGCAAATTACATGAAACAGTGAATCAGATCATTGGAATCTCAGGATCACTGTGTACTACTGGACGAAGCTTCAACCAGTCAGATCACTCTTTCCTCTGATGTATGCGTAGTGACGGAAACTGCTTGATCCAAAGAACTAATGTTGCCTTAAACACGCCTCAGTCAAGCCGTTGGAAATGCTACATTTTCATTGGTCCCCATTTCTAGGTGAATCTGAAATAGAAGAGATAGGCAACTTGGCCAGACTGACTTTGTCGTGAAATTTTGTGAAGCATCATAGGAAGTCTGGACGGGCCTAAGCTAGTCAAAAGCAGCTTGATCTAGGACACCCAATGTGACTTATGTGCAATTAATCGTATAATTTATATTCATTTGATTCATTTCTGGATAGATAGTAACGCTGGTATTTCAGTGGTTCTACCACTTGGATTCAAGACTTCTCAGCAACTATTATAGTGATTGACATTAAAATTCTGGGGGGCGTACTGTATGTGGTTGCCAGATGATGAAGCCTACTGATTTTTATGATCCACTGACTTCTCCTCAACTTTAACAGGTTTTTAGCCATATAACTGAAAAACTAACCAAGACATCCCCATCAGCCTCAGCTGTACTTTTGTTTAGTGCTAAGTAGCTAATTTCAGCATGACAACAAGCCAAACCAAGATGGTGAACTTGAGTTTTTTTTTAGGTCACTCACTACTCTACCTAAGCACAGCCTCACAGAGCTGCAAACGTGCCCTATAGACTGGTTATACACAATGTTTCACAAGATCACTGTTATGAGTTCCTAATAAGCTCATAAGTGCCAGTTAATCTCCTGAATAACGCTGAAAAGTTATTCATATCCACATCGCGTTCACTCTACAGGTTAGCGCATCTCCTACCTAAAGTCTGGATGCGGCAGATTTCAGGCCTGCACCCTCTGATTGTCCCCGCTCTCGTCACATCTCAACACATCACATAGACAGAGTGCCGTGCCCCCCTATTCCGCCCACCCCTCGTCACTGACTCATCACAGCCTCTCAACATGTGTCAGGCTAGCCAGCGGCCTCCATCTGTCTCCCCTAGAGCCAGTCAGCCATGTCCATCCCAGGGAGCCACACAGGCAGAGAAAAAGTAATTCCCAAGACAAAGTGCGTTATGCCATGCAGCCGTTCCCCTTGAAAATGAGAACTCCATTTGAGGAGCGGGGGTAGTTTAGCAGGCAGGCCGCTTGCCTGTGTGTCAGAGAGGCAGGGAAACATGGCCCCGGCCACGCAGTGGAGAGCTGCGTGGCTGTAGATAGTGAGGGGAGATTTGTCATCCTGAGCCACATGCTGACATGATGTTAGGCTTCTTTAATATAGAAGAGCAAACACACCCAAGCTCAAAGACGCACACACACACACACGTCCGCACAAACAAACTCTTACTTACAAACTATGTATATATCTATATATATATATATATATACACACACTGTGTGTGTATGTATATGTGTGTATATATGTGTGTGTGTGTATATATATATATATATATATATATATATATATGTATAGTCACATGCATATGTATGTATGTGAATGGCACGTGTACACACCCACACTAACAATACACTGTTATGAATGGAGAATTTAATGGTTTTCTTTCACATAAGCTATGTATACATAATAAACTTAACGTTGTTGTAGAGCTCAGCGGGGACTGACACTTCTTGAACAACAGTGTCAGTGAATTTCTCATTTAAAACCCGACAAGACATCCAGCTACAAGATGAATCTCGACCATGAATCATATGATTAGCTGCAAAAAAACTGAAAAATTAAAAAAGCAAAGATGCAAGTGTAATTGCAATATATGAAAAAGTTTCAAAGTGAGCCACCATGCTGGCCAAGTGGACAGTGCAGATGCACAATTATTTTGCTGCTGAGGTTAACGTTTCCATGGCAACCACAACCACAGATATGTTGATGTTACCCTGAGGTAGTACCTTCCTGTGACATATCATACACACTTGAGCATATTTCAACATTTTGTAATCTCATAGCTCTTGGATGGTTACAGCGTTATGGCTAATAATCAAAACCCTCATTAAGAATAGGAATGTCATTTTCATATCTGGAAACACACTGTTATTCACTGCTATTCAAGGTACAATGAGACAACATTTTGGCATTTAACTAACTCCTAAAGCAAACACTACTCAAAAGTGCTTTTCTTAATACTTAACTCATGTTGGAGAAACTCACAGCTGGCTGTTTTGGAAAACAAAGAGCTCTCATGCCATGCATTACCCACTTCCTCTCTCTCTCTGTCACATGCATGCAAAGCTCACACACAATATCCCAGCAGGTAACCAGAGCGAAAAAACGACAGAAACATTAGTACCCACTGTGTGTTGTCTTTTTCAATTTGAGAAGTGCAGTTTGTAAATGCATGCAGCAGACATTAGTGCCTCCATCCACAGGGGCCCTAATAGTGGCCCTGAATAACATGGACAGTGAAAAGGAGGTCAGGACACGGGAGCAAGTGGTGGTGGAGAGTCTGCTGAACAGCACTCTTTATTTATGCCAAAGAAGGCCCCTGGTTAAAACCAGAGATAGATAAAGAAACATGGCTGTACTTCACCTTATTCTCAGCACATCCTGTATGTAGTAAGTTTAGCAGTGAAGCAGCCACTCTGGGCTTTATCTCCCAAAACTGATCCGGAACATGGAACCATCAGTGAACCCTTCACCCCATCATGTCATTTGCGGTGACCATGCTAGAGAAGGAAAAGAACGGATTTTGTGTCGATTTCAGTTTGCTTGAAAATGTCGGTAAAGTGGTAAAAGATAGTTACCATACCAGAGCGACTATGCACAAAGCAATGGAGTTGCTGTAGTTACATTAGACTTCATACCATCATGTCCATGCTTCATACAATCAACATGTTTTGAACTCTCATGACACATTTGGATTATCCAACGGTCATTCCAACATTGAGTTGTGCTTTACGCGGTGTATCTAAACCACAACCAGAGCAATGTTAACATTAGTGTAGCAACAGAGCTAAATTACAAAATTACGATATAAACAACAGAGGCTTTTATCTTACGGGAGAGAATTTTACATATATACATATGTGTATATATATATATACACACACACACACACACACACATTTCTTTTCCTCCGCTTAGTAATATGCTTAAATTCAGTGGGTTGTCTCGTCTGATCTGAGGTTGTAGTCGGATGGAGCTGTATATATATACAGATTGAAAATGTACTTTTCTGCTGTGCTGTGAAGGTAATTATGTAAAGGACCAGTGTGTAATAATCAGGAATTGAATATAGTATTAAATGTATTGTCTTAAGTTTATAATCTCCTGAAAAGAACAATTGTTGTGTTTTTTTTAACTGAGAATGAGCTGTTTCACTGTTACCGCCTTTGCTCCTTTAATGTCAGAGTGAAACAAATATTTAAGTGTTGTAGAGTTTCCAGAGGGATTTAAATCAAATCCTCTGCATTTGATTGGATCGCTAAAAAGTGGACAAACTTAGACTGTAGCTTGATAAAGGACTAAAGATGACTTTGCACACCTCCATTGTCATGAAGTTGCAGAGTGATTGATGGCTGAACATCAGTCAGTCACTATTGGTTGAAATTGGTTTGTACTAACTTATGTAAACTCAGGTCATATTTTGTTTTTTCAGGAGAAAAAAAATATTTTAAATTAAAAGACGCACAGTATGACCGTGGATGTGATCAAAACGGCTTGACTTTGAGTAAGGTCTTTGTACTATTAAGCAAAATATATCACAATTTGATTAATCTGTGTCCATAGCAGAGATTCTCGAGGAGATGTAGGGGTAGAGGTTAGAGAAATGAGGAAGGAGAGAATCTTTTCTGCCAGAAAAAAATATCAACGCCACTTGCACAATGACAGCAGTATAAAACACTCGAGAAACCCTTATCGGTGTTGTGCTTAAAGTTAATCTTGTGGCCTTGACTTATTTTTAAAGGCTGATTTTCTTGTAGACTCTTGAGGCTTTGGGAAAGGTGACATTACCTCATCCTGCTGACAGCGCTTACTTAATTATAAACCATATTTCAAGGCAGAATATAATATTTTTGACTTTATTGAGACTTTTTTTTTGCAGAGCTCATCCAGCACTGTCACACCTTCCCATTGGGATATGGAATAGTGGTGGTACAAAACAAGCATCTTATAACTCAAAGAATGTATAACAACACACATTCTGGGATGTGTTAAAACAAAAATACATTGCATATCAGCCTCACATTATTCTTGCAGAGACACAATGTCAAAAAAATAATAATACTTGGTTGAGGTTAAAAAAGATGTTTTGCCTTCAAATAGTAGTGTAACTAAGTAACAGAGTAATAAAACCCACTTTAGTTAGGTTTAGGAAAGAACAACATGGTTGGCATTCAGACAGTGAAAGTGACCTTGAACACTGTGAACAGCTTTTTGTAATGTGACACATGCTGGTCTACTAGATGAAGGCCTTTTGTTTGTTGCAAGTATAAAATGCCAAAATGTTTTCCTGTTGACAAAAATGAGCTCAGGGCTGCGCTGAATATTTCAGTCTCCCATCTTCCTGTGTTAGGAAATAAAGGAGCAAAGTGTGAACATCCCTTTCTGTGTTACTAAACTCACTGACCCCCTTTTTCCCCATATCTGGAATACCCATTCCCTTGTCTCATTGAAATTCCCCAACACATACCTGCTCACCAATGAGGGATCATTAAATTTTAAGAGCAGCACTACTGGGTTATCCCAAACTGGATCATGCAGTGAATGTGAAAGTCTGAATGTTCTCACTCTTACTTCCTTGTCAGTCCAAACTCAACAAACAGCTGAATCTCTGACAGGCACTGCTTCCTTTCCTGTTCACAGTCCTCTGTGTATTACAGCTTGCTCACTGATGCTGATGGTTTTTCTGTGGAGAGAGATTGGGCTGTAAGGAAATCTTGCTGATACACAGGGTAAAACCACTTTTTCATATGTCTAATAATCCCAAGGAGGACCCATTCATCATTTTACACATGCTTTGCATTAATCACGCATCTCTCTGGCTGAAGGTTCTCTCAAATTAAAAAGGGTTTATTATATTGCTGAGGTTTTAAATGCATGGGTGCGGTCTCTGTCTCTATTTCTTTGTTTGTTTGCATTTTTAATGTCGCTGCATTTGCGAGTGCATGCATGTACTCATATATCCACTACTGTATGCATTCACGTTGCTTCCTTGGAGGGAAAAGTGAAAGAGAGGAATGAAGTGCTGCAGAGTTTCATTATATGTGGTGGTTGAAGGCAGTCTATGATGACTTGTAAGTGTATGAAGGCCACAGCTGTGAGGAATATCAATAGCAGGGAGACAACAGTGCAATTGTTTGTCAGAGAGAGTGTCCTCATGTGGGTGTGAGCATAGAGGAATACATTCATTTCTGTCTTTGCCTGTGTATGTGTGGCTGTGTAAGTCTCTGCAGGTATGTCAGCCCATATTTACATGTATGTATTCCAGCACCCCCGCATCTGTGGCAAGTCAGTCTGCAGTATGCTGTAGATGTGCAGCATTATACTCCATCCTTTACATACCTCTTGAGGGCCAGGCTCCCCTTGAAGACAACAGGGGTCCTAACAGGGCACAGTCACTCAATGCCAGAGTCTGTCAGTCAGCACCAGGACTCCCTCCATCTCCTCACTGCTCATACGCTGCCCTCTGCTCAGCTGTCTGGCTAACCGGCAAATGATGAGAAGTGACAGCCAAGGACAGCCCTGTGCTCAGCCACAGCCTTGGAATTGAGTCACCATGCAAAGTAGAAGCATAGACGCAAACACACTTCAGGGGCTAGATGCATAAAAGTCTGTGTAAATTCAGGTCTGATTCTTTTCAGCAGGTTTCTAAAGCCACACTAACACCTAATTCTTTTAAAATTAATCTCAAACTGCGTGCACGAGCAGGGCCTCATTTCCACTCCTTCAGGTAGCCATGAATGGATGTAGAGACACTGTCTGTATTTTTGTACGTGCTCCACCACTGTTTAGACCTTTCAATGAGGAATGCCGCAACAAAAGTACTGACTGTATCACACCGGCATGCTTTTCCATCAGTGCCAGAGCAGCACGGCTGTGGCTGTTTGTAGGCCATACCACTAATCCGTTACATGTTCCAGCCAAACCATCACTGTGGTAAAATCTCAATCATCAATATGATTAAATGGCAGAGGGATGATCAGTGATTCGTTTGCAGGGCTCATGTTGAAACATACTGTATATACATCACAAAGTGCTTCACAATTCAGGATAAAATCAAACCAGTGGTTTGGAGATAATAGTTCAAATGTGAATAAAAAGAATTGATTAAGGTTATAAATACTACTTAAATTGAGAGCAAAATGCAAACAACCTAAAAACAGTGTTACTTGTGTCTTTGTAATAATTATCAGTGTATCCTGTCCTTATTGTACCTTAACTTTGCTTCAGTTCACTTCATCAGGTCTCTGTTAACTGCAGAAAAAAATAAACTTTATACTGTGTCCATACATTATAAGGGCACCACAGTTGCTCTTTGGTGAGGAGAGTACAGATTTGAAATGATTATTGTACCAAGCCCAACATGGCAGTTGAAGTGCCATTTTAAGTGCAAGCCTTTGTATTCATTAATATAAACAACACGAGTGCCCTGCATTTATCTTGATGATGTATTATTGATCAAATACATCCCTCCCATCACTTTGGGCAAAAACATGAGGTGAGTTGAATCTCCCAGGTGCCAAAGTGAAACTAATGCAACTACGTCTTATTCATAACGATGCAGTGCTACGGGTCTTTCAAAAGCGAGGGTGGTCATATTAAAAATTAATCAGTGAAGAAGAACCACTCCTACATTGAAGCATGGTGCATTGCTGAACTGCTAATGCATGCATTATTAAAAAAACAACACAGATCACATTTAAGCAATCTGGGGAAAGTGCAAAACTCACAGTGGTACAATTTAGTGTTGGTAATGCTAAATGCAAGGTGACATAACAGACAATATGGTGAGCAAAATGCAGTAAAATCACAAATTAATAATGGATGCACACTTTTTCTTTCTTGTGGCAAAATGAGACTTTGGCTTTGTAAGTTCCACTTCCTCGTTATGGTGGGATTGTGTATTTCTAAAAGCCAGTGCAAATTTTATAAGCTAGGGGAATTGTTGATACAGATTTTAATGGCAGAATCTGCAATACCTTTGCATACGCTTTAGAGGACAATTTAAGTGGAAGCTTTATGAGACACTTAATTTGAGCCACATGGACAGTTCGGATGATTCAATAAAAAGAACAGACCTTTTATGGTCGAGGAATGGTGCATTAATGTAATGCTTCCATTTCACAACGACAGGTAAAGTGAGGGGGAAAAATAAATACCAAGCTTTTGTTGTGAACAAATGCGACAGCCTTGAGAAGGGTTCCCTGCCACAGATGGCCATGCTGGGATCTTGCTGAGACGCTGACACATCTAGACATGAAAGAAGCAAGTCTGCAGTGGCTTCACAAACTTCGGTGAGCTCCAGCAGTGGCTAGCTCTCCCTGGGGCACCAAACAGATCGCGCCTCACACAAGCTGGATTTGCGTGAGGCCAGTGAGATGCTTGGCCTTGGTACACAGGAGCTGAGGCCTTCAGGGCCGAAACACCAAGCAACAGACAATGATGTTCTCTATCAGTCTGTCTTCTCAAAGCCGATTAGAGCACTGGAGGCCCAGGAGAAGTGACTATATCATCCCTATCCATCTGGAGACAGCTTTTTCTCAGCCAAACCTCCAGACACAAACTGGCAGAGCTCTGAGGGATGCGGCTAAAATCACACGGAGAGAAGGGCAGTTTAGGAAACTTTGCATTACTGTAGTCTGGTTAACCTTGGAGGGGGTAGAGGGGTTAGGGGGCTTGATTATTCCCCACTCAATCTATATATTGACATATAAACACAATCTCAACAAAAGCGGAGGCAGTTTTGATTTTTGAGTAAAATGTGTCTGAAAGCTGGTTATATGTTATTTAAACTCTGTCAAAAGGAATGACAAATGTGCACAATCAGTGTGGTTCCCGATTGAGGTAATAGCCAAGTTTTATATTTGAGTGGGGAGAACTCATTTTTCACTGACACTTCCACTTCCCTGTCACTCACAGATATAGTCATCCTCCTCGAATACAACCAAATAAGAAAATGTGCTAAATTCCTCTCGATCTTTCTCTCGACAATGTTGGAGCCGGGATTGTCTGGAATGGAGTCAAATCAGACGAGTGCTACTTTTATTTTCAATCAACAGTGCTGAAAAACTGCAACTTACATACATCATATATTAGAAAAACATTGTTTTTTTTTTATTGCTCTCAACAAAAAAGTACATTAGTTTCACCAGGGATTTAACTATGCCACTGATAAACATTTTAATCAGCATGAAGTCAGATTCAAGAACATAAACATGAATCTGTATCAGGATTTGTATCCAATCAGGGAGAGTAGCTCACATTTAATGAACTGCTTTGTTTCTAAAATTCTCATCATTCGAATCATAGTGTTCAAAAGTAGAACTATATTTAGTGTTAAATGATATGTATTTTTCTAGTATATACTAATGTTTACAAACATTTGGTTAATGTATGACATATTAAAAGATATCAGCTAATGTTAGCTAAAGCTACAACTGCGCAAACCAGTCCTGCCAGTTCAAAAACCCTGATTAAAGTGATTTAAGATATGAATGTGATTTTCCTAAATCTATAACTGGGGGTTACACTTATTGATTATTGTGTGTGACCATTAACCAGTGCTCAGAAGACAAAACAGCATTTTCTTGCCAATAGAAACTTGGTAATGTAGGGAGAACCGCTGTAGCTAGCAAGCTAATAAAATTAGTCAATTAGTCAATAAAGTTTTGAAAATAAATCTTGTTATCTTTGCTCAGTCCTGAGCAGAACATAAAGTTGACACATTGTACAAACCATGTCTCTTTACAGCACTGCTAATAAGCTGTGATGGCTTCCTCTATTTTGGACTCTCCATCTATTTTTCTATCTACTGTCAGACTCGCTGGCTTGTTTTTGCGTGTCTCTCTGATGTATCTATCTGGAAATCGTAGAATTGAAAGGACTGCAGCAGTCCCCTGGTCTTTTGTTCCATCTCATGTTGTTTTGAGAGCTGGGACGGAAAAGCAAAAGCAGTCTGCTTTGTTAACACTCCAATCAGGGTTACAATAGTCTGTCCTCAAATGGAAGCAAAAATGAAAGTCTGCACTCCGCCTGGCTTGTTCTTCCCAACCTTTCTCTCTATGTCTCTCTCACAGACGACAGTGCTGTACTCTCAGTTCACCGTGAAACTCATACAAGTACATGTCTGCATGCCTGATGTGCTGTAGTGCCATCGAGTTAATGATAAGCTTTTTAATTTCCTCACTTGAGTTCTCCCACACGTACACCTCATACCTGTCATGTAATTGCAAGAGAGAAATATCGGCTCCATCTTGACATATATAATCCACAGTGCCCCCCAGCTACATTTCCTGTCCAGTAACACTTCATTCATTTAAAGTACAGACAGGAAAGGTATAAAAGTATTCACTGCAGGAAGCCATGCACTTCTTCCAGGAAATGACCATTCGGTACAGAGAGAACTGTCAACCTAATCAGACCTGAAAAGCATAGTTCACCTGACAGACTGACAGCCAATGTCTGGGAGAAGTGCTGCTGTCAAACCATCCATGCTTCACCAAGACACGTCCTCCAAGCTCTGCATAATATTCATATAAAAAAATGTATATTGGTGTGACAATTTACAGATGTGTAATATTATCATATAAGGTGTTCTTTTCCTATAACATATTTGGGTTTGTAGTTCTGATGCATGGTCTCTCAACAGACTCTATACAATTCTTTCCCCTGTGGTGCACTGCATTAAATTTACGCAGTATGTATTTTGTCAGCCAATCTTCTTTTGCCAGATGTCAGGACGCGGCTCTGCTTCCATTTTTCTTCAGTGCCTGAAGATACGGCATCAAGAGGAATAGACTATAGTCCAGAAAGACCGACAGCTACCAGTGAGAGGGATAGAATCTAGGGCTTCATAAATGAAAGGAACGTACGCCAGGAAACATAGCGCACACCAGCATCCAAGCTCCCGTTCAGTTATATCAACAGTAAAAATGAGTGTGCAAGCTGGTGCTACTCCATGCCAACTTCATAGCAGACGTACACCCTGTTCTGATGCTTTTGGTCAGTTGGCAACACTTTAGAGGAGATGCTGGGTAACTGTCACTCGTAAAAATGGTGTGCACAATGATTTGGCACACATTACCCATCAACACATCCATGTGTTGGCAGTTATCTGCATGGGTGTAAAAGCGGTTCTAAAAATTGTGCAGAATATGTGACTAACAACAATGGTAGCACTAGCCCTATTGGAGGACATGGCCAATGAAATTGAGTGAATTTTTCTGGAGCAGTCGGATTTGTCGGTCTACACCGACGACTGGCTTTTTAGCTGTTTCCAGTTACCATGGGCAATCCCCTTCGAGCTGTGCACAGAACCTTGGAGCGCACCACAGCAAGGAGCCGGGTGCTGCCGGTGCCCACTCAAGTACTGACCACACTGGGATTCTTGACCATTGGCTCATTCCAGTGAGAGCCGGCCGACTGATCAGGAGTGAGCCAGTTGACCCTGAACCGGGCCATGCCACCTATTTTAGACGGGATCATCCGCATGCTAGCCAGGTATATAAAATTCCCTAATGTAATCAAAGCCATTGACTGCACTCATGTTGGAATAAAAGCACCATCTCAGATTAATATTTTTACGTTAACTGTAAACATATTCACTCCATCAATGTGCAGATCATTTGCGATGACCTTTGTAAAGTCACAAATAGCTTCATCAGCATTTTTCCCGAATTGCACTCCTGTTTCACATTAGTGCAGTCCATCAAGTGCAGCACATGTGGTGTCTATTATTGTGCGTTTAATTCATGTGACCGTGGCTACGCCCTGAAGACCTGGCTGATGACTCCTCTCACAAACCCGCAGGCTGACCGAGAGCTAACGTACAATGACCTCCACTGCTGCACTCAGTCAGTTGTTGAGAGGGCCATTGGTCAGCTGAAGGGCTGGTGGTACTGCCTGGACATGAGTGGGGGCATGATGCTCTATGAGCCAGAGAAGGTGTGTCACATGATGGCATGTGGCATCCTCCACAATGTGGCAAACCAACATGCTATCCTTCTGGCCAGACCCCTTGATGGGCCACCTACCCGGGCGGTCTTCCATACCCGGCAATCCTGATCAGCGCAACATGAAGAGGCAAGGACTTTCCCAGTGGGACGGTCTTCAGGAGCTGGTTCACTTCGTCCACCTAGCCCTAACATATCAGACACACTGGAGCCGCCACTGCCTGACATGCTGGGCTCATTGTCTCTTGGACAATAATAAATATTGAGTAAAATTCTTTGAAAAATCTTTCAAAATGAGTTTATGCAACTTGTGCATAAACATGTATGTGACCAGGGAACTGCATTTTCTAGAATTTTTTTATTTGTGAGTAACAAATTGACAGACTTACCTTGTAGGTGATCAGGATATTCTAGGTGAGCTCCCACAACCCCTATCAGAGTAGTTGCCCATGATGGCTGCCACTCTCTGTTCAAACTGGGTGAGCTCCACTTCTCCCTGCCCTCCGCCCAACTTCACATCAGACCATTTCTTCTTTAGCTCCATGGGGGCGCACTGTTCTGCACCCACCGCGTTCACCCGCTGACATACATGGTATCTCACTCGACCCTCTTGCACTGACACCTGAATTTACGATGCCAAACGATGTTTTCTGGCAAGCTTCAACCTCGGACAGGAGTGCTTCCATCTCACACTGTGAGGTGTCACCTCTTGTTTTTAGCCATGCTAGCAACCATGGTGAGGAAAGCCACACGTGTATGGCCTATTTAAATTAAGTGACATATTTATATGTGGGCATGGTGAAGGAGGAGTCCACTCTGACATGTGCATTCAATTCCACTCTGATTGGGATGTCTTAAGGTGCGTGAATTCCAGTGTTTGCAGTGTTTCATACATCTGCATTTTTTACGGCATAGACCACTTTCCGGATTGCAGTTTATTCCAGCGCTCAGTATGGAATCCATGCAAGTCTTTGTACACGAGGCCCCTGGTCATCCTGCATATCTGTGATCACTGATTGATGATGAGATAATGATAAAATTAATTGAATGAAACACTTAACACGTTCATGTGTGTTGCTTTTAAACCGAGTGTGAGTCTCTGCAGCCCATTCAAGTTACTGCTTTAGAGTGTAACATTCAGTCTGTCTGTATCGAGCAAAAACTCCTGTCTGAAGAATGCACTTGTTTGAGAAAACTAAAAGAAACTTCTTTTCTTGCAGAATAAACTGTTTTTGGACTATGTTACTATATTATCTGTTATCAGTACAGACTATGTATTAGGGCGTTGCAATGTGCATATAGGAGGTTTTTCCCTACTTTTTCTAAATCTCTTGCAGATAGGGGCTCTAGTCATCAATATGTTTGTCCACTACCACAAAAGTTTGTGCAATTGTGACTAGAAATGGCATCAGGGCTTCTACATGTATGAATGTAAAACTACACTGCTGTGAAGTGTCACAGTGTGAGCAGTATTTGATTAGAAGAACAAATGGAGCAGAATGTCAACTAGGCTAAACCTGTGTGCCTTTACAGGAGTACATATGCCTAACAGAGTTGAAGCTATATGTCGTATGTTACAATACATTTTGTCTTCCAGCAGCATCGCTTTATCCTGCTGCCACCTTACCACCCATTCAGCCTCACTTACTGTTAATCAACTTTCCTTCAATGTTGAGGGAGTTTTACAGCAGTAGGAAACAATAAGTGGAAGGAGTAGAGTGCATGGCCTGCTAATGGGACCATTTCATTCCATTTAAAAGGGCAATATTCAGCCCAGCTGTTTAAATAAGCATCGCTAATGTACCTCAGGGGCTTGGCGATGGGCATTATCTACCAAACAGGGCTCCATCTGGCAGAGACACACTGATTTTTATTTTTATTCCCTACTGTTTTTATTCAGGTTTGTTTTATAGCGAACAGGGTAACCATACTGTTGTAGATCTCCTATGTAGTTTGAGCATCTGCAGTGTTCTTTCTCTCACTCTGAACAAAGCTGAGCTGAGCCTGATGTAAACTGCTTCCCCATCTTTCCCTCTAAAAACAAATCAAGAATGGCTTCACACTCATTCAAGCATATTTGTGTACACTGAAACCATACAAATCAGTGAATGGAAACAACAGGCAATTTCTCTAAAGACTGAAATTTTCCCTTTCACAGGAGATTTTGGTTGCCAGCTGGGGAAACATGGAGGAAATTGCAGCCCCCTGAGCAAGGTATTTAAATGAGGCGACCACATCTGTGTTTGCCCAGCAACAGGGGGTAGATCTTGCCTCACGCCAAGGAGCCAGAGGCTGGGATGATGAACTTGTGAGGTTTGTGTTTGGCTTGGTCAGTTCCTCCCTGATTTCAATCAGATTCTCTGTTAGAGGAAACTAATTTGCATCACACGCCTCACCGGTCAACTCTCCCATTTTATCAAAGCATTTTCAGAGGCATCACCCCTACTGACTTCTCTCAGCCTGTTCTGAAATGCATCTCTGCATTTAAGCCTTAAGATGGACTGCAGTGGCGAAAGCGATGCCTCTGCTATTTTGGTGTTTCAAAAAGGGAAATATCACTTTTGATTTTTTATGATTCCGTGCACTGGATATTGTGGCTCGGCTCAGTTGCACAGGAAGGCAGACACAATGTCAGAATTACTTAACCCACTGGAAAGCTGATTTTGACCTAGTCTGTCAACGCAGTCAGCGGTATCCCTCCTCCCTCTCAGTCAGAGACTTGCCTATCACAGAGAAGAGGCCGTGTCAGGGAGATGCACCAGCGTCAACTTACCTAATTGGACATGAAATGCTATTAGCCCCCTAGCTACTGAGGTTCAAGTTTATTGGGCCCTGTCATTACAGATTCTCATCTCCTGATTTGGGGATTGGTGGGCATGGATTATCATCGCTGTTTGAGACGATGCTAAGTCCCTCTTCCTGACAGCTGAAATCTGTGCACCTTGGTCCCATCCTGTGTTCCATTATGGTGATGTATGAGGTAGGGCGAGGTTTCAACAAACCCCAATCCCCAGTCTCCTTCATGCTTTCATGAAGCGCTCATCAAGCAAGTTACCAAGAGGGAGGTAGCTGGGTGATCGCCTCCCCTGCAGTCATTAGCTTGGAAGAGCCTCAGCAGATGGTTTAAAGGCCAGGTCCAGTCAGGTGGAGAAAACATGTAGCACAGCTGTCTTGTGGTCCTACTCATTGCTTCAGCTCTGCGTTATGTGATCATCACAGCAAAGCTGGCAAAGAACGTGGGCATGATGTTTTGTTGGGCTTTCGGTTTCTTGTGCTCGGGTCCCTTTTGGAAATCTTCTTAAATGAATCCACTTTGCTGAGTTGTTGGTGCAGTTTTCTATCTAGTACACACTTGCAGTAAAGGCCATTGAACATGCAGCTTTCAGTGTGAGTAAGACAGAGTCTCTGGGTTAGATAATTGAGCGATTGATTACCAATAATGTCATCCAGAACTCCTTGTATATTGACCATTTAAACCAACAAAAATACTTGCTGTCATGATACATTCTTTCCATCTAAGATGTTCACTTTGTGGAATGTAATGGACTTAAAACTTTACACTATAGTTATAAATTCATTATAGAACCAGTCAGGGTAACAGTCAAATTGAAAGTTTGGTGGTGTGTGTGTGTGTGTGGTTTCCAGTGTGAGGGACAGACTAGTGCTTTTTAACACCAGGAACTGATACCCAGCACACGATGAATTGATTTTGCATATTTTTCTCTCTGGTATTTCCTTGGTTGCCTTTAATTCTGCAGGCTGGTCTCAAGAGTCTTTCAGCTGGCGTTAATGTAAAAAAAACAGATTTATTGACATAGTTATGCACATATAACGCAGCAGTATATAGTATATAATATTAGTGGAAGGTGCCTTTTCCAAATCAGCGTGCAACAATTTTCATAAAGTTGTGACCAAGGATATGTTTACTCAAGCTTTATTATCCATGGTCCACTAAATTACTGCAAGACATGTTGATAATAGAGATCAAATCTATATTAAGGTTGGACAAAGTTCATCTAATAGACAAAGATGATTTAGTCGTCTAGCTGCGAAATATAGTACAGACAAAGCTCTGCTGTCCTGTTGTATCTGGCACTAATTTAGTTTTTATTTTCTTCTTCTTCCCCTCTGGCTGGTGTTTCCTTTCTCTGAGTTCATGTAAGCAATGATCAGTGTCGTGTAAGTTACTGAAAAATAGTAACCAGATACAGTTACTTTGTTGATTACACCAAAAAATAATGCATTATTGTAAAAAGTAATGTTTTAGCCACTCTTTTTTTAAAATCACATTCTGTAATACTCACATTTATGCCCTTATAGCTTCATTTCAGTGCTGTATGGAAAATCAACTCTACAGTTTCTATTCATTTGCATTCACATCAGTAAACTCTGCTCAACATTATGGTTGATACAAACACAAACCTGACTCGAGGCATGTAGCTTCTGTAAGGTGACCAGATGTCTGAAATCAACACAGTAGTCTGTGCACAATATGCTCCCTCAAGCTTTCTGCTTCCTACCCTGATACCATAATAAGTGTTGTCTACAAGCCACATGCACACTTGCGCTTCTTACCCAGATACCCTAATAACTGTTGTTCTAATCCAGTATATTATTAAATTCAATTACATTATATTTAGGGCTGCCACTGTGTTAATGCAATCCGTGGCAGCATGCAGTGATGGTAAGTCTAAATAGACAAACTGCCCAAAATGCATGAGAACTAAAGAAGATTAAAGCAGGTCATGAAGCAGAACTCCATGAAAAAATCAAGGAAACTAAAAACACATTAGTAACTAACGATCAAACATGCTGATAAAATCGTATTAACCATCTTTTTTGAATCTGTACACGCTTCAGCAAACAAATAAAGCACAAAAGAACATTGTTAAAGTATTAATGTGTCACATGAAATGGGCAAAAATTAAAAGCAAAAGAATTTTTTTTTTTCATAAATATCAGGGTTCGAATTATATAGGAGCCAGTGGGAGCTGACTGAGCTCCCACAAGGAGGGGTATGGGCTCCCATAAAGACAGTAAAATCCTACATCTGTAGGGGTCTTTGGACCAACATTCATTATTTTACTCATAGATATATTTTTTGACTAAAACAAACAGGTTTCCAAAAGAACTAGTATCACTAAGTTTATTTGTTGTGGAAACATTTCTCAAAACCCTCCCCCTCTCTGTTTCCATAAAATGGTTCAGTCCAGCTGCTCTATCAGACAGTCTGCAGAGAGCTAACAGGCGGACAGCGACTCAGCGAGTGGAGGAGGATTGGAGTGGAAGGATGTCTCAAAAGACAGGGAATAAAAAAAGAAAAGGAAAAGTTCAGACAGGAGAAAGAAGTGAAGGGTCAACAGTTTGTCAACCAGTTCTTTCATAGGTAAGGTGGGTCTGTTAGTGGTTCATGTGATGGAAAGTTCTGGAACATTAGCCTGTTAGCTGTTCCTAACTTTATCCAGAGTTTATAAGCTAGCTCACTTTTCTCCCCATGTTAGCTCGTATTTCTGAAGAAAACTCTGGATTTATACTTCCAGTGCTTCCCCTGCCAAGTACTGTCATGCTCTTCTTTTCACGAATAAAGGAATGATCATCAAAAATATCACTAAAATGCATCATATCAAAATTTGAGGGGGAAACACACGAACAGATGATGTGTGTTTCAAAGTTTGCCCGCCCCTGACCTAGACCAATCATGTGACTGATGAGGAGCAGCTCAGGGTGAGCTGCGGTGATATATTTTGAACTCAAATACTTTACCTTCACTCGGATCGACAGGTGACATCACCTCTTGATGGATGGGGTAGTTCTGAGCCAGGATGTTGATGATTATGACTTAGCTTCCTCTGTGTGTTTTTATGTGCTGCGAGTATTCGCCCGTTTGTTGAGCCAGCGCACCACTTGGGCATCAGAGAGTGATGAGCCGTAGAAAGTATTAGACATGTAATCAGTGGGACTGTTCATCTCTCTATTTGTGTGAGTGAAATCCTGAGGGGCAGGTATGGAGTGTGCATACCCTCCATCTTGAGGGCCCGAAGCACACCAGCCTCTCATGCCTGCCTCTGTGGGGCCTTGTAAAGCTCACACAAGAGAGGAGCTGATGCAACAAGAAGGGCCCCTACAGAGTAGATTTTCTTTCATATCACTCTCCTTCTTTCTGCATCTGCTCTGTACTGCAAACAATCTTGTGCAGTCTCTTCTACTTCGCCCCTTAAGACTCACTGCCTATCTCAGCCCGTCTCGCCTTGCATGCTGATACAGCCCCTCCCCTTCCTGTCGGGCCATTTCATTATTCTATTGTTGAATATACTGCATCCAATTGTGCCAAAGGAGTTGGTTTGCTATAATATGAAAATCTGACCTCATCTCGCAGAGGTCATGGGCAATAAACACCTGACAAGAGGGTGGACCAACAGAGCTTCAAATTCTAATCTTCTCTTAGCACCCTGTTGGTTCACCGTGTTACCAGGGTCAGCTCGCTTCTCCCTCCCAGTGGTCAGTTCTAGCCAGAAGAGTGTGGACCATTTTATTTCCATGCCTCGTCGGCCCTCCCGTCTCTAACATCAGATTTATTGATATTGACCTTTCGCTGAAATTAAGCGTGTAGATCCCTGAGCAGAGAGTGCAAAGTTTAAACCAATTAAAGAGCACTTCACCAATCAGCAAGGCAAGGCTAGAGCTGTCTCACAGGCTGGCCCACTGAAATTAAAATCATTTGCACTGTATCAAACCTGTTCACAGGGCAAACAGTGTCTAAGTAATCTGATTAGGTGAGCCATCTAAAAAAGAGCAAAGGATCTCCTCGGGTCTCGAAATATTATGCTAGAAATGACAATGAGGAATCCTGGCACATAGAGTCCCCTCCAGGGACCCTTACAAATATTACAAAATGATTCCTACAACGCTGTCTGAATGCAAAACAAATTTAATTACTTTGATCATGCTGTTTAAGTGTATGCATAATTGCTTGCAATCTAATGTGTTTCAAATGACTTCTTAGTCTCTCTAGATGAACTGAGGAGAAAGAAACACTGTTTCAACAGTGCAATACGATGGCAAAATACATTTTTGGATATTACCTCTATTTCTATTCATCTGTTTTATGCACATTTTGCACATAAAACACCTTGATGGCAATACCTAGAAATTATATTGTGAAAGAATTGTTGGTAAATGCTAATGGGAACAGATTTTCTGAATGAGCTCCCGGTGCATTATGTGCTAAAGAAACATGACCGCTCAACTTTCTAATAGGGTTTCTTGCGTGTGCATGACATATCATAGGGAAACAGCAAAGCCGGCATTACTTTTAGCTGAATCTAAATGGGAAAGTCAACACTCAGTTAATAAAATAAGAATTCAAAATTGGTCATTTCCCACAGGTCTCTTGAAAACAGCAGTTTGCCCCCTTCTGGTTTGATGTGAGTTGCTGCCTGAAGTGAAGTACTGTGTCAAGGTCTTCTTCATTGTGTTCATAAGTGAGTGTAAGAAGAGTGTGAAATTGACAGGAGGATTGGTGTTTCAACTCCCACCTACAGTCATACTTATAAGTTGTTAAAATGGGATTCCACTGCCGTGTGAGCACACTGGCATAGGAGCTTTGACATACAGTTCAGTAGTAAATCGTTGCTACTTTGCACTGAAAGCAGGTGGATTTGGGTGATTGTATATTCTGGCCATGCAGCACTGCGAGACAGTAGGACAACCCCAGAACATGCTGACCTGAGCATGCTGCGTGATACGATTAGAGGAGTCTGAAAGCTATCAGGGCTACTTTTTTGTGCCTGCTGCAACATAACCAGAACCTCCATAAATGGTTGGATGGATGATTGTTTTGCAGGGGCAACACAAATAAAAGCATCAACCATTCACTTTGTGCAGAATGGGTTGAGTTGTGCCTGTAAAGCAACTGAGAGGCTCCTGTGTGAACCACGAGGACAAACATAATTACTCCATTCAACCTTGACAAAGGCGGCGCAGACCAGATCTACTCTGTCCGTTCTTACCTTTCACAATAAAAGCCCTGTACATAATAATATTTGCTATTGACTGTTTTGCCTTTCTGTGTTGTCTCGGCCTCTGAGGCAGAAGCTGATGTGTGTGTGTGTGTGGAGCAATCTAACTGCATGGGAGCTCAAAATGACTTATTCAGTTCTCGTGGCAGGCAGTTGTGAGGATGTTTCACCCCCCATGACAACATTAAAGGCTTGCTCTTCAGAAAAGTGCGGTGCCCTCTAAACGTGATGTCTCTTCTCTAGGTAGCTCCTAGCGCCGCTGGCCTTTTTGGAAAAGGTGGAGGCAGATATGTTATAGCAGTGCTGTAAGCAGCAGCAAACTTTCTCATTCTGTGGCTGGACTCCTGGCTGAGAGCCTAGCAGCCACTTTCCCCAAATAATTCTGTTAGTTCACATTTTCACTGCTATGACAGTCCTTGTTGTCTTTGAAGATGAGGCCGAGCTCCCGTGTCCTTCATGCGTGTCAGTCCTTCCTCACACATCAATCTTGTCTTTTAATGCCATTACCCCTGCTGTGTTTTAAAGGGCTCCTGTCTCTCTTTTCTTAATATAGATCTCCTTCTCTAATGGCTCTTGAACAGTTGGAGGAGAATAGTCGTTGACATCCATTATCCTGTATGCTATTAGCACACTTAGAAAGTCCAGTACATGTGCATGGACATTTGTGTTTATCCCTATATAGTTCTCTTTGTTCATATAGCCATAGTGGAGCGAGTTTGAACTTGTGCTTTGAGGCCCGACGGCTCCCCAGGTGACGGCCGTGTGTGTTCTGCATGCAAACAAGGCTGTCAGTCTGAAAGACACGGTGTACAGTTCAACATTGCGCCCTGCTCCTGTCAGCATAAAGAGGCACCTTTACCAGTACAATGCAAACAGGGGAAAGAACATGGAGCTGTGCCTTAAGTGCATTTAGATTGCAAACAGGGTACTAGTGTTATATTGGAGTCCTTTTGAACAGGAGTGCCCTGCTCAACAGCGCATCAGCAAAGCTCTGTATCCAACCACCTCTTGTCATCAGACTAGCATGGCCCGGCTTATGTATGTGCATATTTATAACCATTTGCATTTATTCATGAGTTTATTTGTTCCCTTTCTCGTAGTGATAAGCTGACTTTTGGTGGTGGACTTGGCTGTGAATAATCCACTGGAATTGGATCTTTTTATCTCACGGTTTATTTAATTTATTTATTTTCATTTCAATATGAAAAGTAGCATTATTATTTCCATTTTATTTTGTTTTGTTTTATTTTATTTTCGGTCCCATGCCTTCTGACAAAATATTAAGCTAAATGGTACACGAGGGAACAGCCATTTGTATTTGTCTCTATTTGTTGAGACAGCAAAATGATTTCTAAGATGCTTAACGGTGATGCTCCGTTACACAGATCCCGTTTCCCTTACCTTAACACATAAAAACAGAGTACACTTAGGACAATTAGGACTGGGCGATATGAGCAAAAATCTTCTTTCACAATTTTGGTTATTTCATATCTCCAAAACAATACATCACATTGTTACAAGATTTCTGGTTAGTCAATGAATAAATAAATAGCCTATGAAATAACAACAAGGTAAAACTTATTTTTGTATATGGGTTGAATTAAATTTTTGACAAATAACATACTGGCTATTTTTTTTATTGTTGTATTACCCAGCTCTGTGAACAATTTTCAGCTTCCTCAATTAGAAAAGGGAACTAGAAAAAAATAACCTGACTAAAACTTAAATGCAATCTGTCACCAGCAACACATACAGAGCAGTTGACCTAATTACGACACAGCATATGAGATAAACTCAAACAGCGACGGTAGACTTCTGGCAGAAAGTAAAACAGGGAAATCATTACTTCGAACCAAAAGAACATTTACACCACATAGTCACAATTCATATTTCATATTTTACAAAAGTTCTCCTTTAAATTGTTTTGCTTATGTTACACCTGCTCCAGCTTCAGGTTAGCTTCAATGCAACACCAAGGGAAATACTGACAGTGTAACAGCTACAGGTGTGTGACATCACCTGTCTGAAACAGAGTCAATTTACTAATTTAAATTAACAAAAAGTAGAACAGTATAGAGCTGCACAATGAACTTAACACTTGACCAGGGAAACAGGACAGCAGCAGCAGTGATGATGTAGGTGAAGTGACAGAGCTTCCCCTGCAGCTATAAACTGTACTTCTGCACACACACCACACACACACACACACAATCTGTTCGATTGAATGCATGTCAGACTGACTGACCCACCGGTTACAAAATTCAAGATAATTGGACTTTTATGCAACAGCTCAAGTGGAGCTGAGTACAGCATTTTAACTGTTAGATGTCTGCAGCTAACATTAGCTCACTAATCCTCTCCCAGTCAAACAAGCTAAGCCCTGGATAGATGAGCAGACCCAGTGGGAAAAAAAAGAGATAGACCATCAGTGCAGACAGCTATCCAAACTAGGATTTAGCACTAATAATTAGATCACTTGACCATAATGTGCAAAGTGTAGGCTTTCCATGTGATGCTGCTAGTAAACAGGCTATAATACAGTACAGTATCCATCCACAGCTGTACCTGTTCAGTTTAACTTTGTCTTGGTTGCATTAAAAATCTGCAGCTTTTATGAGTGTAATGTTTCTTGAATGTAAGCCAAAAGAGTAGAACTAAACGTGTCAGACAGGCTTTGCAGACATCCCTGGTTCCCAGAATGTCTTTGAGTTTTATGAACCAAATATCTCCAAAACAAATGACATTCCCATCAGCCTTAACCAGGGATGCTCGATATTGGCTTTTTTGCCGATATCTGATATTCCGATATTGTCCAACTTTTCATTTCTGATTCTGATATCAACCATTACTGATATGTGCGGCTTTTTACACCAAAACTATATGTCCTGTTGTGGCAGTAACACAATATGACTGATTTTATTGTGAAATTAAAACATTCTCTGTGCAAAATAAGACACCAACTTCAACTTGAGTTATAATAAAATGACATTTTTTTCCTTAAAGTGCATTATTTTACTGACTGGGAAATTGAATGGCTGGTAAATGTTGCATGCTGCGTTCATGGAGGCTCGGAAATCCTGAATACTACAGCAGTTGAAAATTTTATTATAAAACCCAATATTGATATTTCCCGATAGTCAATTTTTATGCTAATATTGGATGATAATATCGGAGGGCCAGTGTCAGACATCCCTAGCCTTAACTGTATTTTTTGTCGAGTGCTAATTTGTGTTAGCATGTTAACACTCTAAACCAAGATGATGCACATGGTTAACATCATACCTGGTAAATGTGAGCCTGTTAGCATTTTGATGTGAATGTAGACTCTTTCTTTTCATTAATACAAATGAAAAATACTAAAACACGACAACTTGACTTGGGCTGTCTTTTTCTTTTTTTTCCCTTCATTATTGAATAATCATTATTCAGACTATTGACTGCTCATTATGAACTTAAACGAGTCAGATATTTACTGACTCGTTTACTTATTATTTACTTATTTTATTTGTATCTCCGATACAAAAGGACACTTCTTATTTGATGTCAAAGCAGGGAGGAGGTCAAAGAGAGAAAAAGTGGAAGTCACTCTTTCAGTGCTGCACATCAGATAAAGCAGATCAAAGCTCAACATTAAGAACAGAAATTCATCTGTGGTGTTTACCCCCACTGTAAGTGTGTGCATCTGTGTGTCTATATGTGTGAGCGTTTCTTTTGTTATTTTTCTGACAAGGAAACATCAAACAGAAATTTAATGTTGCTTGAAGATGTTTTGTCTGTCACATGAAAGTGATCACATTTATTAAGAAATCACAGAATCCCACTGTATTTTTATTTGATTTGATTTTTTTTTTTGGTTCAAGATAGAGAGTGCTGTTTTGTGAGGTTGTCAAATTTTTGAAATTCACTCTTGGAACCGCTTCCCTTTCATCCCAGACCCTTGGCATCTATTGCAATCCAATGCAAAGATGCAGGGTGATTCAGTTGGGTGTTTACAAGCTTCTCATATAACATTGATCGGCACGGCATGGCCGCACAGGAGGCTTAGTACACACTTTGTATGCTCGGCGGTAGAGAGCTCCTGACCTTCTATTGACAGTTCTTATACTGGGTGTCACCTTGTGGATCAATTCACCCCACACAGTAGAAAACTGAATGCCACCCCACCTCAGGGGAGCCGGAGTACACAGCATGTCAAAATTCCATATGGATGATTGGGGGGTGGAAATCAAATCATTCCCCCAATGCTCCAAATAAATCTGCCTGCAAAGCATTATTCCAATCAAACACATAATCTCCTAAATGTTTGTATTCATCAACCCTGTCACCTCTGCTAATCCGCGCCTTTGCTTACTTCTCATTGGCATCCTGGACCTAAATGCTGCTTTCCACATGAAGTCATGAATATTTAACATCACTGCTGACTCACTGGAGAATGATTTTCATGCCAACACCTAACAAAAGATTTCCATTTTTTAACATGTAAATATGGCAGAGACAATTACAAAGCAACAACAAGAGGCTTTTATTCCATCAGTGATTCACAAACCTAATCCCTCCTCTCAGGCGATTTGTCCTCCCACTGGTGGAGATTGAAAATGTGACGTGTCTCAAGCTTATGGCCCAAACTGCCATACCCTATTCATACGGTATTTGTTTATTGTTCTGTCCGACCTTTATTTTTCCTTGGCCCCATAGCAAATCGTGTTTAATATGAAATGACTGATATACAGTCCAGTGTGTTTTGAATTCAGAGTGTACTAAACCTTGCCTTCTTAGTATTATATTATTGTGTAACATTTACTTTGAGGGCAAATAAACAAAACTGCTCATTCTGGAGAAGAAGGACATGTTTCTGCGATGAAAATCAAAGGCGGGTGTAGCTTTGCTCTTCGAGAATTGGCGGTGCAGTGAGTAATTCAAAGCCACAGGAAGTGGGTTTTCCCGCTAGAGGGGAAAGGTGAGGAAGTGAGGTCGGGCTGAACCATCAGGCTGTGACCTCTCTTTGTTATCTCAGAGTGAGACGAGATTCACTACAGTTCCCATCATGTGGATGTTGACACCATGATGGATCACCACAGGAAACATTGTATGTGCTGAAGTTCACAGGTGCACTCTGTGGTCATCTGAAGTGTGACCGTATGTTGTGTTGTAGCCCACTTCTATTCATGAACTATGAACCATTATGATTATCCAAAATGCTTGTGTGATTTTACATTGATAAGTTTACAGTGTGATATTAGTTTATGGTGTCAAATACAGTCAACACCGTGCCTAACTAAACAGTAACATTTTGTATTTGAAAGTATCAATAAGCCTGAATGATATGACAGTTTCTTTATTTTAATTAAACTATTACTCAGTCTCAGTGTGATTACATCACTAGCAAAATCCAAAAGGCAGGGTGAAGCAAATTGCAGGCTATCACATTTCATTTGTTTGAAAAATGTTGCTTGTTGTATTCCCTAATGAGACAATTGATTTTATTTGACACATATTGACTTCTGTTGTTTCTTTATTTTGCTCCAACGAATTCCACAAACTGCGAGGCATTAGCTAGGAAGAATGACGATGCCTGGTCCACCAGCTGTGTATGCTGCATTCTCATACTTTAGCGTATACATTATGCAGCGCATCGTCCTGCAGTGATTGAATAATATAAGTACCACACTGTGTCATTGCTACACTGTTGTTACCGCTTCAGGCACTGGAAAACTACTCACTCCTTTTTAAAAAAAACTCACTTCTTTTTGTTTAAAATTGATCTCTGTGTGCATGAACTATCCACTTTTTAAACCTATAATAGGTATGGAGAATCACTGAGCATGAGCACATTGTCATTTGAATCAAAAACTAACCATGTGATTCCCTCACTGACAGATGTTGAAGCACAAATAGAAACAAGTCAGTGGAACCTGCTGAATATCACATCTATATTTAATGTGCAATACCACCTATTATCCATTGCAAAACAGATTAGCCATTGCTAATCAACTCAGTACCCAAAAAGCATGAGTCATTTTACAGCAGATGGTGAGCAAGAAGTGTTCTGTCCCTGTTACCACTCAGATAAACCTGTGCATTAATAACTCAAACTCCAAGCAATTTGCATGCCTCAGCCTTCCACCCTGCGGCTATGTTTCATAATAAAACATAGTTATAAGACTACAGTATGTTAGTCACTCAGAAGGCATACATGCATAAGAGCTAAATTATGTATTCAAGTTGTGAAGAATACTTTGTGGTCTGGATAGTCTGGTACTTTTCTGTCCTACAAGGCAATTCAATAACCTGGGATTGAACACTGGGAGCCAAGGTGTATTGTCTTCCTCTTATATATTATTAATGATACTGTGGTCTAGCCCCTGACAGAGCAGGATGAACTGGTCTGCAATGAACCTTGCAAAAGAGTCAACGACTTTGCATCAATCCATCTGATGTGAACGTCAACCATTTAAAGATAAATCAACCCAAGGAGAGAGAGAGAAAGGAGGTTAGATTTGAATCAATGAATACTGTAGCGGGACCCTTTTTCTGCATGGGGTACAAAATGGGGTTTATGATCATAAATATGTGCAGCGTGTACTGTATGATTGTAGGCGGATGTCATATTCGGTTCATTTAGTGTCTGTATGAAGTTGTCTGCAATCCACGGTCTTTACGCTCACTGTTTTAATGTCAGCAGCTGTCATGTCAGGAGGCATTTTGGTTTTGTGTTGTCCTTTCTTAACCATCCCATTGTTTACCTGCTGCCCTTCTTCCCAATTTGTTCCAATGTTGGTGGTCAAAGGTCACTGTGACCTCACGAAACAGGAGCATACCTCAAGAAATCTTGTGCTATTTATGACAA